>PVJH01000137.1:0-241210 GCA_004026705.1 Nesogale talazaci
GGCGCTCGGCTTCTTCCGCACGCACGCGGGAGGGCAGCCCCGGCCCGGCCGGACGGCAGACCGGGCGCCACGTCGGGGACGGCGCCCCGGACAGCCCCCCCCTCCGGCTCCCGGGGGGCGCGCGGCCCACGCTCACCTGCCTGCACCGTGTCCGAGAGGTCGTGGCCGGGGGCGGCGGTCCGGGGAAACTCCTTCAATTTCCTGGCGCTCAGGTTCAAGCCCCCGGAGTGCGCCGCCTCCTCCAGCGCGCGCTCCAAGCCCCGGTTCAAGGGCAGGTTGAAACCCCCGCCGCCGCCGCCGCTTGCCCCGGCCCCGCCGCTCGCTCCGGCCCCGCCGTGGAGGTGGGGGTGGTGGTGATGCGGGTGCATCGCAGCCCCCGTGTGCACTGGCACGAAAGGTTGGGGTTCGCTTCCTGGCGTCGCCATCTTCTCCCGGGCCCCCGCAACCCGCCCGGCCTCTCCGCCTGGGGGTCACGGCCTCCCCCGGGAGAGCGGCCGGCAGCCGCGCGGGGTCACCGCAGTCCTCCCCGCCGAGACGCTGGACGCCCGGGCCGAGGGGGTGCGGAGGCGCGCGGCAACGGGAGGCGGCTGCTCGGGGAGGTTTCCTGTGGCCGGGAAGCCGAGCTCTGCGGCGGCGGCACAGCGCGCATGTGTCTCCTCCCGCCCCAGCTCCCTCCTCTCGACGCTCTCCCTTCCTCCGCCGCCGCCCGCGCTCGCCGCCTCCCTCCCTCCCTCCTCCCGGTCCGCACGCCCGCCCGCCCGCGCGCCCCAGCTCCGCGGCGCCCGGCCCGAGCCGCGGGGGTCGTGGGGGGCCTCTCGCCGGCCGGCGGGGCACGGAGGCGTGGCTGCGGCGGGTTCCTTTGTGTGCTTTCTGGGGGCATCGGCCCTGCGGGGCTCTGAAGGAGGAGGCGGGGGGTGGGGGGGGTGAAATACTGAGAACACACCTTGGGGAGCTGAAGTTACCCTCAATTGGGCCACTTGACCCCCAGGAGCTAAGTACTGGTATAAATAATCTATGTGAGCTATCTTATTCACCCGGGAGCCCTTGGAGCAGCCCCAGAGCTTTCCATCACCCGACCTTCAGTCCATAAAGGAAGGTTAAAATCCCATCTTAGATCACCCGTGGAGTGGACGTGGAGCCGCCTTTGAGCTTATAGGAGTCACAAATTTTGCCGTCCTTCCTGTACATAAACCCGGGCCTAGATCATCGATAAGGGGGCAGAAGAGAGGAATTGCAGAGTGACACATCTTTAAAATGGGGGGTAGCTTTTATGATGAACAAAATGCTTTAACAGACATCTGAGGGAGAGATGCCCGCTGATGGCTAAACTTCTTTTGATGAGAGAAGAGGTTAGGAAGCCCACAGCTCAGTCACAACTGCCCTGTGCATCTATTCATACATGGAAAGTGTCCGTGTGTGCTTTTTCCCTGTGCACCTATGGAACATGGGTATTCACATGCTGGCCTTCTTATGAATATATGTTCTACGGTTCCAACCCATCATAGGCGCCCCGATAGCTTAGTGGTTACGCATTGCTCTGCCAAGTACAGCAGTTCAAAACCAGTGGGCACTCTGCAGAGAGAAATGAGGCTTTCTACTCCCATAAAGAGTGACCGTCTTTGACAGCATGGCCCTGCTTGATACTAAACTTCATGAAGAGATCACTGAACACAAGGGTGCTGTGGCAAAGTGTGGGAAAGAAAGCAGATGGTCCGCACTATTGATTGAAATCGTGCCTGGGCCCTTAAAGGCTTGTGTTCAAACAAGCAGGCATCTAAGTGAGGCCTCAACCAAGTCCACAGATAAGCTGCACACCAGCCTGTGTGATCCGAGGGTGACAATAAGGAAATACACATATGATGAAGGGCGCCGAGCTCCGGTGGCGTAAGTGGTTGAGTATGGGACTGTGGCCCTCCACTTGGCCATTCAAATCCAGCGGCGGCTCTCAGGAGCAGTGCTGGGTCCTCCCACGACCAGCAGAGGCAGTGATGCCAAAAAAAAAAAATAATAATAAGATGAAGGGGAAAATATCAGAGGTTAAATTGTGAACACAATTTGCAGACGGCTGTGCAGGACAGTAGGAACCCAAAATCCATCTACAGACAATCTAGTCTGATTAAGCCTCAGACAGATCCCTACTGACCACAGGCAAGGGACTTGAACAGCTTTATTCTCAGACAGAGACGATTGTGAACTAGATTATGGTGGATTGAACCATGCCATAGCATGATACTTGGTCAGTTGACCTGCCTATCAACCCAGCCTGAATTTGCTGGGCTCACATATTTCTACTTGTTTTACAACAGAAATCTCTTCTCTGGCTTTGTAAATATCAATGGTGGTCTTTTCTACCATACTCTTTATTTTTATTTTTTTTATGTGATTTAACTATGAAAGGGTGATATATGAATTTTATATCAAGAAAATTACTTAAAAACACAAAGAAACAAAATATGACCAATGGATACCCTGGGTAAAGCAGGAGGAGTTTTTGTGTCGGGGGATTAAGTGTATATGAATATTGGTGGGGTACTTTGGAAAAGGAGACCGAAAGAAGATCAGTAATAGTTGTACAACGTGAAGAGTACATCAAGGGCACCGAATGTGGAGGTCGTTGCATTGGAGAGAGTTGTGTTATATTTGTTTTTGTCACAATTTTTAAAACTATGCAAATAGTAATTGAAGAGGAAGAGGAAAATAGTTTAAAGTTGATTGTGATGATGACTGTACACCTCTTCTTGACCTGGCTGAGCTATTGAATTGTATGTTATGTATATTAAGTAGCAATAAAACATTTAAAAATTATAGTCTTAGAAACCCACTGGGGCAGTTCCATGCTGCCTTGTGGGGTAGCCATGAATCAAGACTGGCTCCATGGCAGTGAATCTGGCTTAGTATTCCAGCCCAGCAGGAGACACTTAGGTCAACATTGCCACACAAGAGGTGAGAGGAGAGAAGTATGGTCAGACCAATACGATCTCACTCCTTTCCCCAAGGTTCAACTCAGGACCGTGGGTGATCACTGGATGGCAATTTGGCTATGAGAAATAGAGCTGGAAGTTAAATGTGGACATTATACAGCTTTTGAAATAAGACAGTGTCTTTTAAGTGATAATGAAAACATGTGATGGTCCACGGAGGGACTACAGCTCATGAATTCACTGATGTAGCACCAGAGACTGCACGACCCGCGTCTCTTGCATTGACTACCTGCCCTTACCGTTGGTTGCCTCTGAGCCAGTGTAATCCATAATGACCTTCTATGTAACAGAATGAAACATTGCACAGTGCTGTGTATCAAGCCACTGTGTGGTTAAAATGTCAATCAGTCTCACCCAGAGTCTCCTTCACCCTTGCTGGTTCCCTGCTTCAACAGGTGTGATATCCTGCTCCACCAGTTGATCCCTTTAGAATTCAGGGGTCCTTAAACTTTTTAAACGGTGGGGTCAGTTTACTCTCCCTTCAGACCTTTGGAAGGCTGGAGTATAGTTAAAAAAAAAAAAACTATGAACAAATTCACTGTGGACAAGACAGCAGCGGCAAAAAACGCCGGATACATGTACTCGGTGGGCCACATGTGGCCCATGGGCCGTAGTTTGAGGACTCCTGCTTTAGATGTTGCATCCAAAGGCGAAAGTGAGACCGAGAGACAGAGACAGAATCTCTGACAGTCTGGTCCACCAAACTTTGAGAACATTTGGCTTGGAGCAGCCAATGTGCAGAGACGATCATAGAACAGCCTCACCAGGAGACATAAGATCCCCTTACCTACGGCACTACAGGAGCAGCCCCGGAGACATAGTGTGGGAATTGTTCCCAGTCTGACTCCCCCACACCAGGGCACCAGGGCTTGTTGCAAAAAGACTGCAACAGAGCAGCAAGGGGGGCAAAGCAACAAAGTCCTCGAGGAAACCTGAAAATAGACTTCGGCCGTGGAAGTGGGGGCATTTGGCAATGCCCAATCGGAACACATTCATAATGGCCAGCAGACAGACATGGAAGTATTCATAGGCTATCTTTTGGTTTTCTTCCCCCCACCCCACCCGAGTAAATCTATCTATATAAGATAGGATAAATGATCCTAAAGAGAAGACATTGGGACCAGCGGTTGGGAGTCAGGCGGGGGTGGGGGGGGGTGGGGGGTGGCGGGAGCTGGTGAGGACAGAGGAGAGGAGGTGAGGGAAAGGGAGGGGGGAGCCAACAAACCCAGGGACAAGGGAACAACAAGAGATGTAAAATTGATGGCAACGAGGGCATAGAACACCTGGTGGGGTTCAATCAAGGGCAGTGTAGCGAAGAGGCAGTACTGAGAGCCAAATGAAGGTCAATCCTGGTAGTGGGCCTGGAGGAAAATAAAAGGAAAGAGGAAAGAACTAGGAGACAAAAGATATTTAGAGGGGTATATAATGATAGAGATATAGGTCCCTCATTCCAAGAACCTGCCATTCTGTGATGTTAACTGGCCCAACATGATCGCAGAAGACAAAATGTTAATGTGGTGAAGAAAGCTGATGGTGCCCTGCTTAGAAGACACCATGCCTGGGGTCTTAAAGGCTTGAAGTTAAACAAGTGGACATCGAGTAGGGAAGCAACAAAGCCCACATGGAAGAAACACACCAATCCGTGTGATCACAAGGTATGGATGGGATCAGCTAATAGACATTAGGAGACCCAAACAAACGACCCTTTCATGCAAATGAGGAGGGTCAGAATGGAGACCCGAGTCCATCTGTGGACAATTGGACATCTCACAGAAGGGTCACAAAGAAGGGCTGAACCAGCCAGGGTTCAGTACAGCACTGCTGAAACACCTACTTCTACTTCTTAATGCTTCCTCCCCTCACTATTATGACACCAGTTCTAGCTTACAAATTCTGCTAGACCAAAGCATGTACGCTGGTACAGTAAGAACTCTTGGTACATGGAATCCAGGACTGATAAACCCCTCAGCACTAATAATGAGAGTAGCAATACCATGAGGGTAACGGGAAGGTGGGGGGAGAAAGGGGGAGCCAATCACAATGATTGATTTACAACCCCCCACCACCCCCCTGCCCCTAGGGGGCACAAAACAGAAACTTGCGTGAAGGGAGAGAGCTGTCATGGTATAAGATATGAAAATAGTAATAATTTATAATTTATCAAGGGGTCACAAGTGGAGGGAGGGAGGGTAAAAAGAGGAGCCGATACCAAGTGCTCCATGGAAAGTGATTGTTTGGAAAATAATGGCAACATTTGTACAAATAATCTTGATACAATTGATGTTTGGGTTGCTTTAAGAGCTGTAGCAGTCCCCTGTGAAATGATTTTTCAATAAATAACAAATTTTAAATTATCAAGGGTTCTTAAATGAGGGAGGGGGGAAAAAGTAGCTGATACCAAGGGCTCAAGTAGAAAGTAACTGTTTTTGAAAGGATGATGACAACATATGTATAAATGTGCTTGAGAGAGTGGAGGTATGGAATGCTATAAGAGCTGTAAGAGCCCCCAATAAAATGATTTAATTAAATAAAAAAAAAAGATTTGCAGTCTCAGAAACTGGTCAAAAAAACAAAAAGCAACCAAGTCAGATACGTTCTGTGGTGATCCAAACAGTTTTCATTGACTGACTGCGTGTGGAAAACAGATCTGGCCTACTCTGGAAAGTCCCTAAAACCTGCCCACCATAGATGACCCTGCTCTGGTATTTCCTGGTTCTACCACAAGTCACCACAGTAGGATAAAAGGACAGCTGTGGAATGCTTGCAGGCCAACCCACACCAAACCAACTGCCACCAAGTTGATCCCCATATAGTGACCCTCTATAGGGTTTCCGAGGCTATAAACCTTTACGAAAGCAAATAGCCTCATCTTTCTCCTCTGAGTCCGTCTGAATTCCTGTGTGATGCTTCCTTCAACACAAAACAAAACCCAGAAGCTCAGAGCAGAGCGTTCGAGTCAGCTCAGAAGAGACTTGCGCCACCTGCTGGTGCCGCCCCCAAACCTCTCCATAATGCGCACGCTCCTACCTCGCGGTCACCAAAATCATAAACACACGTAGTGCACTCAGCCACTCGCCCAAGGCCGCCCCCCTCCCCTTTCCTGCCGGGCCATTAAGCGGGCAGGACTGAGAGACGGAGGCCGGCTGGCGGACACTCTGATGGGCAACCTCCAGCCCACAGCACAGGGGGAAACCGAGGGAGGCGTAGAGAATCCGGCCGCAGGCAGTGGTGAGGAGGCATCGTCAGGAATTGTGATGATGCGTCGGACAGAGCAAGAATCTTTTTGCTTGTTTGTTTTGGGGAGGGGGGGGCGCTGAGCCCCGGTGGCGTCAGTGGTCGAGTGCGGGACTGCGGCCCGTGGGCTTGGCGGTTCGAATCCAGCGGCGGCTCTCAGGAGCAGCGCTGGGTAGCGCCCACGACCCCCGGAGGCAGTGATGCGCCCCTCCAAAAAACAGTAAGAATCTTTACGACCACCAGTTCTTAACAAAAAGTGGGCACGGGAGTACCATTTAATTTGCTTGTCATCAGGTGGCGTGCGCGCGGTTGACCCTGGTCTGTCATTTCCTTCCCGTCCTGTATCCTGTACTTCAGTAACTCACGCGTGAGGTGAGTGCTCCTCGGGTCCGGGGCGCTGGTGCCCGCAGTGCCTTTGGCTGTAGCTCCACAGGAGAAAGACGCACCGGGCTTTGCCTCCCCTGAACGGCAGTCTCCGAAGCTCTGCCCGGCGGAGGCGTCATCTCCATGCCTGTGAGTTTGGGTTTATTTCTCTCTCGGGGAGTGTTCACCATTGACTCGTTTACACTGTGCCACGGACAGCCCAAGTGTTCCTCGGGATGCCGAGTTTTCCTTACAACAGCGAGATTATTTGGCCCTTAAAGCCGTTCTTAGTTGTTTCTTAAAAGTTACAAATGTTGACAAGTCATTTTCTCTTGCATTCTCTCTCTTTTTTTTTTGATCCTCCTTATTATTTCAATATGATGGACATCTCAGGGTCTAGCTGTTTTTTAGTCATTTATTTTGTTTTATCATCAAATCGAGGAAAACTTTCATTATTTGTTTGAAAAATCATTTTACCGGGGGGTCATGCAACTCATATCACAATCTATAGATCCATTCATTGTATGCAAAGCACATTTGCTGCCTTCATCACTCTCAAAACGCTTTCTACTTAAGCCCTTGGTACCAGTTCCTCATTTTTCCCCTCTCCTTCTTGAACCCTTGATAATTTATAAGTTATTATTACCTTGTCATATCTTACACTGTCTGATGTCTCTCTTCACTGCTGTCCATACCCCAGGGAGGAGGTTACATGTAGATCCTTGTCATCGGTTTCCTCTTTCTACTCCACGCTCCCTCCACCCTCCTGCTATCGCTAGTCCTGAAGTCCTTGGTCCCCTATGCTTCAGACTCCTATCTGTACCAGTGTACTTCCCCTCGGGCAGCCAGATTTGCAAGGTAGAATTGGGATCATGATAGTGGAGGAGAGGAAGCATCGAAGAGCCAGAGGAAAGTTATATGTTTCATCATTGCTACACTACAGCCTGACTGGTTCATCTCCGCCTCATGACGTTTTTTGTTTTTTTCCACGAGAGAGAGCCTTTTATTGGCTGAAGGACTACTTGAGGAAGATGAAATGCGACGAGCCGGTGGCCCCGATGCCAGGCCATGCCAGGCCGGCCGTGCTTGACAGGCTTGTCAGTGATGGAGAACTCGCCCAGGTAGTGGCCGCTCATCTCGGGCTGGATCTCCACCTGGTTGAAGGTCTTCCCGTTGTACACGCCCATCATGCTGCCCACCATTCCCAGAGAATGAACCTGCCTCGAAGGCACGTCTTCACCACCTCTGGCTTCCCCAGAGGCCGGGCCTCCTTCTGGGCTTTGCGCAGCGTTTCAGGAGGGAGTGCTGCTTCTGCCGCTACGGAGCGCTGTACAGCTGCATCAGCTGCTCGTAGAACATGTCCAGAAGGTCTATGAGAAAGGCTCATTATCTTTATGTAATTCCACTTTCCTACAGACTTTTTGAATCCCCCTGGTGTCTGGTTGTGTGTGTGTGTCACATATGCCAATTTGACCTTTTCCATGAGTATAACCTAGTAGAAAAAGTCTTATTAGTCACGTGTAACCATCACACACATTCATTGGGTTTCTCCTTATCTAATTGCTGAGGGGAAAAGGATAAATAGAAATATATTCAGCTTAAATTTTTAGCTGTCGGGGGAAATTGATTGATCTTTTTGTCAGCAAATCAATATATTTGAGATGTTTTTGCATCCTCCCTGCACTGGGGGTGGGGTGGGGTGGAGGATGGGGAAACATAAACCTTTCCATAATTAAGACCTACCTCTTTGCTCTTGCGTTTTTTTTTTTTTTTTTGCTTGTTTGTTTGTTTGTTCTTTGGGCATCACTGCCCTCTGGTGGTGGGAGTAGGAGGCCCAGCCTTTGCTCCTGTGGAGCTGCTGCTGGAATTGAACCTCCATCCCAGTGGGCAGCAGTCTTGCACACAACCACTATGACACTGGAGCTCAGCCCTCTGCTCTTGCTTTCTTAAAAAACCGCTTTTAAGAATTAATCAAGATAGGTAGACAGATGTGAGGATTGCTCCTCAGCAATTGCTATTTCTCTGAAAACCACCCATGATTCTCTTTTGGTGGAAACCCAATACAGAATTGATGTAGTAAGGAGACTTGTCAGCCGTGTTTGTCCTTCCTGGTCCTGATTTTCCCCTCAAATTCATAAGCAAAATCAAGCTCAGCCCATTCTGGCTCATGTAGGAAATAGTAGAACTGTCAGACTGGGTCTTCAATCTCTAGGGAAGCAGATTGCCTCTCTGTCTTTCCCAGACTGGCAAGCAAGTTCAAACCACCATCTTTTTTGAATAGCAACTGACCACTTACCCCTGCATGACCAGCGCCCTCCAGCCACAGCCAAGAGCACGGGAGCTGTTGGCTCACAGTCCACGCCTCCACAGACAGGTGAGTTCACCCATCAGACTCCCCACTGAAAACTGCAGTTGAGTAACGAAGGGTAAGCCTTGGCTTTTTTACATCTTGTAACCTTG
Organism: Nesogale talazaci; assembly: GCA_004026705.1. Lineage (NCBI taxonomy): Eukaryota > Metazoa > Chordata > Mammalia > Afrosoricida > Tenrecidae > Nesogale > Nesogale talazaci. The sequence goes on from PVJH01000137.1 coordinate 9,039, forward strand.
ATCTCCAATCTCTCTGTTTCACTGAACTTTTTCCTAAAAAGGAGCAGGAATCCTCCCTGATCAACAATTCCCTTCTCTAGGTACTTCCTCCAGGTACTCTCAGTAGTAAAGCATTCTATTGCACGGTGTCTGCAATTGCTTAACAGGAACTATGTGTAAATACTGTTGCTGGGTGCTGTTGGCTTGCTTCCAACTCATGTTGACCCTATGTTCAACAGAACCAAGTACTGCCCTGGTCTGCATCTTGGCTAAATTGGACTCGTTGCTGCAGTGGTGCAGCCATTGTGTCAGTCCTCCCCTTGAGGGTCTTCCACTGTGATAGCCCTCGCCAACCACTGGTCCCTCCTGAGCACATGCCTAATGTCTTCCTTTCTAAGGAACATGCTAGCTGTGCTTCTTCTTCGAAGGCACATTTGTTCATTTTCTTAGCAGTACACGGTAATGTCAATATCCTTTCACTCCTCAAAGTGACATCTCTGATTTTTAGCATTTTGCTGCAGATTTGTACAATGCAGTAACTTTCATTTTTTGACTGCTGTTCCATGGGTCTTGATGGTGGGTCCAAGGAAAATGAATCCTTCATGACTTCAATCTTTTCTCGATCATTAGGTTTCTTCTTGGTTCAATTAGGAGGATTTGTGTTGCTGTGTGTTGACAGGTAACCCATGCTGAAGACTGTAGTCTTTGTTCTTCATCAATAAATGCTTTGAGTTTTCTTCACTTTGAGCAACCAAGGTTGTGTCATCTGCTCCCTTCCTTCTAGAGCCCAGCTCCTTGGGTTATCTGCTCAGCATACAGATGGGATAAGTCTGATGAAGGAATACGCCCTGACACATTCCTTTCCTGATCTTACCACACATCCTTGTTCGGTGCCAACAGGATCCACGTGAGCGCTCAATGAAGGGTCCGGGAATTCCCACTCTTCTTGACGTGGTTCATAGTCGGTTAGGTTGCACATCCACCGGTGCCTGTGCACAATCAAGAAAGCACAGGTTAGCATTGTGCTGGTATTCTTTGCTTCCATCCAGCATCCATTGCGTACCAGCGGTGATATCGCTCCTCTCATAGCCTGAAGTGGCTCAAATGTCTTCCCATTCCTGCCAGTGCATTGCTCTACTTTTGCATTATCTTCATAAAAATTTTATTTGCATGTGATATTAAAGATGCTGTTTGATAAAGTCCTCATTTTTTCTATACATTTTTCTTTCTCTGGAATGGGCAACACGATAGCTTCCCGTTGGATGGCCTTTCACCAGTGAGCAACTCCAGCACTGAATCTGTATGTTGAAATATTCTGCTGGGGCTCTGTCAGTCCTTGGAGCCTCGTTTTCTGCCAGTGCCTTCGTGGAGCGCTGACCTTTTTCTTCAGTATCACCAATTCTTGTTCATGTCCTTCCTCCTGAAATGTTAGAGCACAGCCAATTCCTTTTATGGACCAATTTCCTGGTATAGTATGTATCATTCATTAGTTTTTCAGTTTATCAAGAACAAGAATTGGGCCTTTGGAAAAAAAAAACAACCCTGTTCAGTGTATTTAATAAATAAAATCTGATTGAAATCGCTGTGCTATTATTTCTGAAGATTGTAATAGGTAGCACTGTCTTAGGCATGTCTGTTTTCCTAGTGTTCCAAAACATTAATCTATGGCACTAATTAGTGATGAAATGAACTCATGGCAGAAGGAACGTTACGATAGTCTCCCAGGTTTTCCTTTAAGCTCCATGAACTCAATTTAAAGCATACGATGTAGTAGTGAGAATGTGCCCATCTATTTATGCTGATGGGAAGAAATAAAACCATGATAGTAATAAGTTAGAGTACTTATTAACAATCCTAATTTTTAAAAATAAAACAAGTTACAAGATCTAGTTCCCACATTTATTTAAGGCTACTTATCTGGGAAATCTGGGAAGTCTGGAAACTATTTGCTTGGACTCTTTGTTTTTTAAGGGGAGTGAGTCATAATAATCTTCAGTCACCTACCTGCCTGCAGGCATTTTCTCAAGCTTTGCTCATGACAGCTGTAACCTACCTACTGGCTGCAAATGCTCTTGCTGGGGTGTGGTTTATTTGGGTCACCCCCACTCTGTGTTCTAGGTTTTCTCCTTCCAGAATTTACCAGATCTCCTAGAAGAGGATATTGTCCACCTTTAGATTTTGTAATATTTTATAGCTGATCACTGTCCAGACCCAGCTTTTTTGTCATCACCTTGTCCGCCTGCCACAGAAATCCAAACTGCATGCAGAGAGACTCATTTTTTTTTTTCATGGACCAAAGAAGCTGCAACTATTGCCTGACCCTGCTCAATCTCTTCTCAAGTTCCTAGATTAGAAAGATTCCAATTAAATTCTTCCTACTGCACTTCGTATCACATAGCTCATTGCCATCAAAATTGACTCTGACTCCTGGTAATCCCATGGGGGTTGGACGAATACTGTATGCTACAGTGCTTTCAATGGCTCCTTTTTGGGGGGTAGCTCTTGGGATTAGCTCCTCATGTTTCCCCTCCCTCCCCTTTCATGAACCAGGCCTTTTCTCAAAGGCCCTTCTGAGTGGACTTTAACTTTACTTCTGTACATTTGTTGCCATCATCTCAAGACATTTGCTTTCTACTTAAACCCTTGGTACCAGCTCATCACATTTCTCCTCCCACTCCCGCCCTCCCCTTCTCAAAGGTACTTCTTAGTGGACTATAGCTGTCAACCTTTTGATTAGCAACCAACCATATTAACCATTTGTGACACTGTAGGGAAGGGTAGAATGACTCCTGAAGATTTCTGAGACTATAAATCATTTTTTAAAAAATCATTTTATTGGGGACTCATACAACTCTTGTCACAATCAATGCATACATCCATTGTATGCAAAGTACATTTATACATTTGTTGCCATCATCACTCTCAAAACATTTGCCTTCTACTTAAACCCATGGTATTAGCTTCTCATATTTCTACTCCCTCCCTACTCCCCCCCTTTCATGAACACTTGATAATTTATAGATTACTATTATTTTGTCATATCATATACTGTCCAATGTCTCCCTTCACCCACTTCCTGTTGTTCATACACCAGGGAGGAGGTTGTATGTAGATCCTTGTAATTGGTTTTGCCTTTCTACTCCACCTTCCTTCCACACTCCCTGTATTGTCACTCTCACCACTGATCCTGAAGGGATCATCTGTCCTGAATTCCCCATGCTTCCGGTTCCTATCTATACCAGTGTACATCCTCTAATCTAGCCAGATTTGTAAGGTAGAATTGGACTCGTGATAGTGGGGAGGGGGGCGAAGAAACATTTAAAACTAGAGCAAAATCCCCAAATGCATCTGTAGACAATGGTGTCACACACATTCACCCACAGAAGTGTCACAGGGAAGGGAAGGGTCAATCAGGGTGCAGTAAAGTACTAATGAAACACACAATATTCCTCTTGTTCTTTGAGGCTTCCTCACCCCCCACCATCATGACCCCAGGGCTGTTTCTCAATTCAGACTAGACCAGAGCATGTATGCAGGTATAGATATGAGAAGGGAGCTCACGGAACATGGAATTCAGGAACATGAATGGGAATAGCAATTCTAGAAGAGTAGGGGGTAATTGGGGAACCGATCTCAATGATCGACACATAACCACACCTCACACACCTACTTCCAGGAGGAAGAGCAACAGAAAACACGGGGGAAGAGAGACAGTGATCAGTGTGTGATATGAAAATAATAATAATTTATAATCTCAAGGAGTCTAATAAAGGGTCATGGGGGCAGAGAGGAGGTATAGAAAGAGTTGTTGATACCAAGGGTGCACTAGAGAAAATGATGGCAACATTGTACAAATATGCCTGGTGCAATCGATGTATGGATTGTAATAAGAACTGAAACAGCCCCCAATAAAATGATCTTTTAATTAAAAAAACCATGGGAAAAAAACTAGAGCAAAGTTGTATATTTCATGCTTGCCACATTGTACCTTGAGTGGCTCATCTCCTCCAAGCAACCCTTCTGTAAGAGGATGTCGCTTCACCTACAGATTAGTTTTGGGTCCCATCTGTACTCCCCCTCATTTATAATAATATAATTTTTAATTCTTTGATGCCTGATATCTGATCCCTTTGACACCTTATGAACACACAAGCTGGTATGCTTCCTCCACGTGGGTTTTATTGTTTCTGAGCTAGATGGCCACTTGTTTACCGCCAAGCCTTTAAGACTCCAGATGCTATATCTTTTGATAGCCGGGCACTATCAGTTTTCTTCACTACTTTTGCTTATGCACACATTTGTCTTCAATGATCATGTTGGGAAGGTGAGCATCTAGGGATGTTAATTTAATAGAACAAAGTGTTCTTGCATTGAGGAAAGACTTGAGTGGAGGTTCAATGCTAATCTGCTGTCTCAATACTAACCCTATAAGTATATGTACGTTGACCTATTTCCCCATCATCACATATAAATGTATTTACCTATGTACATGTCTGTATTTAGACCTCTATAAATGCCCTTTACCTCCCAGTTCTTTCCTCTATTTTCTTTAACTTTCCTCTTGTCCCATTATCATGTCCAGCCTTCATTTGGGTTTCAGTAATATCTCTCTGCTGCATTACTCTTGATCAGTCCCTATCAGGCCTCTCACACCCACCTTGTCACTGACTTTGGATCACTTGTTGTTCTCTTATCCCTGGGTGGTCCACATCACCTCCTTTCCCTACCTCTCCATGTCCCATCTTCTCCAGAAGCCATCACTCCCATTGTTTTCTCCTCCTGACTGTTCATCCAGCCTATCTTACTTATATAGATAGACCTGCAGAGACAATAATATGTGCAAAAAAAAAAATCAAGACATCGTAAGATGAAGCAACCAAAGAAAACAAAATGGTTACAACAGCAACAAAAAAACCCTGAATGTCCAGAAAAAATATATAAATAAGCAAAGAAATAATAATAATAAAGTAAAAATCTGCAAATAGTTCAAGGTCTGTTTGTTGACCTCCAGGAGTGACTATAAATCTCAATCCAAGTAGTAAGCCTCTTTTTTTTACCCCCCCTCAGAGGGAATGATGGTTTCAACCTGCTGACCTAGCAGTTAGTAGCCCATGCTGCCAAGGTTCCTTTGAGTATGAGTATGCAAATAGGATAGATAGGATTAATATGAGGGGTGGTCAGTTTTGCCATTATGCTGAGTATACAGTGAACCATTTCAAAAGCAGAAACAGAGGACCTCATGATCAGCAAGAAAGAAAATTGGGAAGCATTTGAGCACTATGTGTGGACAACCAGGGACAGCAACATAAAGCAGAGCAGTGGGATTCTAGAAACAAGTAAAACGAGTGCCTTCCAGTAATAGGCTGCTTGCAGAGTAGGGTATCCTTTGGGCATTTATTATTACAGGAGCTGTATGACATCGAAGCAGAGCAGAGGCTAAGAAGTCATGTGACTAAGAGGAAAACGACCAGGGAGAGACATGCCCATTAATATAGCTGAGCGGAGACACTGGAAACAAAAGCATGACATGCTTAATATTTGTGATCTTTACTTATAACCTGTTAACTTTTCTCATAAACTGCATAATTATGAGTATTTGTATTATCTGTGAGTTCTATGTGGCCACTGCACCAAGTTATCAAGTGCATTAGTGTGATGGTTTTTTTGTGCCAACATGCATCCATAAGAAGATATATGTGATGGCTAGCCTGCCAATCAAGTTGCAACTGGATGAACTCCTTTGGAGGTATACTGAGATAAATAGCTCATCGGAGGCCAGTTTCTCTCTCTCTCTCTCTCTCTCTCTCTCTCTCTCTCTCTCTCTCTCTCTCTCTTTGCTTTCACCTTCCTGTGACAAGCCACTTATAGACCTGTGTCAGCTTTGTGATGCACTCACTGGCCTGTGATCTTCCTGCATTCTGCATCATTGCATGTGGCTGTGTGAAAACGAAGAGGGATTTATGGACTAATATCAGACTTATGAACTAGCATTGGACTTATGGATTCAATCTAGATTGGGCTGGCATTTTTTTTATATACAATTACTCCTTGATATAAAGCTCTTTCTTGTACATACAGAAGTGTCTCTTGATTTGTTATCTAGTCGACTCTGCCTAACACATTATGGTACAGGGAGTGGGATTGGGAAGGAACATGATTGGAAAATTGGTGACAAGGAGGTGTGGGGAAGAGGATGAACCTCTCTGAATGAGCTAAGAAAGTAAAGATAATCATGTCTCATGTGAATGCTCACCAAAGGGTTACCTATGAAGAGGAGGACTTTAACAATCAAGTGGAAAAGATGATGCACTGTGGAGTCTATTCTCTTTCCTCTGCCACTTCTGTCATTGCCCAATGGGCAGATGAACAAAGTGGACATGGTGACAGGGATGAAGGATATACTTGGGCTCAGCAACATGACTTAGCCACTGCCATTGTTGAGTGGCCCATCTGCCAGCAGCAGAAACCAACATTGAGACTAAGATGTGGGACCATTTCTCAAGGAGTTCAACCAGCAAGCTGGTGGCAGGTTAATTAAATAGGACCATATCTGTCATGGAGGGGGAAGCATTTTGATCTTACTGGAGTAGACATCTACTCTGGATATGAATTTGCATGCAGTGCTTCTGCTAAAACTACCATTAGTGACTTACATAATGTCTTATCCACTGGCATGGCATCCCACATAGCATAGCTTCAGGTCAAAGAACTCACTTCACAGCAAATGAAGTGCTGCAATGAGTCCATGTACATGGAATCCACTGGTCTCCTATGTTCCTCATCATTCTGAAGCAGCAGGCTTGATAGAATGATGGACTGGCCTTCTATAGATACAATTATGGTGCCAGCTATATAGCGACATATTAAGGAGTTGGGGCAATGTTCTCCAGGAGTCTGTACATGCTCTCAACCAATGGCCAATATATGATGCTATGTCTCCAATAGCCAGGATTCATGGACCAGGGAACTAAGGAGTGGGAGCCAGAGTGGCACCACTCACTATGACTCCTAGTGATCCGCTTGCGGCAATTTTTTTTTTTATTCATGTTCAAGAAGCTCTATGCTCTCCAGACCTGGAGGTCCTCGTTCTAAAGGAAGGAACTCTCCCATCAGGAAACACAGCACTGGTTCCACAGAACTGGCAGCTAAGAATGCCCCCTGACCATTTGGGGATCCTCTTGCCTTCGGATCAACAGGTGGAGAAGAATGTCATTGTGTTGAGTGGGGTGATTGATCCTGGTTACCAAGGGGAAATGGAATTGATCCTACATAATGGAAATAAAGAAGGCTATGCCTGGGATCCAGGATATTCCTTCGGTCATCTCTTAGTACTGGGATTAAAGTAAATGGTAAGCCACAGCAGCCCAATGCTTCAGGAATGAAGGTCTGGGTCACCCCACCAGGCAAAGAAGCTAGACCAGGTGAGGTGCTTGCTAACGACAAAGACGACTACAGACTGGAGAGGAGGGGAAGGTAACTGTCCATTTCATTACAACTATGTGATCAGTTGCAAAGGTGTGGTTTGTCAGTATTTTTCTTTATATGCACTTACCAAGTGTATTTCTCTTGTTCATGTATAACATTTTTTGTGTAGTGAACTTAATATCTCCTTAAATATATTATGAGGAAAACAATATCAGTGAATAGCAAGTGACCCTCTGATTCCTGTTAGAAGTTTCTTAAGTGGGTATGGGGGTAAGAAAAGGGAAAAATTCAAACTAAAGGGCACCCACTGGTAGAACTTTGCTTCTAGAAAAAACACTTAAAATAGACTGGTTACTGGGCTGAGCCCCGGTGGTGTAAGTGGTGGAGTGCGGAACTGCAGCCCGCTGGCTTGGTGGTTCAAATCCAGCGGCAGCTGGGTAGCGCCCATGACCACCAGAGGCAGTGATGCCCCCCCTCCCCACACACACAAAAGCAAAAAAAAAAAAAAAAATAGACTAGTTACTTTTGTTTTGTTTTTTGTCTTTTTGTTTTGTTTTTGGGGCATCACTGCCCTCCGGTGGTGGGAGTAGGAGGCCCAGCCTTACTGCTGGACTTGAACCTCCAACCCAGTGGGCTGCAGTCCTGTGCACAACCACTGTGCCACCGGGGCTTAGCCCCTAATAGACTGGTTATTTTTAAGATCCAAATGTAAATATTGTGTAATATAAAATATTTGATAATAGTGTTAGTATGACTGGTTCCACTGAATATTTTATGGATTGGTATTATCTTATCAGTTTATTATATGATATCTATTATGTTACTGTTTCATAACGTAATGACTTCATGGAATATTTGTGGGCATCTATTATTGGTTTGTCAATAGTTACTTAATTTGCATGGATAAACTGAAGCAGCATTACTCAATGTGTGTCCCTCAGAATTTCAATTCTGTAGGCAGTTAAAAGGCATCTGGCATACAGGACTTTATTGTCAAACAAGTTGGGAAACATAGGACTAATAAAAAGTTTAAGAAGGGACTGAGCCCCGGTGGCATAGTTGTTGTGTGTAGGACTGCGGCCCACTGGGATGGAGGTTCAATTCCAGCAGCAGCTCCACAGCAGCAAAGGCTGGGCCTCCAACTCCCACCACCAGAGGGCAATGATGTCCAACAAAACAAAACAAAACAAAAGTTTAACAAGATATTTCACTTAAAAGATTCCTGAGAGTCTTTCATGTGCTCGTGCCAGAGGTGACATTCAGCAAGTTCTCACCAGTTCAGTAGAGTAGATATGGAATTTTTTGGTTTAGTTCATTGGACTGGTTGTTAAAATAGCATTTGTTTCAGGGTTCTCTGTAAGGTGGATGGCTGACCAATGTGGAATCACAAATGCACATTTCTTACATTGTTTTAATGTTTATCTGAGAAACAATGTATTCTAAACACTCAATAAAGTTCATTCTCTCTATAAGTATGTTTCATAAAGGTGGGAATATATAATATTTGTTCATTTATCTGACTTGTTTTACTCACCATAATGTTTTCTGGATTCATCTATGTGGTGGCATTATTCCGAATTTAATTTTTAGCATGGCTGAGTAATACTACATCAAATGGATAGATCTTATTTTCTAAGTCTTTTATCTGTAAAGATCCAAGAAAGGATGAGTCCTATGTGATGTTTCCCAAAGGCATTTGCCCTTGTATTTGCAGAACTCCCCTCAATAGGATTCATCAAACACACTGTAAGATATGAGAAGTCATTTATTTTTACAAATTTTGGGTGCCACCATGAAGTTAAACATAAGGCAAAATGCTACATTTTTCTAGTGGTCCCTGAAATAAATAAGTTCAATCTTGCACACACAAAAATTAGATGAAACTATACTTGTAATATTTATTTATTTATTAAATAAATACTTCCTCACAGTTTTTTTTTAATTAAAAAAAAATTTTTTTTTTAGGCATCACTGCCCTCAGGTGGTGGGAGTAGGAGGCCCAGCCTTTGCTCCTGGGAGCTGGAATTGAACCTCCATCCCAGTGGGTCGCAGTCCTGCGCACAACCACTACGCCACCGGGGCTCAACCCCCCACAGTTTTATTGGCATGTAATTCACATATCAAATAATTCAATACTTTAGCCACATCAGTCAGAGTTGCCCAACCATCACCACAATCAATTTTGGAACTCTTTCTTCATTTTTGTAGTCATAGTTATTAATTCCCTATATTCCCCCAACCTCACCTGCCATACCTTCAAGGAACAACTAATCGAGTTACCGTCGCTATAGATTTACCCAGCCTATTCATATTTCATATACAAAAAGCATTAAAAAACCAACAAGAATAACAAAGCAAAACAGATAAAATATCAATAGAAAAGATAGCAGAAAATATTAAAATCTAAAACAAATTTTAAATGGATTAAAAGGAAGACCAAATGATAAGGTGTTAAATTTTAACCTAACTCTATCTACAACAATGCATTCTGCTTGTTAGCCAGGCTATTCACATCCCTGGTTCATTGTCAAGAGAGGACTTACTAGGGGTTTAGTCTACATATATTTCCCCTTCACTTTTTTGTAATGGAAATAGCTTCACAATGGGTCAAAAGGGAGACAAAATGATAAGATATTACATTTTGACCTAACTATGTGTGCATAATTGATTTCACAATGTTCTCCAATAACAGGAGTATTCACATCCCTCAGCTATGATCCAAGAGGTTACCTGGGGGCTTAATTCATGTGTGGACCCTGCAAATGGATTGGGGGCTTCCACTGTTGTCCATAGTCTTCTGCAAAGCTGGTGATTAAATTTAAGCTCTGATCTCATTCTCGCCTTTGGATTTGGATTTTATTGTTTATGATCCTCGGATCACACAGGCTGCTGTGCCTTCTTCTAAGAAGATTTAGTTGATGCCTGACTTAGAAGGCTCCTTGTTTGATGACAAAGCTTTAAAACCCAAGAAACTATTCCTTCTGATAACCCGGCACCCTCTAGTTTCTTCACCACACTTTGCTGTTCCATCCTTATCTTTCATGAAGTGGAGCATCAAGCAAGACCATGTGATAAGAACTAATTGTTCTCAGATTAGGGCTAGACTCAAGTGGCTGCCTGCTAACCTAAAGGTTAGCTGTTTGATTATATCAGCTGCTCTTGCGGAGAAAAGTCCTCACAATCTGCCTTCATAAAAATTCCCATTGTTTTCTGCCCTATATGATGTCTTTGAGTCACAATAAGCTCCCCAGCAAACAGCACTAACCAACAGGCAAATAGAATGTTTGGGTGGTCTGAAGAGTTCACAAACTCAGTTACTCACTGGAAGGAAGACCTGCTGAAGCTACCTCGAGAAACCAGCTATTGAGAAGCTGTGGAGCATGGTGGTACGTGGACACACATGCCAAAGTAACAATTCAGACCCTTGAGACAATTTACCTTGAGGGGCAGGAATCAAAACAAATCTCATTTGCATATTGAAAGGGAGATTAATAAAATTTCTAGATCAGCTATTCCACAGCAGGCGGCCCCATTGTACCCAGAAATAGCTGATCATCCTCTTTCAGGCATCGGTCAGCACAGAAACGTCTTTCTCACTGAAATGGTGTTACTGCCCACGAGTGGCTATCCTCTGAGATGCTTCCATCTGCTGGTAGTCTCCTGCAGATTGGGAGGAGCCCCAGTGGTGTGCTGGTTACAAATTGAATGGCAATCACATGCGGCCAAACCACCAAACCACCAAAAGCTCTGAGGGAGAAAGACTGGGCTGTCTAATCCTGTAAACAGCTACAGTCTCAGAAACCCAAAAAGGGGTCCCTGTGAGCTGCGTTCACTTGATGGCACTGGGTTTTCTATGGATTGTAAAAGGTGCTCTGCTGGTTCCATGGACTGTTAATCACAAGACTCAAATTTCACAACATTTGATTGGTAAAATAGGAGTCTGTTTCTGTAAACATTGACAGCCTCAGAAAACCTTTACAAGCTTGTATGAGTCACAATCCACTTGATGACAGTTGATTGGGCTGTTTTTGTATTTTTTTAATCATTTTATTGGAGATTCATACAACACATCACAACCCATATATCCATCCATTGTGTCAAGCACATTTGTGCATCTGTTTCCATATCATTCTCAAAACATTTGCTTTCTACTTGAGCCCTTGGTATCAGCTCCTCATTTTTCCCTCCCTTCCCACTCCCCCTCCCTCATGACCCATTGATGATTTATAAATTATTGTTATTTTGTCAAATCTTACATTTCCTGACGTCTCCCTTCACCCACTTTTCTGTTGTCTATCCTGCAGAGAGGAAGCTATATGTAGATCTTTGTAATCAGTTCCCACTTTCTACCCCACCTTCTCTCCAACACTGGTCCTGGCTTTCCTGTGTTTCCAGTTCCTATCTGTACCAATGTACGTCCTTTGTTCTATCCAGATTTGTAAGGTAGAAATGAGATCATGTTAGTGGTAAGAAGAAAGCATTTAAGAACTAAAGGAAAGTTGTATATTTTATTGCTGCTACACTGCACCCTGACTGTCTCATCTCCTCCCTGTGACTCTTCTGTAAGGGGTCCAGTTGCCCACAGATGGGCTTTGGGTCCCCACTGTGCACTCCTTCTCACTCACAGTGATATGATTTTTGTTCCTTGATGCTTGATACCTGATCCCCTCGACACCTCATGATCACACTGGCTGGTGTGCTTGTTCCATGTGGGCTTTGTTTCTTCTGAGCTAGATGGCTGCTTGTTTACCTTTACACCTTTAAGACCCCAGATACTTTATCTTTTGATAGTTGGACACCCTCAACTTTCTCCACCATGTTTGCTTATGCACCCATTTGTCTTCAGCAAGTGTGTCAGGATGGTAGGCACACAATGATATGATTTTTTTTTTGTTCTTTAATGCCTGAAAGCTGATGACTGGGCTATTTTTTAAGGATTGTAAAATCAGGTGTGCTTTTAATTGGCATTGTTAAATTGTATATCTGGCAAATGTTGAGTTGGCAGATGTATTAATTAGTTTATTATTATTTTTTACATTTTTTTTTTGGCATCACTGCTCTCCGGTGGTGGGAGTAGGAGGCCCAGTCCCACTGCTGGAATTGAACCTCTATCCCAGTGGGCCACAGTCCCGTGCACAACCACTACGCCACTGGGGCTCAGCCCTTTATTTTTTACATTTTTAAAGAATCAAATGTGCTTTAAAACATGTCATTTAACATTAACATGTCATTAAGCACTTTTCTTCAGACAGAGACACACTGTCGAGATAGCCTGCATGTCCTCAGGCAAAGAGGTCTCTGGACTAGTATGGAAAGGGAAATATATGTCTGGTGATGGTTTGCTGCTTCTTGCCTTAGTGTAGCTCTGTTAAAGATAATCAGCTGTCTTGCGTGCTGGTCCACACGCTTCTGCTGGATAAGAGCTGTGCCCAGGTTCTCTAATGGTTTGACTGTTTTTCTTCTGGGGAAGGGCTGTCAGGATGTCCTGGGCTGGTACCCAAGGCAAAGTATCAGTTCATTAGTCAGCCAGCATCTAGACCAGGTAGTGACCTCTCAGAAGCCTTGTTGCCATCCCTGGGATCTCTGGAGCAGTGTTTATAAAATACTTTTGGAGTTTTGGACTCTTCGAGGTTCTCTGACAAGTGCTACTACCCCCTCCTCAGAAAAATGCGCACGTAGTCACACACACAATTTTGTATAAAGTTTGTGGGTGTTGGAGACCCTCTGAATGCTCTGTTGCTGTTCTGTGCTGTCTAGTTGATTCCAGCTCATAAGGAACTCTGTACAGCTTTGACCTTTTGGAAGAACATCACAAGGCCTGTCTGCCAAAACACCTTTAGGTGAGTTTGAACCTTTGGGTTAGTGGTTGAGCTTTTTGCTACTCAGGGACTCCAGAGCTGGTTAAGAATCACTTAATCCATTCCACTCTGGATCAACATTCCCCAATGAAGAACACCAAAGAGACACAATTTTCTGACACTATTTTAGCAAATACTCCACTTCTTATGCTCCAGAGTCTTGAGCTTTTTCGATGGGTCCAGAGGCCCTATCTAACTTGGAAATGGCTTCCCAGCACAGAAGTAGGGGTGGAGTGTCATTTAGGTGAGAATGGTGATTTGAAGAATCATCCAGGCTCACTACTGCTCTTGTCCTTCACAGTCTCAGCTGTTGCCCAGGCTCCTGTGCCCTGCCGACCCCTCAGCTCGCCCAGACAGCCCAGCTTAAGTTATTTATGCATGGGAAGTCCTTTCTAGGGTTCCCATCATCTGACTAATGTTGGGCTTCTTATGCTAACATAAGGGCACCTGCTTGTGGCTGAGACACAGACCAGCCCTCAGAAGGAGCTTGGCTTCCTCCCCAGTGACACAGGCATTGGGGCCTGTTCATGGGAGCTCCTTCCACTCTGGGTGGAATTGGTGGTAAATAGCATGTGTATGCTTAGATAATGGTTAAAACCATCTACCTTCACCACTGACATGGAAACGTATGACAGTGTTGGTTGTTTGGCCAGTAGGTACAGATAGTACTTAAGCCAACCCCTATTGACTCCTCTAAGATGAGTCAAAAAGCAAGGAACCACTTCCTCTTATTGGATAGTTTCAGTGGATTTCATCAAGCACAGTCCCAAAGAGTTCTAGAAGGCTCAGTCACTAGGTGGTGTCTGTTTCAGGAGAGCATCTGGGGAGCCTGACAGAAGCACTTGTCTTCTATCTTCACACCTGACTGGATAGGAAACCCATTAGGTAGAAGTTGCCTATGGGGCTGGTCTTCCATGTGCATATTAGGCGCTGTTAAGAAGGTTCCAACTCAGAACAGCCAAGATAATGGTCAATCCTATCTGCCTCGAAATCACTGGTTTGTTTGAATCCCTGTATTTGGCTCTTGTGTCAGTCCATCTCATTGTGAAAGGATCAGGGATCATTGTATGCAACTGGGTACACATATCTGACTGAAGTCATACCTGTCTCACTTTTCCTTATGTCTGAAAGAACAAGGGATCATCTAAGCTTAAGTTCTCTAAAAATAAAACCAACCTCTTATTTGTCTTTTTCCTCCTACTTGCTTTTTCACTAAAAAAACACAATTTGAATACAAATGAGAAATACAGGGCTGAGCCCCGGTGGCATAGTGGTTGTGTGCAGGACTGCGGCCCACTGGGATGGAGGTTCGATTCCAGCTCCACAGAGCAAAAGGCTGGGCCTCCTACTCCCATCACCTGAGGGCAATGATGCCCCTCCCCCCAAAAAAAATAAATACAAAAACATGGGGTCCTAATAATAGCTTGTTTTAAGCTATTATGTACAACTAAATCAACTTAGTCACTGATGATATAGCAGGGAGACAAGAATGTGGTCTGTATCCATTAGCAGCCCACCCCTGCCTACCTTCAGTGTGCTGCAACCAACCCCCAGAGAGTGTTCATACATGTAGGGAAGGAAATGGCCAGTAGTATGAACCTAGCCTAGTTAGTGAGGACCACAGGGAGAATCTGTATTAACTTAGCCTCAAGTTGTAATTTAAATGCAACTTTGGTTTTCCCCTCAAATATGTGCTAGAATACACAGCATGATTTCACGAGAACAGAGTAGGTCAGTAAAATCAGCTATAGCTATTAACTATGTATATTCAGCAATTGTGTCTATTATGTCTGTGCTGGTTGTTTAAGTATGAATTATGTTTATACCAGTTAGAATATGACTGCCCTGGACCCACCCGACACACAAGCACTCACACCAGTGTCATCCCAATATCCATATGCTTAGCCCCTCCACCTTGATGTTTCACTCTTTCTGATGACCCTTCCATTAAAGGGTTAGTGCCTGGCACAGTGGAAAACCTCAAGCCGAGGACCAGTGACAGTTCTGATTGGTCAATGCCCATGCCATACTGTGGTTAAATGTTTTTAACATGCCCTCGGGTTTCTAGGGATATCTAGATAATATTATCAGGATACTTATTTCTGTGATCTATATTTTAAGCTTTACACACAGTTTTCTATTTATCAAAGATATCAATAGCATATTGTTAAACAAATACCTTAAAGGAATTTGTTTTTGAATTATTGAAAAAAAGGGGGAGATCTCTGGATGACAACTTGAAGTCTGGGTTTAAAAGGCAAACCGTAAAATTTTAACTACAAGATAAGAAGATGATGAAAAGCAAGACAGTCAGCTGGCATAGTCATCTTACATAATTGCTTGTCCTTATGTATAATTAAAGAGTTATTAAGCAATCATCGGGAATGAGAATCACATAAATAAAGAGCCCATATCTAATTTGGGTGTCTGTTCTTTTTAGATAGAAACCAGATGCTGCCATTACCAAGAAAGAATAAATAGGGGTTGGATAGGGTAGAGGTTGTGACTTCCACAAAAATATGGAGTGGAAGGGGTGAGCTAATATCCATGGAATTCGACTGCCTGATGTGTTAGGCCAGGTTGACTAGAGACACAAATCCAGTAATGCTCATAGATGTGTGTGTGTGAGAACTTTATATCAAGAAGGAAGGAAAATTATAGATCAAGCAAACATCCCAGATCAAGTCCATAAATTCCTTTTTCGGACTCATGCAACCACATACAGAGCGCAGGAAGATCACAGGCTGGTGGCGACATTGTTGTGTGGATCCAATGGCGTGGGCTGCGTCACAGGGCTTGGGCAGGTCTCAGCGTGCATGGCTCCTCAATAGGAAGATGAAGGCAGAGAGAGAAAGACAGGCAGACAGAGAGACAGAGATATAGAGACAGAGAGACAGAGATACCTGCCTCCAGAGAGCCATTTATCTTGGCCACCCCTCCCTAGGAGGTCATCAAGCTACAACCTAAACTGACAGGCTAAACTCTACCCAGGTGCCATGTTGGCACAAAAGCCCCATCACCCCCGAATTAGATGATCCAAGAAGAACAAGAAGTAGGAGAGATGAAGCATTATTCAGGGGATGTGAGTGCCTGAACTCGATGATCTGAGGAGAATGGAGCATGCTCATGCTGTAAGGCAGTTGCTCAGCCAATGTTTTGGGTTCCACACAATTGCCGTAAGAGCTCCCTGGGACAGTTGTGCGTGCCAACCCCTGCCACGAAGAGGCCCTGGCGGCACAGTCACCGGGTGCTTGGCTTTGCACCAAGAGGCCTATCGTTTGAACCCGATGGCTACTCGCTGGCAGTCACTTCCGTCAAGATACCCGATGTCGACCCTCGATGGAGCAGCGCTTCTACTCTGTCCTAGAGGATGGCTGGGCGTTGGAACTGACTCAGTGACCATGGGTCTGGCTTTTGTTATGGGTTTGTCAAAATCCTGTATATGGTAGTCAAGATACCTTTATTCCCAGAAATGAGTGAGAGGAGTCGCTCGAAAATGAGACTAGCAGAGAGTCATCTGTCACCGAGATCAGTCCAATGGATTCAGTTTCTTTGCCACCAGAATCAGAGCTGGAGGGCAGGGTTAGAATTCAGGGGAGGGGCTCAGCTGTGAGACTCCTCCCTCAAGGGGTGGCTTACCCACAGTAAAGTACAGAAGCAACAATACCGAGAGGGATCCCGTGACTGTGAAGTGGTATCAGTCCCGTGGCTCTTCGACAGCTCTTCGATTCCATTCACCTTCCTCTGATGCCTGCTCTTTGAAGCCCATCCAGGAGCACAGCAGAACAGAGGACTTTTCATGAACACAGTCGCATGTCCAGATCCGGGCACAGTTTCAGAGCTGTGATGGGAAGAACTTAAGACAGATAAGCAAACCGACTCAGCCGTTGAGTGTATTCCAACTCCAGTGGGCCCTGTACACAGAGCGGCATTGTTCCGGCTTCTCCGTGTTGTCCATCTTCACGGAAGCAGATGCCACATCTTCCTCCTCAGAGCCGCTGGCGGCTTGGGATGGCTGACCTCTCAGTTCGCAGTTCAAGGCTTAGTCCGTGTACGTTCAGGGCTTCTGAGCAGGCTGCAGGTTTGTTTTGTTGTTGTTGGTTTTCCCTCCTAGCTGTATATGTGGAGTACTACAGAGACCTACAGGGACACAGGCTTCAGGTGAAACGAGAGCATCCAATAGGCTCTTTCTTCCCCAGGTTCCTCCACCTCTGCCCCAGGCCCTGCACTCAGGTTTGGTCCAAGTTTGGCCCTGGCTCTCTGGGCTGGCTGGGCCTGCACTGTTCTCTCCCTGATCGTTCTTTCTAGTCACTCAAGTACTCAGGTATCCGCTGGGGCTTGGTTCTTTTAGTTTTAAGAGTAGCCACTAACAACGTTCATCAAGAGTAAGATTTTGTCTTCTGAAGATCAAGCGAAAAACTCAAGCCCACTGCCATCAACTAGGGCTGACTCACAGTGATCCGATAGGCCAGGGTAGAAGTACTTCCATGAGTGGCAGAGACTGTCACTCTCTGGTTTTGAAGTTTTATTGGCATATATTCATGCATCAAAAATTAAATGGTTCAATCATATCCAGAAGAGTTATGCAGTCATTACCACAATCAGTTTTAGAACCTTTCTAAAAAAAAAATCCTTGTGCCTACTCTTATTAGCCCCTCATTTCCCTCCAACCTCTCCTGCTCTACCTCCAAGGACCCAGTATCTATTGGCTGTCTCAAAAGATTTGCCTATCCTGGATTTCATATACAGAAAACATTTTTTGAAAACTCAACAGGGGTAGCAAAGTAAAATGGATTAAAAACATCAACTGAAAAGAAAGCAGAAAATATTAAAAATTAGAACAAATTTAAGATGGATCATAAGGGAAATCAAATGGTAGGGTGCTCAATTTTAACAAATCTGTTTCTTCAATAATCCCCTTGACAATGCATTCTGCATTATAGCAAAGCTACCACAAGTTTGATGTATATTCTGGGGAATTCACCAGAAACTTAATCCATGATAGATCCCCTTCACTGTCATTATTTAGAACTGAAACAACTTTAAAATGGGTCAAAATGGAGATAAAATAAGATTTCATGACCCAACTATGAGACAAAAAGAACTGAAACTTGTATGCTAATGTTCATTGCAACCTTAGTTGCAGTAGCCAAAAGGTAGAAACCCCCTAAAAGTCCACCAGCAAATAAATGGGTAAACACAACATGGCATAGAATATAATGGAATGCTACTCAATTATAAAGAGAAATGCAGTTCTATTACATGTCACGATATTGTCAAACCCTGAAAATATTATGCTGAGCAAAATCAATCATCTTAAAAAGATCTTTATTACATCATTTTATGAAATCATCAACTATATACCAAAAAATGAAACCTATTGTTGTGGGCTCTAACTTATAGTGGCCCCATGTGACACAGTAGAGCTGTCCCATAGGGTTTACACATTGCCCTGCTCATCACAAGGTTGGCAGTTCAAAATCACCGCCACTTTGAGGGAAAGAATGAGACTTTCTACTTCCATCAAGAGTTACACTCTTAACACTAACCCTGTAAGTATATGCACATAGATATATTTCCCCATCATCATATATAAATATACTTACCTGTGTACAATCCTGCATTTAGACCTCTATAAATACCCTTTGTCTCCCAGTTCTTTCCTCTATTTCCTTTTATTTTCCTCTTCTCTCACTATCATGTTCAGCCTTCATTTAGGTTACAGAATTTCCCTTCTGTTACATTACTTTCGATCAATCCCTATCCAGCCTCTCACACTCACCTCACTGAATTTTGGATCACTTGTTGTTCCCTTTTCCCTGGGTTGGTTAACACCACCTTCTTTCCCCTCCTTACCATCTTCCCTGTCTCCCCAGAACCATCATTCCCATTGTTTTCTCCTCCAGACTGTTCATCCAGCCTGTCTTGTCTAGATAGACTTGCAGAGATAATATATACAAAAAACCCTAAGACATCCTAAGATGAAGCAACCAAAGAAAACAAAACAATGACAAGAACAAAAAAGCAATGTCCACAAAAAATATATAAATAAGTAAAAAAAAATAGTAATAACAAAATAAAACTTGTAAATAGTTCACTTTCCTCTAGATCTTAAATGCTTCCTCCCCACCACTATCATGATCCCAATTCTACCTTACAAGTCTGGCTAGATCAGAGGCTGTACACTGGCACAATAGGCACTGGAAACAGGGCATCCAGGACAGGTGATCCGTTCAGGACCAATGATGAGAGTGGCAATACTGGGAGGGTGAAGGGCAGGTGGGGTAGAAAGGGGGAACAGATTACAAGGCTCTACATATAACCTCCTCCCTGGGGGATGGACAACAGGGAAGTGGGTGAAGGGAGACATCAGACAGTGTATGAGATGACAAAATCCTAATAATTTATAAATTGTCAAGGGTTCATGAGGGAAGGGGGAGCAAGGAAGAAGGAAAAATCTGAGGAGCTAATACTGAGGGCTTAAATAAAAAGAAAATGCTTTGAGAACGATTATGGGAACAAATGTACAAATGAGCTTTGCATACAATAGGTGTATGTGTTGAATGTGATAAGAGTTGTATGAACCTCCGCTGAAATGATTTAGAAACAACAACAACAAAAAAAGAGTCACAGTTTGGGAAACCCACAGGACAGTTCTCCTCTGTTCTATAATGTCAACATAAGTCAAAATTGACTCAGCCGCAGCAAGTTTGGTTTGCTCTAGAATCGTTGCAGAAGCTGACTATGGAGTGGTTGATGTATTTAAACCATCTGTCTTTTGATTAGCAACCTGTCCTTAAGTAACTTTATAAACTCACTCCCCCAACCAACTCACCATCAAATTTATTCCCACTCACAGGAACCCTATAGGAAAGAGTAGACCTCTTCTTTGTGAATTTCTGAGGCTGTAAGTTTTTACAGGGTCAGAAATCCATGTCTTTCTTCTGCGGACAGCTGGTGCAGTTAGCACCCCTATGCGTGACTCATTATGCCAACAGGGTCCTAATCAAATATACAAATATACCCAAACTAAAATTTATTAGAAGTTACTAGGGATGGGAGGAGGGGGCAGGCAGCAGAGAGGTTCTGCTTCAGAGGTGTGGCAGTCATGTGCTTATGTTAATTTCACGATTGAGATGTAGGGGTGGAGTCTGGCCTGTTAATCTGGAGATAGCCATTGAGTAGCCAATGAGGCCTCTGTGTGGGCATGGCTTTCTCCTCAGACTTCTGGGAAATATCGCGATATTTCCCTCATAAAGATGAGAAGCTATCTCCCCCAGTGGTTGGGAGTTAGTCTCAGAGACGAATCACAGACAAGACAAGATGGTAGCGCCTGAGGAGCTGGAGAAGCCACATGGTTTTGCCCTGATGGAACCCGACCTCTAAAGCTGGAGAGGCCACCTGGAGACCCCTGCCAGTGATGAATTGCTTCTGCCACCACTGGATGCTGTTGATGGACCCTGAGCCCTGGAAGTGGGGAGCCATGGGGAGACATCTGCCAGCGCTGGGATTCTGTACCCACTGACCTGTGACTTCATGAGTTGGAAGGAGACATTATAGACTGGTATTGGGCATATGGGTTAATATTAGATTTATGACTTTGAACTGGACTGGGTTGGGATGCTTTCTCAGTGTCACATTCCTTTTGTATATAAACCCTTTCCGTATATCCATATATGTGTCTATGAAATTTATTCCTCTAGTCTACCTGGACTAACACGAGAGGTATCAAATTTATGTTAATGGTGGTAGAATACCTTAGAAAAGTATAGTAATGGCTGCACAACTTGTAGAAAGTAACCAGTCACTGATTTACACATGGAGAAACTGTTGATTTGCTGTGGGTTTTGCTATGTATATTTTCATAATAATAAAAACAGAATAAGGCTGAGCCCCGGTGGCGTGGTGGTTGTGCGTGGGACTGTGGCCCACTGGGATGGAGGTTCAATTCCAGCAGCGGCTCCACAGGAGCAAAGACTGGGACTCCTACTCCCACCACCAGAGGGCAGTGGTGCCCCCCAAAAAAATAAAAAAGCAAAAACAAGACAAACAAACAAACAAACAAAAAAGAGAGCATGAAGAGATATAATAACTACAATATGTAACATGTCAACCGTGATTAAATTGTAGCTGGAAGAAGAAAAAAGCAATCAAATTCATTATCAGAACAATTAAGAAACTTAAATTTGAGATAGAAATCATTTGGTGTCTTTGATTTGACTGTAAGAGTAGAACTACCCCCGAGAGTTTCCCAGGCAGTCATCTGTATGGGAGCAGATTGCCAGCTAGATCTTTTCTCCTCTGGAGCAGCTGGTGGGTTCAAACTCTGTTGGCTAGCAACCAAATGCTTTAACCATTGTGCCAGTAGAGTACCTGGAGTAGAGATTAGGGAATCAGAATTTTTATACATCTTCTTAAGTATGGGAATGTCATCATGGTTATGTAGGAAGCTGTACATGTATTTTGAATGATCAGTCATGATGTTAGGAGCCCTGGTGGCATAAGAGTTATGCATTTGTACGTAATCTGCATTGTTGGCAGTTCAAAACACCAGTAGCTCTGAGGGAGAGAGACTGGACTTTGTATTCCTGTAAACAGCTACAGTCTTGGAAACCAGCAGGGGTCACCATAAGTCAGCATTGACTCAATGGCAGTGCTGGGCTCAGAGTTGTGCTACTAACTGCAAGGCCAAAGGTTTGAAAGCACAAGCTGCTGCAGGAGAAAGATAAGGCCTTCTACGCCTGTAAACAGTTTCAGTCCTGGAAATTCACGGGAAGACCTCTACCTTGTCGCCCAGGACCGCTGAGTCAGAACTGACTCGATGGAAATGAGTTTGTGCTTGGTCATGATGCTTGCCACAGTTTCATATTATTCAACAACAATAAAAACAAAACATAATTATCAATATATATGAATACATTTTTACAAACTTTATATATCCTTATGGACATATAATACATGTACATACACCTACGGATAAATAGCCAAATACACCTACTCCTCACTTGTCAACATGGTTAGGTCTCCAAGATGAGGTCTCATGCAAACATGGAGAATGGCCACATCCGATTGTAACATGGAGGCTGACTACATTATTACATGACTGCCAGATTTCAGCACTGCATAATAGCTAACTCCCATTACTACATAACTGCCAAACTACTGAGAACCACGACCCCAGCCAGTTGACACAGAACCTTAGCCAGCACACTCAGTGTTATTCTCACCTGGCATCTTGCTTCGCTGGTGTGTGTGCCACATAGTCAGATGACTGCTGCTTTGATAGCTGTCTTAAATTCAGAAAGGCAGAAAATGAGGTTGTCCATATGCAAGTAATGCCTATAGGCAATTTCAGTGATGGATAGTCACCCTGGTGTTCATTGTATTAGTTTTTCAAATTATTTGTTGTTCAATTTTGTTTTTCATTAAAAAAGTTCATGGGCAAAAGTGTAATGATTTTGTGAAGTTTCCAAAAAGTCCACTAAGAATTTTTTTTAAACTACTGAAAGTGCAAGTTAAAATCGAGGGTAATTGACAAGCTTATAAAATCTAGTGGTTATGTTGTTTTACAATGCATGCTATTTTTCTATTTATTCCAACTTGATTTATAGCTTTTAATCAATTGTTTTTAGTTTCTTAATAGAGGCCACACTATGTCTAAGCTTGATAGCAACCAAAAAAAGGGGGAAGCAACTTACTTTTGCAAACATTAACTGCATTCGCAAAATGGTTATTTAGCACTGCTCTTCAGAAACTAAATTGGGGGAATTTGGAGGTCTACATTGTAATTCAAATATTGTGATGTACTGCCCATAGTATCTTGTACCCAAGACTACCTACCCTAAATTACAAGGAGGGTTTGAAGGGGAGCCAGAATCAGATAAAAAGCAAAAACAAAAAGCCAGGGATGGGTTTTGAGCTTAAACTAAATCCTACCTCCAACTTAAGAACCATGAGGTCTTGCGTCATGACCCTGCACAGTCCTTGCCCTCAGGAAGGGAACACAGAAGATACTCAGTGCTTTAGGAAAATGTGGTGCGGACATTTGATGGTGCCCAGCTATGACATAACATAGCATCTGGAGTCTTAAACACTTGTCTCCAAGCAAGCAGCCATCAAAGTGTGAGGTCAACTAAGTCCACCTGGTGGAAGCACACCATCATCAGTCCCTGAAGGACTGTAAATCATATGTGTAACCTGAAGGAGGGAATAGTATCAGAGCCTAACTTGTGAGACTCCAGTTTGCAGAAGGCTATGGATGACAGTGGAAGCCCAAGATACATTTGTGGAATCTCCCTAAGAAATAAGTGATCTCTTGATATCCATAATAGAGGGACAGGAGGAAAGTAGTTACTAAAGAGAATGCTTTGAAAACGTGAGTCTAGAAGATCGATGGGATACAGCTGAGTTGAAGAGTTAAAACCCTGTTAGTTGATTCCTCCCTCTGATGCACGCTGAACCTGATCTGGTTTTGAACCTTTTCTGCACATTTTGTCTGTTCATATTAGGGTTTATGTGTTATGTCATTGGAGTCACCCTCTTAATTTTGTTTATATGCTTTTCTGTCTTTCAGTATATGAAACCAGGATTGATGAACCGATAGAGACAGCAAGTTCGATAAGGGTTTCTGGTGGGATGGGGGGAGGGCGGGGGTGTATAGTGTGCTGGGTGGGAGCAGTAAATGGGAGATGAGGTTGAGTC
This sequence comes from Nesogale talazaci, assembly GCA_004026705.1. Taxonomy (NCBI): domain Eukaryota; kingdom Metazoa; phylum Chordata; class Mammalia; order Afrosoricida; family Tenrecidae; genus Nesogale; species Nesogale talazaci. The sequence goes on from PVJH01000137.1 coordinate 33,002, forward strand.
TAGGAAGGAAAAGAATGAAAGTGATGGTGACATCACTGCCTATTGCGATTGAACTATAGAATGATATATGTATTAACTACATTTCTGATGGAATTAATTAAAGAATGAAAGGGTAAGAAAAGAATGATAGAATCAAATTCCCCTTGAGCTCCAAGTCTTCCCCCATGACCTTAGTCTTTCAAGTACATACTTTCTTAAGAGCCGAGAGTAAGGGAATTATAACTGCCTGCCCCGGTGGCTGGGTAGTTTACAAGTTGAACTGAGAAGCACAGAGTCAGCAGTCAAACATACTACCTCAGGGGTCCTCAAACTATGACGGCGGCCACATGCGGCCCGCTGAGGACATTCATCCAGCCTCCAGGTGTTTTTGCCGCTGCTGCTGTCCTTCTTACCAGTAGACTCATCCAGGCCCACACTGAATTTGTTCATAGTTCTTTTTTTTTTTTTAATTTTTTACTATAGTCCGACCCTCCAACGGTCTGAGGGACAGTGAACTGACTGCCTGTTTAACAAGTTTAAGGACCCCTATTTAGCTGCTCCTAAGAAGAAATAAGAGACTGTGTTTCAAAAAAGATTGACGACCTAAGAAATGCTACACAGGTTAACTGTGAGTCAAAAGTGACTTGCATTTTTGTCTGTTTGTTTATTGTTTGTTGTGAATCTTCTGATGCCTGTTGTTCAGTCTCGATGATAACTGATGATCACGCCAGCTAGTGCTCTTCTTCTATATGGGTTTGATGCTTCACTGTTGGATGGCCACTTGTTTAACTTCAAGCCTTTAAGACCCCAGACACTGTATCTTTTAATAGCCGGGCACCATCCCCAGTCTTCACCACATCGGTTTATGCACCCATTTTATCTTCAGTGATCATGGCGGGGGAGGGGTGTTTGAGCAACACAAAATGCCAATTTGTTAGAACAAAGTGTTCTTGTATTGAGGGGAGGTGTGAGCCGAGGCACAAGGCCTGTCTGCAGTCTCAGTGTATTAGTACATAGTAGAGCACTAATGGATCATGCAATATACCTCTGATCCCTTGAGGCCTCCTCAACACCCACTCTCCTGAAACCAGTGCTGCTTCCCACTCTGGACTAGACAGGAGCAAGAGATAAAATTCAAAACACATAGAACCCAAAACAGGAATGAGAAAAGAGATCACAAAAGGGTAGGGGGGAGGGGGACTAGGAAGGGAAGGGGACACCGATCACAATGAATGGCATATAGCTACACACCCCCATTCAGGGGGAAGAACAACAGAAACCAGAAAGAAAGGGAGACAGTGGTCAGTGTGAGAGTTGAAAATAATTAATATCTACAATCTATCAAAGGGCCAAGAGGATTTGGGGATGGGAAGTGGGGAAAGGAGAAGCTGATCCCAAGGGCTCAATGGAAAGCAAATGTCTAGAAAAGAGAGATGGAATATGTGTACTAATGTGTCGGATACAATTGATGTATGGATTGTAACAGGAGTTGTACGAGTCCCAATAAAATGATCTAAAAAAGATCATCAGAAGAGTAATTAAAAAGAGGATTTCAAAAGAAAAAAAGTGTGGGGTGGCAGGAGAGAGAATTAAAAGCTAAGAGCCCCACTCCAGGAATTGACCTTATATAAATCTCCCCATCCACTAGTGATCTTTACCCTTGGGGCAAAAGAAATGGCTGAATGTAGTCTGCCCAGCATGTCTCTAAGAAGGAAGAATGTTGGGGAGAATTAATTCCCTGTGTGCAATTTAGGTTTCATGATCTCCTCCTGAGCTGATAACCCCCTGACAGATAAACCATGGGTTTCCACCATTTTAATGGAAAATAAAGATGTTTATGGATTATGCACGTGAATTTTGTGTGGAACTAAAATTAAACCCAGTAATTTCTAATGGAGTTGACACTATTAGAGGGTTTTAATGACATGTCTCAGGTTGCCTGGGTTGAGGTTTGCACAGGAGCCCTGATTATTGCAGTGGCTAACTGCTTGGTTGCTAAAGCCAAAAGGTCTGAGAGAGAAAACTGTGGCAACCTGATTCCAGAAAGATTATAGCCTCAGAAGCCCCATTGGGTGTAGTTCTAAGTTTGTAGGGTTTCTGTGAATTGAAACGGACTGGATCGCAATGGAAGTGTTTGGGTAAGAAGTTCGGCCAGAGAAACACAAGGATTCAGAAGGAAGGCTCTGATTATTTTACAAAAATGTTAACTGGATCTTTGTTCCCCCACATTTCAACTATAATACAGTTAAATGGGTAATCATGATGATAATAGCCAGGCTAGTCAAAGCAATAGCAAATGGAAAGGATTGTGTACTTAAAATAGCATGAGAAAATCCAAACAGAATTTTATCTTGAAAAATTCCCCTTTCTATTTTTATTTTATGAAGAGGAGAGATGTGTATGGAGAAGCAGTACTTTTTACAGAGGGAGAAGCTTAGCTAAACAGTTTAGATTTAGTCTAAGGAACAACACGTCTATGAAATTTCAGTTCTAATAGATAAGAACTCACGATGAAGCCTTGGATAAAATGAACAGATAAGGTCGGTCAAAGAGCTTCGTTTTTGCAAAAGTCTAAAGGAATAAATATTGAGGAGTCAACCAATGGAAATATATACAGAAAATAGGATTCAGCCACATTCATAACATTGGGGTGACTTCAATTAAACCTAAACATATAAGTTGAAACCTGTGTCCTTTAGGTGGCAAATGACAGAAAGGTGTGCTGTTAGCTGCTATGTTTTGATATTACAGACGTATTTGGTTGGGCTTAACCCATGTTTCACAGTCTGTGATTTTGAAGCAATATTCTTGTTCTCCCCATTTCTCAGTTCTATGTTCTTGGAGTTGATGCCATTCTCTCACAGGGTTTTCTTAAAGACTGACTATTCTAGGGTCTTATGGGGATAGGTGAAGGGTGATAAGTAACACACTTCTCATCTGAAGCAAAAGCTTAAAAAATTACATTTTATCTCAGTAGTTCTGATTGGGTCATATATTCCACCCCTACCTCCACCGCAGTATAAACAAGTTGCCATTTACTTGATTATAACTCATACCAACTCCATATGTATCAGGGTGGAGCTGTGTTCTGATGGATTTTCCATAGCTGTGATTTTTCAATAGTAGATCACCAAGCTTTTCTTCTGTGGTACCTCTGGGTGGATTTGAACGGCCAGCTTTTGACAAACAGTCAAGCCATTTGGGCCACTCCATGAATATGTCACATATGTTGCGGTTTTTAGGTGCCTGTGAGTCAGTTATAACTCCTATCAATCCCATTTACAACAGAACAAAACACTGGCTAGCCTGTACCATCCTCATAATCATTACTATGCTTGATACTATTGGTGCAGTCACTGCGCTAGTCCATATCATTGAGAGCTCTTTTTCACTGACCCTCTATCAAAGATGGTGTCTTTCCAGGGACCGATCCCTGCTGACTAGAGGTGCAAAATATAGAAGACAAAGTCTAGCCATCCTCATTTTTAAGGAATGTTCTAACTGTACTTCTTCCAAGGTAGATAAGGTTCTACTTCCATCAGTCCATCATGCTTTCAATATTTTCCCCTTTTTAGCACTTGAGAGAGATCTTGTAAAGAAAACTTGCCCAGTGCATGCCTTTCTTGACTTATGCATTGGAGTTATAACCTTTTGTCATGTGACTTCAATCTGAACACTCAGTAAATAATCCATGAAGCTGGGCAATATGAAGAAGAACATGACATTGTGTTTGGAGAAAGACTTGTTAACAATATGTTATATACAGATGACCACCTTGCAGGCTGAAATGAAGGATGACTTGAAGCACTTGTTGATGAAGATCAAGTACTACAGCCTTCAGTATGAATTACAACTCATTGTAAAGGAAACAAAAACCCTACCACTGGATCAGCAGACAGCATTATTATTAAGAAAAAAATAATTGAAATTGTCAATTATTTTATTTTATTTGGATCCACAATCAACACTCATGGAACTTAGGAGGCAAAATTGTTTAAGTGCTAACCAAAAGGTTGGTAGTTCAAATGATATGTTGTATTAGGCAAACCTATACTGCAAAAGATCTTTCTGATATGCATGGAGGACAGATGTCACTTTGGGAATTAAGATGTTCCTGACTCAAACCATGGTCTTTTCAATTCCCTCATGTACATGTGAAAGTTGAACAATGAATGAGGAAGACAAGGGAAGAATTCATATGTGTGAATTATGGAATTGGTGAAGAATATTGAAAGCATCAAGGATGACCAGAAGTGCAATATATATATATATATATATATATATATATATAGTACAGACTATATATATATAGTCTGGATTGCTAAACTGGGTTGGAGGTTCAAATCCAGCAGCAAAGCTGGGGCTCCTACTCCCTCCGCCAGAGGGCAGTGATGTCCAAAAAAAATTGGGAATAGAAATACCACAACCATTATGCCACCGGGGCTCAGCTCTATTTCTAACTTAAAAAAAAAAAAGTTACTGGGGGCTCTTACAGCTACTACAACATACATCATTTGTATCAAGCACATTTGCGCACGTGTTGCCACATACATTTCCAAACATTTTCCACGTGAGCTCTTGGTACAAGCTCCTCTTAAAAAAAACACCAAGGGGCTGAGCCCCGGTGGCGTAGTGGTTGTGCGCGGGACTGCGGCCCACTGGGATAGAAGTTCAATTCCAGCAGTGGGATTGGGCCTCCTACTCCCACCACCAGATAGCAGTGATGCCCACAAAAAAAAAAAAAAAATTAAAAAAAAAACCACCAAGAACCTCCCCTTTCCCCTCCCCCCCTTTTTTAATGAATCATTTTATTGGGGGCCCATACAACTCCCATCACAATCCCTAACAACATCAGTTGTATGCAGGCCACTTTTACACACCCATTGCCATCATCACTCTCAAAACATTCTCCCTCCCTCCAGGCCCCCATTATCAGCTTCCTATGTTACCCTTCCTCCCCCCCTTCCCCTTGAACCCTTAGTAATTTACAGATTATTTTTTTCATCCTGTACACTGTACAATGTGTTCCAACACTCGCTTCCCTGTCGTCCGTGCCCCAGGTATTTCTAACGTTTTAAGGAATAATCGTACCACTTTCCATAGTGGCTGCAACATGTTACAGTCTCACCAGCAGTGTATGGACATTTCAGTCTCTCCACACACTTGCCAACATTTACTGATTTCTATTTTCTTGACCTTTCCTTTAGCATGAGATGATATCTCATTGTTGTTTTGGTTTATATCTCTTAAAGGACTAATGATGGCAAGCACTTTACATGTTTGTTATTGCCAGGATGTCTTATTTGGTGAGTTGACCTTGTTTTCTGACCAATATTATTTTGGATAATTTGTCTTTTTGTTGTTCAGGTGTTAAAGTTTTCTATAACTTTTAGAGATTAATCCTTTTCCCCTCTGTCAGTGGGTTCTCATTTGATGCAATTTTTTTGATCCGCATAAGTGGCCAATTTTCAGGAAGTCCAAGTCATCTCATTTATCTACTTCTGTTTGTATTTGCTTGTGTATTTATGCCATGTATTAGAGACCCCAACTTTATTTTTAGAGTACTAGGTTCTCATTTAGGTCTTTGATCCATCTTGAGTTCTTTTTTGTATATGTGTGAGATATTGTTCCTATTATATTTTTCTGAACATAAATTCAGTTTTTCCAGGATCCTTATTAAAGAGACGGCCTCTTCTCCACTTAATGTCTTTCAGCCTTTTATCAGTGATTACCTGTGGGTGGATTTACTGGCTTCTCAGCTGTGCTCCAAAAGGGCCGGCCTCTTTTGACTATCATGACTGTGCAGTAAGCTTTGTGACCAGAAAGTGTGAGGCCTACTTTGTTCTTTTTTCAGTTGTGCTTTGCTTATCCAGGGTTTCCTTCCTTTCCATATATAGTTGTTGATTACTTTTTCCATTTAAAAAAAGAATAACTGGAATCTGGATCAAGATTTCACTCTATCTGTAACTCCTGTTAGTTAGCATTGACATTATCACATGATTATATCATGTTCAATAAAAAATAGTTCATTTATTTCCAACTTCAATACCTTTTTTCCCTGCTTGATTTATTGCTCTGACTAGGACTTACAATACAATATGAAATTCTAATGGTTATGAATGAAATTCTTTTCTGATTCTCATGTACAAGGAGAATGTATTCAATTTCTTTCTGTTGACAATAAAATTGATTTTTGGTTTTATGCATGGTTTTAGTATTGTTGATGAGTTTCCCTTATCATCTTATTTTGCTGAGGTGTCCTTTTTTTCTATCAAGAATAAGCATTGGATTTTGTCAAATATCGTTTCTGCATCTATGGCTATAATCATATCATTCTTTTCTTTTCCTTTATTATTTATGTAGTGGATTATGTTGAATGTTTTTCTAATGCTATGCCATGCTTGCATAGTTTGTATGAATCCCACTTAGTCATGGTACATTTATATATGTATATATAGAAATTAGTGTTCTATTGACTTAGATTTTTGTGTCTGTGTTCATAGGGTCTATAATTTTCTTTTTCAATTATCTTTGACAGATATTGATGTAAAGGTGAAGCCTAATTGAAATAATGATCTATGGAGTATTCCATATTTTCATGTTATGGAAAAAATTTGAGTATCAGTAGTATCAAATATCCCCTGGATATTTGGTAGAATTGGCTAGTGAAGTCAGATTTGCGTGTGAGCTTACGGGGGAGAATATGACATTTTCCTTTTTTTCATTTGTGGTTTTTATGCTCAAATTTTCTACTGCTGATTGCGTTCATTTGTGTAGGGAGTACACACTCCCTTTTTTCTTTTTTGCCACCTCCTCCCAAATTCGTTGGAGTATATTGCTGCATTGCATTCTATTACTATGCTGTTTATTATAGTTGGTTCTATTGTGGCATTGCCTATTTCCATTTTTACTCATGCTATTTGCATCCATCCTTTCTCGTTGTTAAATTTAAGTTTTCTTAAGTATTTGATATTAACTTGACCTCCAAGTTTGGTCCCCCTCGAAAGCATCCTAATGTGTCAAGGGCAAGTGATGTACTGAGGAAACGTGCCTGTGCCCATCCATTAAAGACATTTCATTTGGAAAAATCTGTGCATACATGCCCTGGAACCTTAACAACTATACTGTTAGTCTGGGCAGACTAGAGAAACAAATTCATAGAGACACTACAATGTGTATAAGATAGAGCTTCATATCAAAGAGCATTTGTGCATTAAGAAAGCATCCCAGCCTCATCCAGATCAAGTCCATAAGTCCAATATTAGCCCATATGTCCAATACTAATCTGTAAAGTCCTCTTCAGACTCACGCAGCACATGCAATGATGCCCAAGGCAGGAAGGTCACAGACCAGTGTGAGGAAAGTCTTGTGATTCCACTGGCAGTGGAAACATCTCAGTGCTGGCAGGGATTTTCACATGACTCTTTGCAGGGCTCGAGTGTAGCTCCATTTCTCTTGTCAACAGGAATGTCTCACAGGGAGTGTCTGTATCTGGCCTCCAGTGGGCTATTTATCTACGTGGTGCCTCCCAGTGAAGTCATCAAGCTGCGACCTGATTGACAGGTTAGATTCCACCCCTTCACAACTTGACAGACACCAGATTATATAACTAGTGCAAAGACTATTTTACTTATCTTTATATTTCTCTTGGCCTGTGTGTATGATACTAGTCCATAAATTCCTCTTTATACTCGCATGGCAAATGCAATGATGCCAAATGCAGGAAAATCACACGTCAGTGGGTGGAAAGTCCTGTGGCTCCAATGGCTGTGGACACATCTCCAGAGCTCTGACTGCCATCAGTGTGGCTTTATGTGGATTGTCAACAGGAAGGTGAAGTAGAGAGAGTGTGGCCCTCCTCCAGGGAGAAAGAGAGGAAGTTCCCAGAATCCTCATGAAAAGGTCATACCCCCAAGTGAACATCACCAGGCTGTAACCTGATTGATTATCTAGGCTTCACCCCTTCACTCTTAATATCTTAATATCTTCATGTTGACATGACATTATGTAACTATCATACTCTATTACAGACATCTCGGTGATATACAGAAGACAACACTTCCTTCTGGCTCTTTGTTCTATTGATTGCTTTTGCAAGTCTCTCTTAAAGTTGTGATGTCTGCTAGAAATCCTTGATTTAGACTCTAAATGCTTCCTGGAGGCACCCCCCCATGACTTCTGTCTTTCCCTGTGTGTATGTACATCTGTCTGATCTTTGGGTAGCTCAGAGATGTTTAGGTTTATGACTCAACCTCCATGACTATAGCCTCATTAACAAAACAAAAGAATCTCATATTTACAAGTACAAATTTAGACTTTCAACACCCACTAACGTTGGACAAACTGATAACTCTCTCTGAGCTGAAGCTTCCTCCTTTATAAATGGGTATTAATACTCTTATATACCAATGAAGCTTCTTGAGAGAATATGTTGAGTCATGTCTTTAAAGCACTTATCTCAGTCTGACAATTATAATGGTAGTTTAATATTAATAGTTAATATGGTTAGCGATTTGAGAAACAGTGGACTGATAGTCCAAAAGGGAATGAAGGAGTGTGTAGTGTAACTAGAATCTCCCAAGAAGAAAGAAAACAAACAAACAAAAGCTTTTTTCTTGAAGATGACTTTAAGGACTCATTGATGGTTATTGGGAAAATGTGATTTCAGCCACTGTGTATGAGAAAATTGATTAAGGAAAAGTGCAGTGAAGGACCTTTCATTAAACAGTTGACTAGTGCAGTCTATTTCCCTAGATACAAAATGTTACTGTGTTGGTCCTTGTGAGACACACATGGAACAAAATGATACTTGTATCACACCTTCTCCATGGTCACCTGTGGATTGCTCACTGCAATCCTCAGGGCTCTTACAGGTTAGTTTTCCTAAATAGATTGTAGGCCTTTTTTCCTAATCTGTTTTAGGCTGAAACGTTTGCTAATACATGGTCAGTTGCATAGCAACATGCAAGCCCCCACTGATAAGATAGGTGATGGCTGTGCATGGGGTTCATTGGTTGAACAAATCTGGGCCTCCTGCATGGAAGGCAAAAATTCTACTATTGAACACCGCTGTTGCCATAAGAGCAATATAAGAACAGTCAAAGCATTTACAATTGTTGGGGCTTCAATATCAAACAGCAAACTCACTGCCATTTAGTCGATGCTGACTCATTGAGCCCCTGCGGGCTTCTTAGGCTATATTTAAGCAGTCCTTCCTCAGAGCCGCTCGTGGTTTCGAACTGCCAGCCATCTGGAACACAGCCCAACTTGTAACCATTATACCAACGGGGCTCCCTAGACACCAGAGAAAATTAGTGCATCTTCTTTTCTCTTCTAGCCTCATATGCAGATGTGCTGAATTCATTAAAGAGTTTGCAAAAAGTGAGGAGCTCCTCTCTGTTAGTTTGACAAGCAGCTTAAAACGTTTCCTGTGCTGAGATTGTGTGGGAAAATTTTGTTGTGGGATAATTTCTAGAAATTGGAATATGAAAGCTACTACTTGTCTAAAAGTAATGCCCATAGGATGTCAAACCATTTAAGTATATCTTGATTAATTAGAAAATGAGGCCTGAGCCCCGGTGGCATAGTGGTTGAGTGCGGAACTGCAGCCCAGGGGTTTGGCGGTTCAAACCAGCAGCAACTCTTCAGGAACAAGGCTGGGTCTCCCACTCCCACCAGAGGGCAGTGATGCCCCACCAAAAAACAAACAAAACAAAACAAAAAAGAAATAGAAAATGAAGGAATATTAAGCCCATGAATCAGTCTTATTCAATGATAACATATGGATATTTGAGAATAGCTGTTTGGCTTCCTGTGGGCCAAAGAGAAGCATCATTCTATGACTGTGGCCTTAGACTACCTTCTGCCTGATCTTCTCAACATCCCCTGGATGCCGTCCCAGGAACACTATCCAGCAAATAAAGCCAGGAATAGTTTGGGTCAATATCAAATACAAAAACTGATGAAAGCTAATTGCCCCTTGGAATTCAGAGCTCAAGAGTTTATTAGATTTATTAGGAAACCCAAACCTCTCCAGGTCCAGGAGCTGATGTGATGGCTCCTTATGATTCAGACAAGGGTATTTGGGAAGAAGTCTGCATCAAGAGGCTTTCAGTGTTCAAAAATGCTTTGAAGCTATACACAGGACCATGCCATGCTTGATTCTGTGGTGCATAGAGTTGATATGGGTCGGGGCTAACTTGAGGACACCTAAGAACAACAATGGCAACAACTGCATCAATAACTAAACACTGATTGAATTCTTGCTTTTCCCGGAGTCGATAGCATGGAGTAGCAGAAAGAGCATTGGAAAGAGTCGGGGAGTCTGGGTCTGTGCAGCCCTGTGCAAACTCTCTGATGCTATTTTCCAAATGGGTAAACTGGAGATTATAGTAACTATTTCCCAGGATTGTTGAGATGAACAAATGAGATTAATGGATTGCTTTGTAAAAAATAAAGCGTCACAAAATCGGTTACCCCTTATTGCTTCATTCCTACACCTTGCCTTCATAACATATGAAGTGAATAGAAAAATTATGAGATCTTGAGTGAGGCTATTTCTCACAGTGTGATAGGTAAATTTATTGTGCCAACCTGGCCAATGAACACATGTGAGATTAAGTGAAGGGTGGAGGGATAAATGACTCAACAAGCCTCGCCTTTCTTGTCTTTGATGATCGGACCAATGTGCAACTGCCTTAGCTTGTCCTCTGCCTCAATTCGCAAGCTACCCTACCTGTGGGACACCTAGTCCATGGACTGTCAATGTAATTTGAGGTTCCTTTAACACCTGCCTTGCTACTGGAGTATACATTGCTTGAGCTGGGGACTGTCAGACCCTGTCATCTGACTGACTGTTGGTGACCTGTCTCACTGTTTGCTGCATGTGGCTGGAGAGCCTGAATTGCTCTACAGAGGACTACCTGGTGGCCCTCAAGACTTGAAGGACTGCCAGTGTATTAACTGGCTTACAAAAGTGAGTTGTGCTGAGCCATTTCTACTGTTTTATATATTAATTGTTTGTTTCTTATTTTATATATCTATATGAATATATCAAAATTAATAGTGTCCTGGCTTTGTTTGTAGGATTCTTGTCTTCCATGTGGGAGACCCAGGGTCAATGTTTGGCCCCTGTATCATAGGTGCAGCCACCAACTGTCTGTCCATGGAAACTGGTGTGCTGCTCTGATGCAAGTCGAGCTTTCAGAGTAAGATGAACCAAAGAGAAAAGCCTGCCAATGTACTTCTGAAAAGCTGCCAGGGAGGAGCCGATGGCCCACGATGATCTGCTCCACAACCCAACAGCAGTCTCTGCTGTTGCACACAACCCTGCCTAAGTCCTGTGGACCTTCACAGCAGCTAACCATGTTCGCCAAGTTGGGCAAGTTGATTTGCTATGTTCTCATTCCCTAATTTTTTTAATACATCATTTTTTTGGAGGGGGGTGCGCTGACAATTCATAACAATCCATACATCAATTGTATCAAACACAAAAGATCTGCTGGAGGATTAAGGAAGATAATGGAGAGAGTCAAGCACCTTAGAAAAAAATAAACCAACCAACCAAAGTCATTGCCATCAAGTCAATGCAGACTCATAGTGATTCTCTAGGATAGGGTAAAACTGACCTTGTGGATTTTGAGATGGTAAGTCTTTATGAGAGTGGAAAGCCCCATCTCTCTCCTGGTCAAGCACCGAAGCTGGCAAACAGCAAAGGACAAGAACTTCAGCGGAGTTATCAGTGAGCTCCCTGTCTCAGAGGGGATTCAAATGGAAGATGAATGACTGTCTCTCCAAGGTATTGATGGTGTTTGAGGCAGTAGGACATAAGGATGGCTAAACTACATTCAATTTGAAATGTCTTTGATTTTCTTACATCAAAATACTTGTTTGTAAGGGAGGAATAAGATAGGAATTTATCCTTGGCAAAAATGATTTCATTTACATGCAGAATGAGAAACTGTATATGGGTAAACATCAAAAACTATGCCCCCAACCTTTTGCCTGCTCCTGACTGACCAGCCTATGATTTGGCAGGACCCAACACAAACAAATGAGTGAGCTTGCTCACATTGGCTGTGCTTTGAGAAATCATGATTTCACCATGCCCAGCTCCTGTTGGGTTGGTTTCAGTACAAGATAAGGGACTAAAGGAACTCGTTGGCAAGTTAAAGAATGAAAACAATAGCTGCAGGTATCAGTATAACCCTGCCCTTAGACTCGACTTTGGTTGTAATTGCTGGCCAAGCAGATAACACTCTTTGAGGGCCAAGCTATTAATAGTGTGCTTGCTAACAAAACACTGTTCTTCCTGTAAAGCCATCTCTGAGGAGAGAGGAAAACAGCCCAGCTCTAGACACAGGGCTTTGGTTGAAAACTCCATACAGTGGAAGACAAGTTCACTGCTCGTCAAAGGTGAAATTAGCTATGAAAACCTCTGTGTTTTTTTCACTGTTTCCTTCATTTATTCTTTTTGCTTTTGGGGTCAGTAGGTTTGTTGTGCCAATATGGCCAAAGAAGATAGGTACGTTTGTTGTGACAATATGCCCAATGAACACATGTGAGATCAATTGAAGGGCAGAGATATAAATGACTCTGTGAGCCTCGCCTTTCTCTCTTGCTCTTGGATCTTCGGACCAGCTGGCTGCCTTATTTGTTCTGTGCCTCAATTTGCAAGCTATACTACCCATGGGACACCTAATACGTGGACTGTGAGTTGAGGTTCTTTCAAGCCCTGCTTCCCCACGCCACTGGAATATACATCTCTTGAGCTGGGGACTGTCGGACTCTGTCATCTGGCTGACTGTCGGTGACCTGCTCTGCTGTTTGCTGTTTGTGACCAGATAGCCTGAATTGCTCTACAGAGGACTACTCAGCGGCCCTCAAGACTTGAAGGACTGCCAGTCTTCTAGCTGTCTCAGGCAAGTGAGTTGCACTGCCATTTGTACTGCTTTATAGATTAGCTGTTTACTTTTTATGTCAGATATCTTTCTATCTATATCTATCTATGTAATTATTAGTGTCCTGATTTTGTTTCTCTAGAGAGCCCTGTCTAACACAGCTTTGTACTGTTTTTGTATTCTAAGCTAAAAGTGCTCTATTTGGGGAAATTGTCTATGTTACTTTCTTCCTGTGTTATTAGCAAATATTACTAATATCTTCAGTTGTTACTTTTTTTTCTTGGCACTTTTGACATGTATAATTTAATGCCATCGATTACAGATTTTAAGTTGTGCAACCATTCTTAATACCCTTTTCCAAATTATTTCACCACAATTAATATAAACTTAATGCCTCTTTAGAGCAAAGAATTTTCCTCCCCCTCTCCTCTTGTAAGCTCTACTAATTTGAACTATATATTTGCTTATTTAATTTAAATGGTTTTCCAGCAGAATATTTCATGTAGTAGCGTGTGTCAATCGGGACTGCATTTCTCACATGGAAGACTACTTGCTTCTGAACCTTTGGTTCTCCACCACCACCATCATGACCACCACCACCACCACCACCACCACCACCACCCTTGATACCCCCTGATTAATTATTTATTATTATTATTATTATTATTGCTTTCATATCTTACACTGACTGCTGTCTCCCTTCCTGGGCTGGTTTCTGTTGTTCATCACCCTGGGGATGGGGTGGGAGGGCTATATATCCATCATTGTGATTGGTTCCCCATCCCTCCCTCCTTTTCCCATTTCTCCCTACCCTTCTGGTATTGCTATTCCCATTTCTGTTCCTGAATTCCATGTGTTGTGAGCACTTATCTCTTATCTATATCTGCACATATACTCCAGTCTTACAGTGAAAGGCAGGGTTAGGATCAGGATAGTGGGTGGTGAAGAAGCCTCAAAGAACCAGAGGTTTTGTGTTTCATCAGTGCTTTACTGCACCCTCATTGACTCATCCCTTCCCTGTGACCCCTCTTTGAGAGGATAGCCTATTGTCTACGGATGGGCTTTGGTTTCTGCTTGCCCACCCCCCTTGTTCTCAACAATATGATTTGTCTGTTTGTTAGGGGTCTTCTGATATGTGTTACTCAGTCCTGACAACACCTCATGATTTCACAGACTGGTGTGCTTCTTCCATGTGGGCTTGTTCCTTCTCTGCTAGATGGTCACTTGTTTAACTTCAAGCCTTTAAGAGTTTAGATACTATATTTTTTGATAGCCAGGCACCATCTCCTTTCTTCATATTTGCTTGTGCACCCATTTTGACCAGAACTTTCTTATATGGCTTTGAACTGCCAAACTTTTAAATTAGTACTCAAGTAATTAGCTGTCTGTGCCTTCTGGGAAACATTTATGTACCCTTCACTAACAGATGGTCTTATTATGTACTGTCAACTTTCTGCTGGGATCCTGACTAGTTATGTTAGTTCAGATAGACAAGAGAAACAAAGTCATAGAAACTCATATGTGTATAAAAGAGAGTTTTATACAAAAGGTAATTGTACATTAAGAATGCATTCCAATTCCAGTTCAAACCCATATGTCTGATACCAAATTTATAAAGTCCTCTTCAGACTCACGAAACACATGCAATAAAGCTAAATGCAGGATGACCACAGGTCAGTGGGTAGAAAGTCTTTGGATCCAGTGGTTTAAGCATCTCACCACTGGCAGGCGTCTCCATGTGGCTACTCCAGTTCCCAGGGCTGCATCAGGATAAGTCATGTGACTTCTCCGCAGGGATGTCTCACAGGAAGTGAGCAAAGAGAGAAACTGTCTTGTGCTTCCAACGAGGGAAATCAGGATTTCCCAGAATTCTCAGGAGAAGGTCATGCCCACACAGGGCCTCATCGGCTAAGATCTAATCGGCAGACTAGACTTCACCGCTACATGCTTAATCCTTGAATTTACAATTACATAACAAATCCACATTCACAGGTCAAAGGTTGCTCTTTGGAAGCAGTCTTTGACTATCCTTGACCACCTGCTCACCCCAGAGTCTGAGGCGAACAAGAAATAAATAAACAAGAACTACATTTTTAAAACTTGGTTGGGTTGATGAAATGCCAGCCCAACCAAACTTTCTGTCATTGAGTTGATTGCTATTCATAGTGAACCTCTAGGACGGGGGAATGGCCCCCATGGGTTTCTGAGACTGTAACTCTATGAGAGCAGTCTGTCTCATCTTTCTCTGAAGGAGTGACTAGTGGTTTCAAACAGTGTAAGCTACTTTTTCATCAGGGCTCCTCCTACCCACTGACAGAGTGGGATTTATTATTATTTTAGGAGAGCCTATCCTACCCTCACCAGACTGCTTATCTATCTATCTATTTAGATAAAATAGATCATATTAAATAGATTTATTTATCACTTCTTGATCTTTGGGCTAAGATCAAGTATAAACAGATTTACTTACCTAATTCCATTTTTTTCTACCACGACGTTCGGACTTTCAATACTAATACTGATCCTCATTTTAGAGGTGAGGAAACTGAAGCACAGACAGATTAAGTAGCTTGCAACTCTGATGGAAGGAGCAGAAATGATTCTCAGACTCAAGTCTTTCTGAGTCCTAATTCCAAGCTCTTAATGGGGCATAAGATAGTTTTCCCACCAACCATACTCCCTATCTTGTGGGAGGAAATGTCTTCCTCTCATTGAGAACCACACTTACGCTCAGTCAATCTTGCATGTGGCATGAACCCAGGAGAGGCTGATAAATCCAGCAAAGGTGTCAGGAACTTGTCTGTGGGCATCTGAGCTCCTGGCCCAGAACTGAGAAAGAGGAATCTAGGACTCAGATATGTGCCTCAGACCTAACATATTCCTGATTAGGCACCAATCTTCCCCACTCCTGCTTGTGTTGCCTCTGATAAAGATATTTTTCCAGAGAGCCTGAGGGCTCACTTAAAGCTATTGACTTATAAACAATGGCTCTCCATTCTTGATCAGTGTGGGTAAAGGACTGTACCCTAACTGTGTTAGTCTGAGTAGATTAAAGAAACAAATCCAGGGAGACTGAATGTGTGTATAAGAAAGAACTTTATATATGACAGCAATTGAATATTGAGAAAACATCCCAGCCCAGTCCAGATCAAGTCCATAAGTCTGATGTTAGCTCATATGTCTGATACCAATCTATAAATTCCTTTTCAGACTCATGAGGCACATGGAATGTTGCCAAATGCAGGAAGATCACAGACCAGTGGGAAGAAAGTCTTGTGGATCCTGTCATGGATGCTAGGAGACACAATGCTAGCCTGTGTCTTCATGTGGCTCCTCCACTTTCGGGGCTCTGTCTGCATCAGTGTAGATCCATTGGGCTCATTGTCAGTAATGTCTTACTGTGAGTTAGTATGTGCCTCACCTCCAATGAGCTATTTGTCTCCTTTGAGTCTCCAAATGGAACCATCAAACTGTGACCCGACTGATAGGCTAAACTCCACTCCTTCACTTTTAAGTCTCAAATTGACAACAAATTAGGTAAGTACCACACTTGTCATGATAGTTTGCTTCCAATGTGCATGTCCAGTGTATTTTCAGGCTTTAGTGATTGGTCAGAGGAAATAGGCTTTGTCAATTGCAGGAAAAAGTCACTGAGTGCAGGTCAGAATGGTTGCTTGCATTCAACAATCATGACTGGTTGGGTTTTTTTTTTTTTCCGTCTGCTACTAAAGAAAATTCAGCAGCAAGATGACTTTTGAAATTTGTGCATTGGCAAAAAAAGCCTAAAGACCACTGGGTGCCTGTGGTGGTCATGTGCTTATGTTAATTTCATGATTGAGATGTAGGGGATGGAGTCTAGCCTGTTAACCTGGAGATAGCCATTGAGTAGCCAATGAGGCCTCTGCGTGGGCATGGCTTTCTTCTCAGACTTCTGGGAAATCTCGCGATATTTCCCTCGTGGAGATGAGAAGCTATCTCCCCAGTTGCTGGGAGTTAGTCTCAGAGATGATGAATTACCGACAAGACAAGATGGCAGCATCCGAGAAGCTGGAGAAGCTAGAGGAGAAGCCACATGGCCTTATCCAGATGGAACCAGACCTGTGAAGCTGAAGAAGCTCTGTGGAGATCCCTGCCAGCGCTGAGTTGCCTCTACCACCACTGGATGCTGTTGATGGACCCTGAGCCCTGGAAGCGAAGATTCATAGGGGAGACCTCTGCTGGTGCTGGGACTCTGCACCCACTGGTCTGTGACTTCGTGAGTTGGAAGGAGACTTTAGAGACTGATATCAGGCATATGGGCTAATAGCGGACTTATGACTTTGAACAGGACTGGGTCGGGATGCTTTCTCAATGTTCTATTCCTCTTATAGCTAAATCGTTCCTTTATAACCATATGTGAATTTATGTATTTGTTTCTCTAGTTTACCCAGCCTGACACAGTGCCCCCTGGAAACATGATCCATTGAGGTTTCCTGAGGCAATGAGATCAGAGACGTTCTTTCTCCTCCTAAACTGGATGGTCCTAAGCCTTGTCCGGTTTTATAGTGTGGTTTTTGTGGAGGGTGCATGCAGAGCTAATATCCAGAACCAAATGCCTTGTGTGTTCCCCATAGACCTGCCTGCCTGCGCCAGGGTCCTTCAATGAGCATATCCTGGCTGTGGGGCAGGTCTTGAGTGAGTGGAGCCATTCTCTCATGGTGAGTTTTTCTTAGACTTGTTCATGCTCTGTGGAAAAGAAGGCTGAAATTGGCTGTCCTGCTGTAAACAAAATCTGAGGCAATTCTTCTCAACAATCTGTGAACAGGGCTGCTTTTCAGACATTGGTGGGGTTCCCCACGACATAGGACAGTGCTACAGGGCAGACACTGGGTCAGCTGGCCATGGTGGGGATCGGATTCAATAAAACAAAGTCACAGCACAAACCCACTGTTGTTCAGTTGATTCTGACTCTGACATGTGTCAGAGCAGAACTGTGCTCTGTAGTGTTTTCAAGGGTGGATTGTTCAAAAGCTGATCACCTGGTCTTCCTTCTGAGATACCTCTGGGTGGGGATGTGCCCTTTTATTTAGGAAGCAAAGGTGTTAGTGGTTTGCATTATGTAGTGAAAGGGGTGGGACTGATAAACCAAAAATCAACCCACACCATAGAGTCCTTTCCAACACATAGAGTCCCTGTAGAACAGAGTAGAACTGCCCATGGGTTTCTGAGCCTGTAAGTCTTCATGGAAGCAGCCTGCCTCATCTTTCTCCCTTGGAGGGAGAGTGGATTCGAAACTCCAACTTAATGTTTAGCAACCCAATGCCTAACCCACAGCCCCACTGGGGGATAGGCAGGGCCTGTCTCTAAAAAGATTGAGGTCGTGGGACAGCGGGTAAACTGTCAACTCTTGAGTGCTCACCATGAAGTTCTTTCTTAAATATCACCAGAGTGTTCAGTTATGTAGCTACTTTGGGAGTGAATTTTGCATTATCCAACATTAGATAAACATATTAAGCACCTTCAAGAAGCCAACTCCTTCTTTTGAAGGAGACTCCTTTTGAGCCCGGGCTGTGTCCTCAGCCAGGGTTTAAGGGGGAGAAGACCCACATTCAGAAAGGGGAACCAGACTGTAGCTCAGAAATGGCCTTACCTGACTCTTTGAGCTGAGCATCTAGGAAAGATCCACCCCATGGGGAAAAGAAGCCACTGGCATAGTTCTGGTAGTCCTATCCTGTGCTGTGTGGGAACTGCAGCTTCAGTTTGGGTTGGGGCACCTGTGTGTACCTACCTTCATTCAATGGAGGCTTGAGTATCACTGTGATGGGGACAAGTTGCAGAGGTGTCTCCAAACTTGGAGAGATTGGGAAGAAAAGCCTGATAAACCACTTTCAAAGTCAGCCAATGAAAAACTCTAGGAATTACAATATAGGTATTTCCTGCTTTTTGAATGTCCACTTCTATGAAAAATCTACCCATTTCTTCTAACCAAAAGAAACCAGAAGTCAGTATTTTGAGGTGTATCTAATTCTGTTTTTTAAACTGTTTGATTAGCATTTCATCCACATGTATTCATCATAGCAAGCAGAATTGTATAATTATCACAACATTCAATTCTAGAACATTTTCTTCTTCCTTGTAGTCATTATTGTTCATGTAATTACTTTTTTCTACTCGTGGCAAAAGTCTACAGAACAAATCATTCTCCAATTCCACAGTCTACATGTACAATTCAGTGCCATTGATTTTACTCTTTGTGTTGTATAGCCCTTTTCCAAAATTTCCCACCACCATTAACATAAATGCCTCTAAACAACAACTCTTTCTCCTTCATCCATGTAACCATTGATCAAGTTTGTTTTTTTCTCCTTTTTAGTAGTTTTCTTGATATGATTTTCACATGTCATGCACTTCCATGGTTCAATCACTTTTAAAAAGAGTTGTATGTACATCATCACAACACGTTCTAGTGCTCTCCCTCCCCTACTCATTGTTTGATCCCCAAATCCCTTCACCTGCCCCATCTGCCATCACTCCTCCATGTATCAGTTACTGTCTCTGTACCCACACCTTTTTGATTCCCAAACTGGGAAACCCAACAGAAAAAAAATTAAAAACTTAAACGAAAAGCCAGAAAGAAAATAATAATAATAATAATAATAATAATAATAATAATATAAAGATAAAATGTAAGAAGTAAAAGGCTACCATAAATATTTATAAGGACAGAAAAGAAATTGCTGTAGTGCAATAGGCAAGGAATACTTCAGCCTAGAAAAAATCAGGTTGGGTCTCTCTTCTTTGGTACTGCCTACGGAGGAGGCAGCCATCTCCCGCCGGCGTCGTGGTGGCCCTCAGACCCCTGGTGAAGCCTAAAATTGTCAAAAAGAGGACCAAGAAGTTCATCTGGCACCACTCTGACCGCTATGTCAAGGTTAAGCGTAACTGGCGCAAGCCCAGAGGCATTGACAACAGGGTGCGGAGGAGATTCAAGGTCCAGATCCTGGTGCCCAACATTGGTTGGGAGCAACAAGAAAACCAAGCACATGCTGCCCAGTGGCTTCCGCAAGTTCCTGGTCAAGGAGCTGGAGGTGTTGCTGATGTGCAGCAAGTCTTACTGTGCAGAGATTGCTCACAACGTTTCCTCCAAGAACCGCAAAGCCATTGTAGAAAGAGCAGCCCAAATGGCCATCCGAGTCACCAATCCCAGTGCCAGGCTGCGCAACGAAGAAAATGAATAGCTGGCCAATTATTTGGGCATTTACCTTGTGCTAAATAAAATCATAAATGAAAAAAAATCAGCTTGGGTCAAGAGGTTAGGTAAAATGACAAAGTATAAAGGTTTGATCCACCATAATTAACTTTATAATAATCTCTGTCTCATACGAAAGCTGTTCACCTGTGGTTAAAGATAATCTGTCAGAGGCTTAATCTGAGTAGATATGTGTGGCGGTCATGTGCTTATGTTAATTTCATGATTGAGATGTAGGGGTGGTATCTAGCCTGTTAATCTGGAGATAGCCATTGATTAGCCAATGAGGCCTTCATATGAGCATGGCTTTCTCATGAGACTTCTGGGAAATCTCACGATATTTCCCTCATGAAGATGAGAAGCTATCTCCCCAGTTGTTTGGAGTTAGTCTCAGAGACGATGAATCACAGACAAGATGGCAGCATCTGAGGAGCTGGAGGAGAAGCCACACGGCTTGGCCCTGATGGAGCCAGACCTCTGAAGCTGGAGAGGCCACGTGGGGACCCCTGCCAGTGATGAGTTGCTTCTGCCACCACTGGATGCTGTTGATGAACCCTGAGCCCTGGAAGTGAGGAGCCATGGGGAGACCCTGTCAGCACCAGGATTCTGCACCCACCGACCTGTGACTTTGTGAGTCTAAAGGAGACATTATAGACTGGTATCGGGCATATAGGCTAATATCGGACTTATGACTGAACTGGACTGGATTAGGATGCTTTCTCAGTGTTCCACTCCTTTTATATGTAAACCCTTTCCTTATATCCATATGTGTGTCTATGAAATTTGTTCCTCTAGTCTACCCGGACTAACACAATATATGTATTATTTCTACTATCTATCCCTTTAGACTCACTGTCTTCAAGTGGATTCTGACTCTCAGCAACTCCAGAGGCCAGAGTAGAGCTTTTCCGTGACTTTCTGAGGCTGATGCTGATACCAATAAAGGAGATAAGGAAGACAGGAGGAAAGGTCCTGTGTGAGGAAGAGGAGCATGCACTTAGCATTGGACTAGCGAAGCTACACATTTCATGAGCCATCAGCCTTATGAACCTGAAGGCTAGACAATGGATGTAAAAGAGGTCCCTGTCAGTTTGCTGCACTGTAGGGGCTAACAGGCACCTATGCTACTGGGTATGATGCCACCAGTCTTTCAAAGAGCAGCAGGCGCAGCAGGCAAGACAGGTTTCTGTGGAACTTCCAGACCAAGATGGTCTATGAAAGGTTAAGCAAAGTCTAACCACCTCCTCGCTAAAATTAGCCAATGAAAGTCTGGACCACAACACAATAATGTCCACTATGGTGCTGAAGAAGAGGCCTCTGGGTTGGAAGGCATTCAAAATACCCCGTGACCCCAACAAGCGGCTCAAGGAGATCAGTGAGCGTGAAGATGGTCTGGGCAGTGCTTTCCATTGGAGCCAACCCACTGGCAGCCAGCGAAGAGCTGATGGGCCAGAGTCACAGAATGGTAGTGAATGGCTTGTTGCGTTAGCTTCTAGCATAAAGCAAAACAGTCTCCTGGTGGCCTGCAATTAAAGACACTTCCTGTTGACTCTGAGCTCTGCTTTCCCTCCTTGGAGCAGACTCAGACTCAGTCCTCTGATCTTCCTGCTGAAGCTGGTCCCCCTCACATGCCGCCTCTCAAGGTTCCCCAAACTCTGTCCTGGAGATAAGTGTGGGGACGTGGCTAATCCCACAGCTTTGCTGTTTCTGGATACCAGCACCTGGATACCAGGTCTTGGGTTTTCGGGGTCTCATGCCAACCCCTATAGGAAATATGAGGAGGAAAGAAGTCAGAGCAAGGATCTAACAGTCTCTTTTGCAAAATTTCTCCTCTGAGTAATAATATATTTTAAATGATTGAGTCTGGCACTTTTCCTGAAAGCCACCTGGGGAATAAATGAGAAAGGAAAATTAGGTTGGCCAGTGCTATCGAGGGTAAAATAAAGCCTCCTAATAATGAAAAGGATGTTAGACTGGAACCATAAGTTGTTCTTTATTTTCTTCTTTCTGTTTATTTCATTTTGTCTTTGCTATTTTCTAATAATAATAGTAGTAATAAAGTCTTACTTGCGCTGAGCCCCGGTGGCGTAGTGGTTGTGCGCGGGACTGCGGCCCACTGGGATGGAGGTTCGATTCCGGCTCCCAGGAGCAAAGGCTGGGCCTCCTACTCCCACCACCAGGGCAGTGATGCCAAAAAAAAAAAAAAAAAAAAAAAAAAAAAAAAAAAAAGTCTTACTTGCCATTCTTTGTCTTTGAACCAAATCTAGGAGTTTTTACAAAATCCCATGAATTCAGATGGTGGTCTGTGAGGTTTCCTCCACTGCTATGGTGAATGAAATCAGACCCCACCCCTAAGTCTCCCAAACATCAATTCCCTCTTGGAAAGTAAGTAAGAATTCCTGGCATTGACCTTGATATAGGATTTATGGGAAAGTTTGTGCAGATAAATAAAGTGTCACTAACTATAAAAAAGGCAAATGGCTATCTTTTTCTACTTATTTCTGACAGCAGTAGACAACAAAAGAAAGAAGGAAAAAGATTGAAAAAATCTGATCACCCATTCTAAAGTATGCTTTCTATAGCTTTTCTTAGGAGGTTTTAGGCAGCATAAAGGAGAGTTGATGTTTTCCCCCCAGTAAAGTGCAGTAAGACAAATATGAACCTGAACTCTCCCACTTAATTAACCACCCTTTACCCTTGGTAACCACAGTCACCCAGTAAAATTCATTTACTTATCCTGAGTTGATCAGAATAGTTGTTGTAATATGACCTGGGCTTCTTGGGGACGATTCTGGGGAAATCATATAGGTTTTGCAGATTAGGGACAAGTCTTGCCTTTTATCTTTGATTGCTAGAAATGATTGGCTAGCTCCCTGTTAGCAGCAAAGGTGATGAGTGCTTTTTCTGGATATGAATTCACTCAATATCCTCCTTTGAGTCCCTGCTACAATGGCATTATGCATGGTGTCGAGTGTCATAATGAAACGTGTCTTCACAGGAGCAATCAAGCCAGTCCAAAGTAAACCCATGAGTTCATCCCGACTCACAGGAACCATATAAGAAAAAGGAGAACTTCCCCAGGGAGAAAGAGGAGGTTGTCTACGCCCACAGAGATAGACCCTGGAAACCATACCTAGGTTTGTTATGATTTGGTGTGCTATGGTTACAGTGGCGTCAAGGAGAGATTATGATTACCGGTAGCCTACAGAGATATTACAGATTCAGTTCTAGACTACTGCACTAAAGTGCAGGACTCACAGGAATGTTCTGGTTTCCCAGAGCAGATAAAAGTTATGTCTCGGGCTGAGCCCCGGTGGCGTAGTGGTTCTGCGCGGGACTGCGGCCCACTGGGATGGAGGTTCGATTCCGGCTTCCAGGAGCAAAGGCTGGGACTCCTACCCACCACCAGGGCAGTGATGCCTAAAAAAATAAATAAATAAAAAAAATTAAAAAAAAAAAGTTATGTCTCCATATTATGAGGGTGAGATGGGCAGAACACGAGCACATGCTGTGGGAAAACGGCACTGATGGATTGGCTTGGTGTCAGGTGGCCCGGAACCTTCACTCAGTGAATGGTCCCCATCTGCAAAGCTCAAGGAAGCAGAGTGCAATCAAGGGAAGTCTGACTCTATCCTGTCTCATTCTAGGGTTGGGAGCGGGTGCTAAGAAAGGTTTCATCAGGTTACTGCTGTTTCCTTCATGTTCAATAAAACACTCAGATCCTCTTTGATGGATCTGCTCATATGAGTTGGCTTGAAAATTTAGGGGGAAAATGAGATTTTTCCACAAGTTTTTTGGAGCTCCTTTGTAAAAAAAAAACAATGGATTTTTGACAAAGGGGCTGAAACTATACAATAAGGAAAGAGGTTCTGTCCACTCTCTCAACAAGTGGTGACTTGACCATTAGATACCCACATGTAAAAGAATTGGAATTGCACCGCTACCTCCAACCATATACAAAAATGATCTAAAAAAGAATCAGAGCTAAAGGAGGGGTAAAATGCTTAGAAGGAAACATAGGCATAATCTTTGTGACCTTGGGTTAGGCAATAAGTTCTTAGATAAGACACCAAAAGTACAAATCATAAAATATATACATTGCACATCATCAAAATTAAAAATGTTTGTGCTATCAAGAAAATTAAATGGGAACACACAGAACAGGAGAGAGAAGTTTGGGTTCACACTACCAGCCTTTCAAGTGCAAATGTTTACTCCACTGAGGATTTTAGGATTACATATGACCCAGCAATCCTACTCGCAGATTTAATCACAAATAAATGAAAAGAACCACCCCCCACAAAAACATCTACATTAATGGTCACAACAGAATTATTCAAAGTAGAATAGAGGCAAAAAGAAATAAAATGCTCAATGACTGAATAATGCATAAATGAAAAGTATTTGTATTTCAATTAAAGTTTTCTTTTCACACAGTATTTTCATGTAACCTGCAATCGTATCTTCATGTACAATTGCAAATAGAGTGGACATTCTTAAATTTAACATTGCTATTAAATCATCTTATTTTCATTTCAATAACAAATGGAACATTATTTGACAATAACAAGTAATGAAATACTGATGCATGCTACACCAGGATGAACATTGAAGACTTTATGCTCAATGCAGGACCACATCCCGTCTGAATCCATTCGCGTGGCATTTCTAGAAGAGGCAAATCTGCAGAGTTGTATTAATGATCCAGTTGTCCCCGCATCTGTGGGTCAGGCCAAGGAACAATTGGAAGGATGATGCAGGACCCTGCAGTGTTTCATTCCCCTGTGAATAAGGTCACTCACTATGGGCCGGAGCGGCCTCAATGTCTTCTAAGTATGACATAGAAACAAAACAAAAAGGAGTTGCTACTGCCAGGACTATTGGCTTGGCTTTGGGAAATGCGTTTCCTTTTGGAGTGATGAAGTTTCTAAAATTGACTGTGGAGTCAGCTGAACATATCGGTACATGCATCAAAATTAATTGACTTTTACATTTGGTGAATTTTATAATATCTTACTTTTATTTGAAAATAGCTGTTACAAACCCTGATATAGAGAAGTGGACTTCAGAATGCCTTGATGAACTCTTCAGCTCATTTGGGGGTTGAGCAGGGCTTCTGCTGAAGCTCAGTGGTCATGCTTAAGGGCCTGAGCTTCAGTAGCTACCCCAGAACTGCAGCGCTGGGAGGCAGGTGCAGTGCTGCTGAGCAATGCTTTTTTGTGTGCAGCTGTGCTTGTCCTCTGATCTCATGGCACCAAATCTCCTGGGACCAGATGGATTCTGGCTCCCAACGTGAGCACCAGGTGCTGGGAGAATTCCTGGATTCAGCATCTGGCAAAGTTTCATCTGGCCCTTGACCTCAGCAGCTGGAGCTCAATATTCTTCCTGCTGAAACTAAACCCAGGCCCTGCAGCTTTGCTATGATTAGCGGGGCAGAACAGCATCATCATCTGAGGCCGGGGCAGTCTGCCATTAATCAGGTTGATTCGGAAGACTCAGGTAGACCTCTGTAGGGCCTGCACTGTCAGGTTAATGAAGGGGAGGAATAAAACCCACCTTGCAGGCCCGGTGTAAGTCATTTGAAAATCGAGTGGTGCAAGTCCAATCATGGAATTAATTCATCATGAATAATCCAAAGGAGGTCTCTAACACTGGAATGTGCTCCTCCCCAAAGGGACACCAGACAATCTAATGCTGTAATGTATATGAGCTTCATGTTGAAATTCCTATAATGTTTATTTCATGCTTTTTAAGCATCTGTTGTTCTGTTTTTAATATACATAGCAGTCCTGAAAACATTATACATGTATATTATATACAAATAAATAAGCAAAAATAAACTAATGGTTTTATTGGTAATTATATGTAGCAAAAAAAGAGGTTAGAGGATTGCTGCTCATAAGGGACTTTGACTTACTGTTGAAGGGTGGAAAACAGCATAAATGATATCTTGATTTATTTTTGAGACTAATCCTCAAAGGAAAAGCTAGTTTAGAAGCTATTTTTCCTCTGACATGAATTAACCTTAACAGAGGTGAAAGCGCTCAAGTTTAATGATTTCATGATAGATAGCAGCCAGCCCTCCATGACAAGCCCAGCTTAGTTAGCAAGCTCTTTATCCCTCCTTTCCCACTGATTGGGCAATTCACCTCCCAGCAGAAGCTCACCCCGTCCTAGTTTGAATGGACTCATAATGACCCTATGTACAAAAAAACCCCAACAAACATGCTAAGCCTGTGTCAGTCTCACAATCATTCTTGTGCTTATTGTTAATCCATTTCTTTGAGCATCTTCCTCTTTTTGCTGAACTTCTATTTTTACCAAGCACGATGATCTTTCTCAGGAACTGATAATCTTGATTAACATGTTCTAAAGTACACGAGACAGAGTCTCCCCATGCTAACTTTTAAGGAACATTCTGGCTATATTTCTTTCTTCCTTTTTTTTTTTTGTGTGGCATCACTGCACTGGTGGGAGTAGGAAGCCCAGCCTTGCAGAGAGCTGGGGCTGGATTTGAACCGTCAACCCTGTGGGCTGCAGTCCCGCACAGAACCACGACGCCACCAGGGCTCAGCATGGCTATATTTCTTCCAAGACAAATTTATGTGCTCTTGTGGCAGTTAGTAATACAGTCAGTATTCTTTGCCAATACCACAATTTAAAGACATCAATTCTTTGGTTTTCCCAATTCCTTACCCACCATCCATATTCAGACCAGGCAATTGAAAACATCATGGCCTGAGTCAAGCACATTTAAGTCCTCAAAGCATCTTTAAAGAGATTCCCCCCCCCCACCCCGGGTAGATTTGTCTACTGCAATGTATCTTTTGATTTCTTGACTGTTGTTTCCATTGTGGCTCCAAGTAAAATGAAATACTTGAGAATTTCAGATTTTCTCCATTTATCACAATGTTGCTTATTGGGCCACTTGGGAAATTTTTGTTTTCTTTGTGTTGCGGTGTAGTGCAAACTGAAACAACCTTGGTGGTGCTGCAGGTTATGCTTCCGGCTGCTAACCACAGGTTGGCAAATCGAAGTGCTACCAACCTCTCTGAGAGAGAAAGACGAGGCTGCTCTGATAAAGATTTAGTCTCAGAAAATTTCACAGGGTTGCTGTCAGTCAGAATGAACTAAATGGCTGGGAGTTTCGCACATATCGCAGGCTGTAGTCTCTGCTTGTTATCAGTAAGTGCTTCAAGACCTCTTGATTTTCAGCAAGTGGATTGTATCATCTACACACCAAAGGTTGTCAATGAATCTTCCTCCGACAATGAAGGAGCTTTCTTCTTCATAAAATTTAACTTCTCAGATTATTTGCTCAATGTATGGAACAAGCATAGTGAAAAGCTGCAATTCTGACCAATGCCTTTCCTGATTTTAGTATCCCTTTGCTCTGTTGAACCACTTCTTGGTCTGTGTACAGGTTCCCACTGGGCACAATGGCATCTTTTGAAATCCCAATCTTTGCAATGTTTTCCATAGCTCATGATGATCTACATGGCTGAATGATTTCACCTAGTTCATAAAACCCAAGTGGTTGGGGTGAGGATAATAAAAAAAATTTAATTAAATAATTAAAATTAAAAAAAACAAGTAAACTTTTTTTTTTTTTCTGGTATTCTCTACTTTTGGCCAAGACCTGACAGCCAGCAGATGGATTTGACATGCATTTCTGGCAGTTATCTGTCAATGTACTGCTGCACTCATTATTTAGCTATCTTCAGAAAAATTTTAGTTTTGTGTGGTATTAATTATATTCTTTGATGATTTCTGCATCCCACTATATTGTGTGTCTTTGGAATGGGCACAGATATGGAGTTCTTCCAATTAGTTATACCAAGTAACTGCCTTTCATATTTTTGACATAGATGAGTCAATACTCCAGAGTCACATTTGTTTGTTGAAATATCTCAATTGCACTGATTCCTGGATTCTTGGTTTTTAATAGTCTTCAGTGCAACTTGGACTTCTTTCTTCACCATCCATTCTTAATCATGCACTGTCTCTTGAAATGGTTTAAAATGAACCTTTCCTTTTTTGGTATGATGATTACAGGTTAATGCTGTATGTCAAAATGGTTCGGCCATGATATCAGTATTATGTGGTAGGCCTCCTTTTTGAGATCTTATGCATCAACCTCCATTTTATGTGCTGCAACTTCTAATTCCTATTAGTTAATGAAACAGGAAAAATGTTGGGTATACCTATACAAGTTGATAACCTCCAGTCAGACCCCTAAATCTGGCAAGACTCTCCATTGTACTGAATTCTCCATTTGGTTTGTCATCATGTGATCTCTGGTTCTTTGGTCTTAGACTAGCAACTTGCTATCTGACTTACGGATTCTAGGATTCACCAGCGTCTACATCCCTCCAAACCAGTAGCTTGTTATCTGACCTACTGATTTTGAGATTTACCATCTTCTGAAATTCTTATGAGTTTAATAGTCAGCCATCTAGCCTGCCACCTGTGGGTTTGCCAGCCTCTGTAAGCATGTGAGCGTGCTTGCCTGATGCTTGAATCATGAATTTAGGATTTTCCAGCCTTCACGATCCTGAAAGTCATTTCCTTGATATGAATCTTCCTCTATTATTTGTGTGTGTATCTGTAATTGGTGTTGCTTCTCTAAGAACCCAAACTCAGACACTGACTCTTTCTTTTTCCATCTTCTTTGGATGCTTTCTATGCCATACATATCTTTTCCCGTAGAATACTTGACTATTACAGCTCAAAGCTTGGATTTTTTCTTACGTACTTTTAGCTTGAGAAATACAGTGTGTGTATACCTTTTTGGTTTTTGGACATTTTACTTCTATTCTTATTTTTTTTTGTCTTCTCAAGTCACCCTGTGAAATCTTCTGTTAATTCCTTTACTTCCTCATTTCTCCCATTCACTTTAGTTACTCTGTGATGAAGAACAAGCAGTTACCATAGTTTTCTGGTCTGCTTTTCTTTCTTGGCTTTAGTGGTATTTTGCTTTCTTTGTGTATGATATGAATCATTAACGTTCAATATGCCGGTCTATTCCTGAGATGGTCTCTAAATACACATAGATCAGGTGGGATATTATTCAAGAATACATTTTGTCTCTGTAAACTAGTTTTAATTTTCTTAATTGTCAAATAAGCAAGTAATATCTGTTGTGCAGTCAGCTCCTGGTCTTTTTCTGACTGATGATATTGAGATTCTCCATTGCCCCTTTCTGCAGATATGTTTGATTTGATTTTTGTGTATTCCAATTAGAGAGGTTCACATGTGTAAACATTCAAAATATTCATTTATGTTGTTGAAAGAGGTATTTGCAAAGAATAAGTTGGTTTTTTTTTTGCAAAATTCTACCATATAATCTCCAACTTTGTTTCTATCATAAAAGCCATATTTTTCAATCATTGATTCTTCTTGGTTTTCAGCTTATGAATTTCAATCATCAGTAATTATCAATGTATTTAAAAAAAAACCTTCTATTGTGAATTAAATGAATGTTTCCAGAGCAGATTATCAGTTTTACATTCAACAATTTGTACACATTTTGTTTAAAGTCATCCATTGCAATACTCTCTTTACCATCATTTACACCATTCATTCCTGTTTCCCTCCCCCTACATTCCTAATCCTCTGAATTTTGTCATTAAAGAACTACTGTCATTTTTATCTTAAATGGTTGACTCTTCTAACTTGTGGATGAGTTTATTTCCTGACTTGAAGGATGACTGGGGGCCCCATCTATCTTTATCTGACCAGTGATTCTCATCTCGTTTATGATTTTGGGTTCCACTCAACATTTTGCTCTCAATCTAACCAGTAATTTCTTATATAATCCTTTGCAGAGGAATTGGTATTGGTTGCTGGGGACCATCTAGTTCTTCTAAATCTTGAGGCTGTAAAGACTGTTGTTTGCATAATTCATTAATTGTTTAATCTGTTTCCATTTGTCTTTCATTAGTCTTCTTTCTTTAGGATAGAGACCACTAGTTGAACCTTAGGGACTACTAATGATATTTTTAAGACTCCAGTCATCCCTCACCAAAATAGGATGTAGGAAGTTGTCTCTGTGAAGTATGCTATAAAATTGACTTTGTCCACTAATATTATGATCTCTTAAGGCAAGAATTCATTCCCTCAAAGTATTTGGCTATGCCCCAAAATTTGTCATAATTTTGTCTCCTGTATGCTCAACCACATGTATGGATATATTTGCAACAAATGTAAATAGATTATGTAAATATCTTCTGCAAATATATATACAATTACACATATGTACAGACAGCAAGTGATACCTTGATCATCGAACTGCTCCAAACTCTAACTTCCACTTCTCAAAAAGCAAATTTTGGAAAAAAAAAAAAAAAGGTCTGCTCGTTGTTGTGGCTTTGCTCCATGGTAGAATTAAAAAAAAAAAAAATCCAACTTAAAAAATCTGAATGGGTAGAGAGTGAGCAACACGTAGATTCACTGCAGGACACAAAGGGGTGGTCTTCAGGCTAAGCACTACTCTCGCTCAGACAGCAGGTAGTGCTGGTGTTAGTGTATCAGAACATTCTTCATAGTGGGTTTTTTTTTTTTTGCGCTTTATGCCTAAAATATCATAACAATGGCTGCAAAGAAAGTTTGTGACACCAGCAGTAAAGCTAAGAGGAAAACTGTGAGAATCACAAATGAGTTAGAGAAAAATATCATTGTGAAATTTGAATCAGGTTGCCACTTTTCTGATCCAGCAATGGCTGAGTACAGCAGGGGTAGCTGACATTGTCAACATTTTTGAAAAAAGAAATGTGACTAAGTGACTAATGGACGTACCAGAGGGACTCCACGCACATCAGCTCAGGAGAGTTACTGCGAGGGAAAGTCCACACTTGCAGGTCACAGGAGGAGCATCGTAAAGGTAAGGAGGCACAGGTCCACTAGGTTTTGAGGGACTGGGGGCTTTTGATTTACCACTGTGGTTTGACCTTGGCCCCCTGACTCCCCACCATCTAAGCCAAAGCCAGTATCATTCGGGGCCTGCACAGGGGCTTTATCTCAACACAGTCTCAGCTTGAGGCTGCCTCAGGGCAGATTATCTCCCCCTCCCCCACAGCGCCACAGTCAGAGATCATTGTTGCTTTTGTTTCCCTCACTTCTCTGTGTCATTTCACAATCTCAGCAGACTTTTTCCCCCCTTTCTCTTCCCTTTTTCCTGACTCCTCTGCTGAACTCCAGATCACCCTTGGTCTAAGAGATTCTCAGCAGCCTTCCACCCAGCTAGGAGCACTCCACCTTCCACAGCATAATCCAAGGCTGGGAAAAGACTGCCCCCTCTCTGCCAGAGGACATCCCACACAATTTATTCCAGGGAAATTCTGCTCACCTACCCTCTGCAGTGCTTGACACTTGGCTGAGAAATACTCCCCCTACTTCTTTGGGGGGAAATCCTTCCTGTGTGGCAGGAGAGCTCCTGTCCATCCTCTGTGGTCCCATGTGATTGAGGGAACTTCCTCCCACCTGCCGTAGTGTCTCACACAACCTCAGCCAACACTCACCAATGATCCCTGCTGCTGCGGAAACCACTGCACAACCTCACCAGGAATCAACCTAACAAGGGCAATGGACCCACCATTCGAGGTGCTCTATACCAAAATGGGAAACTCAAAACTCACCAGCCTTCTGTGACACTCCTGTTGCAGCAGCCACCCCCGCACATCCACTGCAGCAGCCTAAGCCACCATGGGCCACACCATCATGGCTACTTGTGAGATCACCCCCAATAACCCAATCAGTGTCCCCTGAGAGGACCATCCAGCTTGCCTTCCAAATGACAGAGGAAAGAGTGAAGCTACAGGAGGATTAAAATGGCAGGCCAATTCCACAGGCATTTAGCTGCAGGCAGTTTGAAGAAGCATTCCTACGAGTCATCCAGAAAGAGCCAGTGCTCTTTGACTTCTTGAAAAATGGAACCTACTTTCTCTAAAATAACACAACACAAACAATAACCAGCCTCAATAACCTCAACGAAAAAAAGAGGAGAAACAAAAGACAATGGCAGAAGATGTCCTGAATCTAACAACGTGCATAGGAGAAGCAAACATTGATTTGTCTAAAATTTTCAGAATGCTGCTTGGAATCTTACAAGAGAAGAGGGAAACAATACAGAAACAGTATTAAATGAAAGAGGAGATTAATTCCATATACCAAAGAGAAATACAAGAGCTTAGGGACAAGATAACAAAAACCAGTAGCCAACTCATGAACTTCACCAATTGACTGGGGGAGGGAGAGAACTGTACCAGTGACCTAGAGGACAGCCAACCACATATAAAGGTTTCCAAATAAGAATATGCTGAGACCTATCATTGTACACTATAAAGAAAAGAATAGAGCTGAGTAACATATTCCAAAAATTAAAGAAAAATAAGGCAAACCCAAGAATACTCTACCCAGCCAAATTATCTCTCAAGATAGATGGAGAAGTAAGAGCCTTCCCAGACAAGGAAAAACTCAAAGACTATATTAGAAGAAACCCAGTCTTATAGAAGATCCTTGCAAACCTAGTATGGGCAGAAGAACAGCACTCACCAAGCATAAATAAGAGACCACCACATAAAACAACCCCACCTAGAGAGCAACAAAAATAAAACAGCCCCTAAGATAACATTGGCTTAAGGGTGGAAAGAAGTCAAGAGTGAACCACACACACACATGCACCGATAAGAAAGGGTGATACAAAGACATCCAACACAAAGGTATAAGATGACACCACAGAGTTCACAGCTGGAGATACTAACCCTGAATATCGATGGACTGAACTCAGGCATTAAAAGACAGAGGTTAGCAGACTGGCTTAGAAAACACAACCTGCTTCCTACTGGAGAGACATCTCAAGACTACAGACAAAGTAGACTGAGCGATAAAGTCTGGGAAAAGATATACAGAGCAAACAGCAATTTAAAAAAAAAGCAGGGGTTGCAATCCTAATCTTGGGTAAAATTGACCTAAAAGTGCAAACCATAAAAAGAAATAAGAAGGGACACTATATATTGCTAAAGGGAACAGTAGACAAAGAATCATTAAGCATTTAAAAAATTTATTTCCCAAATGAGAGAACTGCTGAATATATAAACCAACACTCCAAAAGATGAAGAAAACAAATCACAGCCTCAACAATTATAGTGACTTCAATATACCACTCTCTGAGAAAGAAAGAACATAGGCAAAGAAACTTAGAAAGGAGACTAGAAATCTAAGTAATAAAATTAGACAATTTGACCCGATAGATATTTACAGAGCTTTTCATCCAAATACAAAAAAAAAAAAAATCACATTCTTTTCAAGTCCACATGGCACATATTTGAAGATAGACTACATGCTGGGGCATAAGGTGAATCTACATAAATTTAAGTACATTGATATCATACAAACCTTTCTCGCTGATCACTGTGCCATAAGCCTGAAAATCAACAAACAGATGATGAAGAAAACAAGTGTGAACAGTTGGAGGATAAATAATGCTCTTTTGCAAAAGGAGTACGTACTAGCACAGATCAGAGATGAAACTAGAAAGTTTCTAGAAGCCAAGGAGAATGAGAACACGATGTACCAAATCTTATGGGACACAGCAAAGGCAGTTATCAGAGGAAGTTTCATAGCAATACATGAACACATGAAATAGGAAGAGAGACTCACGGTTGATATGCTGGCGCAAAATTTACAACAACTAAAGAAGAGTTGGCAGAATAATCCTCCTAATTATAAAAAAAAAATCAGGGCTAAGATTCAGGAGGGGAAAATAAGAAAACTGGAAAAAAAATAATGCTGCTAAAAGTTGGTTCTTTAAAAGAATAAACAGAACCGACAGACCACTGGCAACCTTATCAAAGAAAGGAGGGAACAAATCCCAATAGCAAGGATGAGAGATGAAAGAGGACATTACAACAGACCCCAATGAAATCAGAAGGACTATGAAGGACTGTAATCCAAGGAATTCATCAACTTGGAAGACATGGACACATTCTCATAAAAACAATCCCTTCCTAAGTTATTCCAGATGGATATCAAGAACCTCAACAGATCCATAACAAAAGACAAAATAGACAAGGTTATCAAGGGCTGACCAAAAGTACACCAATTCTACACAAGCTCATCCAGCACATGGAAAGAGATAGTAAACTTCTGAACTCCTTCTGTGAAGCTAGTATAATCCCAATACTGAAACCGTGCAAGGATCCCACAAGAATTGAGAACTATGGACCACCCATCTAAATGAACACCCATCTAAAAATCCTTAACTGGCTGAGCCCCGGTGGCGTAGTGGTTGTGCGCGGGACTGCGGCCCACTGGGATGGAGGTTCAATTCCAGCAGTGGGGCTGGGCCTCCTACTCCCACCACCGGAGAGCAGTCATGCCCCCCCCCCCAAAAAAAAAAAAAACCAAAAAAATCCTTAACAAAATACTGGCCAATAGAATACAAAAGTATACCGAACACATAATTCACCATGACCACGTGGGATTCATACCAGGGATGCAGGTATGGTTCAACATATGGAAGGCTATTAGTATCATTTGCCACATGGCCATGAAAAACTTTAAGAGCCACGTGATAATATCTATAGATGTGGAAAAAGCATTCAACAACATCGAACACCAATTTGTTTAAAACACTCCAGAAGATAGGAATGAAGGACAGTTCCTCAAGATAATACAAGCTATATATGAAAAACCAACAGCAAATGTGGTAGTCAGTGGAGAAAAAAATGAACACAATCCCACTGAAAAGGGGGAGCAGACATGGATGTCCCTTGTCCGCATTCTTAGTTAACATTGTAATGAAGGTTTTAGTCAACAGCATAAGGCACAGAAAAGACATCAAAAGTATTCATAGGGGAAATTTGCTATTTGCAGACGATATGATTTTATATATGGAAACCCCAAAAGCTCCACACGGGGAGTACTGGAAGCAACAGAGGACTATAGCAGAGTGGCAGGATACAAGATCAACAACTAAAAGTCTACACACATCAGATAAGTGATAAGCTTCAGAATAACCAAGCACACATTGAAATATCTAGGAAGATACTTGACAAAGAACAAAAGATTTATATGAGGAAAGCTATAGAACACTATTGCAAGAAACCAAGTGTGACCTCAGCAAATGTAAGTATATCCCATACTCGTGGTTTGGAAGACTCACTGTAGTAAAGATGTCAGTTCTACCCAAAGCACTGTATAAGTTTAATGCAATCTCAATACAATTACTCTCATCTTTCTTCAATGAAATGGATAAACTGATTACCAACTTTGTATGGAGAGGGAAGAAGCCCAGAATTGACAGAGAATTCATCAAGAAAGATGCAGTGGGAGGGCTGACTTTACCCAACTTTAGCACCTATTGTACAGCCACAGTGGTCAAACTACATGGGGATATACTGAAGATAAAACACTTGTGTGCATTGAAAGAATTCACCAGGAATAATAAAAAATCCCATGGACTGGGAAAACATCTTTAGCAATGACACTTTGGGCAATGACTTTATTACTAATATCTATAAAACTTTTCTTGCTTCCAAAAAGAAAAAAACTAATTGCCCACTGGTGAGGTGGACAAAAGGTCTGAACAGAATTTTCACAAGGGCAGACATTTGAATGGTCAATGAACATATGAGAAAATGTTCCTGATCATTAGTCATAGGAGAAATGCAAATTAAAACTACTTTGAGATATCACCTCATGCCCTCAAAGATAGCTCAATTAAACAAATCAGAAAGCAACAAGTTTTGGAGAAGCTGTGATGAGATAGGAACTCTCATCCACTCCTGGTGGACCTGTAGGTATGTACAGTCACTATGGAGATTGATTTGGTGTTATCTAAAATAGATGGAAATTGAGCTACCATACAACCCAGCAATCCCCCCAAAAAGGCATGTGCTCTAATGTTCATCATGGCACATTTCACAATTGAAAGGAGTTGGAAGCAACCCAAATTTCCATCAAAAGATGAATGGATAAGAACACTGTGGTACAGACATACGATGGAATACTAAGCATGGCAAAAAAAGCAGCGATGAATGCATGAAGCATATTGTTGCATGAGAAAAACTTGAGGAAATTATGCTAAGTGAAGGAAGCCAAACACAAAAGGACCAGCACAACATGAATCCACTGAGGTAAGCTTAAAAAACTGCAAAAGGGGCATAGGAAAAAAGCTACTGCACACAAACATTCCTGGGGTGAGGTCCATGTACTATGGCAGGGGCCAGACCAAATCCAGGGCTACATATGCTAGCCAACTAAAATGAAAGGAGGGGGAAGAGAGAGAAACAGGTAACAGGGGAACAGAGCACTAACCCACCCAAGGGGAGGGTAGTGTTATATCTCCACAGGAAAAGAGGGACCAGACTTCAACCCAGTGCTCCAAGATGCGAATGCAACATACTGGCTGGGAGAAGGGAACCAGCAAAGAGGTCTGCGTGGCAGATTCCAATCCCAACTACGTGGACAGTCACCCCTCTCCTCAGCGGTATTTACTTCAGAGGACAGCACTGAAGCTACAGCTCAGGGAGAGGGACATGTTCTGATCAGGGCACATGAGAGCAAATGAAGGGGGCAGAAGAGAGAGTGGAGCACATCCCAGCCCACCAGCCCTGAGGATGATATCCTTGTTCAGAGCAGCCAATGCATAGAGAGGGCCATATGAGATAAGATATCCCTCACTGAGTCATAGCCTTATAAAGCAACACTGGAGACAGAGTGTGGAAATTGTGTCTGATCTGACCCTGTCACACTGAAGCAAAACACTAAGGGTTTGCAACAGAATAGCAAATGGAGCAGAGCAAGAAAGTCCCGAGGAAGTACCAAAAAATAGACTTTGGGGCCAGGGTGTTGTACCCCATCAGACTTGTCTGGAAAGCACCCCTAAAAGTCAACAAACAGACCTTAAACTATTTACAGACTTTTCTCTTTTTTTCTTTTTCTTTTTCTTTCTTTCTTTCTTTTTTTTTTTTTGCTGTTGTGATTGCTTTGCTTTCTTTTGTTGCTTTGTTTTGGTCTGTTTTATTTTTGTGTGCATATTATTATCTCTACAGGTCTATCTAGATAAGACAGTTTGGATAAACATTCTGGAGAAGAAAACAATGGGACTGATAGTTCGGGGGGAAGGAGAGGGGGCCCAACATGGGAGAGGGAAAGGAAATGGTGTTAACCAAACCAGGGACAAGGGAACAATAAGTGATCCAAAATCAGTGGCAAGAAGGGTGTAAGAGGTCTGGTAGGGATTGATCATAGGTATTGATCAAGGGAAATGTAATAGAGAAAAAATACTGAAACCCAAATGAAGGCTGAACAAGAGGAAAGTAAAAGAAAATAGAGGAAAGAACTAGGAGGCAAAGGGCATTTATAAATGTTTAAATACAGACATGTACATAGGGAAATATATATGATGGGAAATATATTTATGTGCATATATTTATTGGTTTTGTAGTAAGGTAGCAGACAGACATTGGGCCTCCACTCATGTATTT
The DNA here is from genome assembly GCA_004026705.1 of Nesogale talazaci. Classification (NCBI taxonomy): domain Eukaryota; kingdom Metazoa; phylum Chordata; class Mammalia; order Afrosoricida; family Tenrecidae; genus Nesogale; species Nesogale talazaci. The sequence continues at coordinate 70,597 of PVJH01000137.1, forward strand.
CCTTAATTCAAGAACACTTTGTTCTATTAAACTGGCATTCCATGATACTTAACTACCTCACAGGATTGTTGAGACAAATGCGTGCATAAGCAAATGTGGTGAAGAAAGCTGATGGTGCCCAGCTATCAAAAGATACAGATTCTGGGGTCTTAAAGGCTTGAAGGTAAACAAGTGGCCATCTAACTCAGAAGAAACAAAGCCCACATGAAAGAAGTACACCAGCCTGTGTGATCATGAGGTGTCAGAGTGATCAGGGATCAGGCATCAATGAACAAAAAATCATATCATTGTGAATGAAGGAGGAGTGCAGAGTGGGAACCCAAAGCACATCTGAAGGCAACTGGATATCCCCATACAGAAGAGTCACGGAGAGGAGAAGAGCCAGTCAGGGTGCAGGGTAGCAATGACGAAACATACAACTTTCCTCTAGTTCTCAATGCTTCCTCCCCAGCATTATCATGATCCAAATTTTACCTTACAAATCTAGCTACACCAGAGGATTTACACTGGTTCAGATAGGAACTGAAATACAGTGAATCCAGGATGGATGATCCCTTCAGGACCAGTGCTGAGAGTGGCGATATAGGAAGGGTGTAGGAAGGCTAAGGTAGCAAGGGGGAACTGATTACAAGGATCTACATATAACCTTTTCCCTGGAGTATGGACAACAGAAATGTGGGTGAATATCGGACAGTGTAAGATCTTAAAAAAGAATAATAATTTATAAATTATCAAGGGTTCATGAGAGAGGGGGCAGCAGAGAGGGAGGGGGAAAATGAGGAGCTGATACCAAAGGTTCAAGTTCAAAGCGAATGTTTTGAGAATGAGGAGGGCAAAATTGTGTGCTTGGACATATGGATTATGATAAGTTGTATGAGTCCCCAATAAATTGATTAAAAAATAATAATAAAATGAAAGGTGCAAAATTGTTAACCATGAAACAAAGAAGCCAGACCACAGAAGAGATTGAAAAGTTACTGTTAATTCGTGTAAATTGGAAACAGCTTGATGGGGAAAGCATATCAGAGAAAATTATCTGTGAGAAGACTAAAAGCCTCCATAGTGCATTTATAAGTGTAAATTTTGGCAATCATTTGGTTTTCCATTATTTTATATGGAAAATATGTTCGGGGCTTGAACTTTTTGGTATTCAAACACAAATGTGGAACCAATTGAATTCAACAACAGATGTATCACTATATACACAACTTATGTGTCAGTTTGTCATACTGTGGTAGTTTGTGTGTTCCTATGATGTTGGAAACTATGTCACTGATATTTAAAATGACAGCAGGGTCACCTATTGTGAACAGGTTCCAGCAGAGCTTCTAGACTAAGAATGAAGCAACTATCCACTTTGGAGGAGTTAGTCACTGAAAATCTTTGGCACAGCATTGAAACATCGTCATATACTGAAGGCCTAATGACAAGAGCAGGACACTGTCATAAACGAACTCCTCCAGTCAAAAGACACTGAAAATATGCCTGAAGAAGAGCTGCCTTCTCAAAGTAAATTTGACCATAATGACATGAATGGAGTAAAGTCTGTGGAAGTAAAGCCTCCAGGACCTTCATTTTCTGATGAGTCACGACTTAAAGTGGAAAGAAATAGCTGCAAAATTTTATTAATAATTGTAGCTTGAAATGTACAAAGTACAAATCTAGTAAAACTAGAAATTGTCAAAAATGAAATGGAATGCATAAAGATCAATATCCTAGAAATTACTGACCTGAAATGGACTGCAGTTGACCATTGTAAATCAGGAAATCATATAATTTACTATGCTGGAAATTACACAATCAAAAGGAATGGCATTGTGTTCCTCATCAAAAAGGACATTTTAAGATCTATCTTAAAGTTCAATACTGTCTGAAAAAGGATTATATTTATCCACCTTAAAGGAAAGTCAATAACCACAACAATTATTCCAATGTATGAATAAACTAGTGATGAAGAAATGAAGGATTCTACCAATGCATTTGGTTGGAAATTGATTAAATGCACAATCACAATGCATTGATAATTATTGGCAATTGGATGCAAAAGTTGGAAACAAAGAGGAAGGAATAGTATGTCATTGGGAAATAAGGTCTTGGTGATAGAAATGAAGCTGGAGATCTCATAATCAGATTGTGAAAGACCAATAACATCATCATTACCTTTTGAACAACACAAATAGTAATATGGACTTCTCCAGATATAATACACAAATCAAATGGACTACATGTATGTGGAAAGTCAATAGAAAAGCTTGTTCTTAGCAGCTAAAGCCAGTCCAGGGTCTGATTTTGGAATAGAGCATTTATATATAAATTTGGCTAGGAGCTGAAGAAAATAAATTTATTAGAGCCAAAATACAATACATATGATCATTTCACTGACAGGTCATATTTCAGGATAGAAATGTTTCTTCTGACAGTAAATGTTTCACGATTCTTATTTAATTTTTACTCCCAGCATAATAGGCTATGGGATTGTTCAGTTCAAAGTGGTCAACACCAGTCCATTTCAGTCCCAATGTCTAGCATATCAATCTTCATAAAAGCATATCACTTAATTTTGACTACTTAGCCATCTTTGTAGGTTTATACTTTTTACATTTTAATCATCAATGGGTGTTTGTAGCTATTTCATCTCATTTTGAGACATGCCCGATAAGCAAATGTAGGTCTCAGAAGCAGTATTTTACCCACCTCATAAAGTGTTCACTCTATTTTGAAGAGTCAGCTCCTTCCTAGTCATATTGTGAGTGCCTTCCAGCCTGGGGGGTCTCATTTCCTAGCACTGGGTCTGACAGTGTTTCGCTGCTGTCCGTAGAGTTCACATTGGTCAGTTTTATTTCAGAAGTAGAACATCATTTGGTCATAATGTGGATAGCTTCCAGTGTCACAGCAGCTTGCTAACCAGCACAGTGTGACACATTGGCAGAGGGGTGGCATTGAGTTGATTGCATTACTAACTGCAAGGCCAACAGTTTGAAACCACCAGCCACACTGAGGAAGAAAGAGGAGGTCTTCTACTCCCATAAAAGTTAGAACTTCATAAACCTGCAGAGGCGCTTCTGTCCTGTGCTACTGGGTTGATATGAGTGGGAATCAACTTGATGTCAGTGAGTGAATTTGGTCCCAATGTTACAGATTCCATGATGGCACGATGGTTGTTATGACCTGCTTAAAAACACAAGACAGTAGAAGGACATGAAAGGTATCTGTCTGAGATAGGAGGTAAAATGATCAGTATTTGCAGATGACAGGATTCTATACATTGAAAACTCTCCAAAGTTTCACAATAGGAGTACTGGCAGAGTTAGAGGAATGTGGATGAGTATCAGGAAAGAAGATCAACCAACAGGAGTCTATTGGTTTGCTAATATACATCAGACAAGACCACGGAAGAGAAGATCAAGAAGGCAGTACCCTTCACAACAGCCAAGAACAAACTGAAATATCTAGGGATACAGCTAACAGCAACAACAAAAAAAATCCCCAAACCAATAGACTTACACAAAGACAAACCCCACTACAGGAAACCAAAAGTGATCTCCACAAATGGAAGATGATCCCATGCTCATAAATTGGAAGACTCACTATCATAAAAATGTCAATATTACCTAAGGCACTATATAAGTTTAATGCTACCCTGATTTAAATACCAATAACCTTGTTCAAAGAATTGGAAAAACTGTCACCAATTTCATGTGGAGAGGGAAGAAGCCCAGAATTAGCAGAGAACTCCTCAAGAAGAAGGACAAAGTTGGAGGGTTTGCCTATCTGACTTTAACACCTTTTATACAGCCACAGTGATCAAAAGAGCATGGTACTGGAATAAGGACAGGTAGACCAATGGAAAAGAACAGAAACCTCCAAATGAAAGCTATCAGCATAAAGACACAACTGATCTTCAACAAGTGGTGTTGGAAGCAAAAGACATTCACTTGTAGAAAAATGAAACAAGACCTTTATCTCACCACATGAATAAGAACAAACTCAAGGGGGCTCAAAAAAAAATAGAAGCAGAACCCTAAACTATTATGACCATCAATGAAGGAATCAGGAAATACATTGGCTAACAGTAATAAAGGATACACACATACACGGAGATGAAGCTGAAATTAGCAAATGGGATATACTAAGGATAAAACATCTGTGTGTGTCAAATGACTTTACCAAGAAAGTAACAAGAGAATCCACAGACTGGAAGATTTTTAACAATGACACAATAGAAAAAGAGCTTATTACTAAATCAACAACACCCTCCTAGCTTGCAAATAGAAGAAAACAGTTAAACTCCTGAGGAAGTGGGCAAAATGGAGGAGACCCAAATGGCCAATAAACACTTGAGAAGATACTCCTGATTATTAGCCTTCAGAGAAATGTAAATGTGTTAGTCTGGGTAGACGAGGGGAACACATTTCATAGACACACATATGGATATAAGGAAAGGATTTATATACAAAAGGAATGGAACACTGAGAAAGCATCCCAACCCAGTCCAGTTCAAAGTCATAAGTCTGATATTAGCACATATGCCTGATACCAGTCTATAATGTCTCCTTCTGTCTCATGAAGTCACAGGTCAGTGGGTGCAGAATCCTGGCGCTGGCAGGGTCTCCCCATGGCTCCTCGCTTCCAGGGCTCAGGATTCATCAACAGCATCCAGTGGTGGCAGAAGCATCCCATCGCTGGAAGGGGTCTCCATGTGGCCTCTCCAGCTTCTGAGGTCTGGCTCTATCAGGGCAAAGCCGTGTGGTTTCTCTGGCTCCTCAGACGCTGCCATCTTGTCTTATGCATGATTAATCGTCTCTGAGACTAACTCCCAACAACTGGGGAAGATAGCTTCTCATCTTCATGAGGGAAGTATTGCGAGATTTCCCAGAAGTCTCAGGAGAAAGCCATGCCCACACAGAGGCCTCATTGGCTACTCAATGGCTATCTCCAGATTAACAGGCCAGACTCCACCCCTACATTTCAATCATAAAATTAGCATAAGCACATGACTGCCACAGTAAATTAAAGCAACTATGAGATACCACCTAATACCAATGAGGCTAGCCAAAATCAGAAAATCAGAGAGGCACAAACATTGGAGGGGATGTGGCAAGATAGGAACTCTCCTCCACTGCTGCTGGAGGAGTAGATAACACACAGTCAAGTGGAAAGCCATCTGGCGATATTTAAAGCAAGTGGAAATTGAGTTACTTTATGACCCAGCAATCCCTCTATTGGGCATATATCCAGAAGTGGTAAGAAATAGACCATAACCAGTTGTCTGCACTCCAGTACTTATTGTGGTACAATTCACAATATAAAAAAGAATTGGAAACAACCTAAATTTTCATCGATAGATAAGTGGATTAGAAAACTCTGGCAAATGCAAACAATGGAGTACCATACATCACTAGAAAGCACTGATGATTGCATGAAGCACATCATCTCCCAGGAAGAATTGGAGACAATTATGCTAAATGAAGTTAGTCAATCACAAAAGGACAAGTACAACATGAGTCCACTGAGGTAAATATAATCCACACAGTAGGTGCAGATGAAAAGCCACTATCTCACACTTCACACATGAAGGTACAGGCAATTGGGCAGGGGACAGAGCAAGAATGTCATCCCAACACAAAGAAGGGGAAAGAGGGTGGAGACAACATTAAAGAGGGAGATGATGGCACTTGGGGAATAGGGCTGTAATCCATTCAGGGGGAGGGTATTTTTTATGTCTTCACAGAAACGGGAGTGTGAGTGCAGACCTCACCACGGTGAGTCAAACCTCAAGAGCAGCATAACCAGAGCCCACCATGGCATGCCAAGCATGGATCAACTCATGAATAGAGAGGTCTATGGGGTCGGCTCCAATCAGAGCCACACTGACAAGTCTCCACCCCACCCCACCCCCACCCCCTAGAAGTATGCACTACAGTGGACAATACAAAACCTACAGTATAAGGAGAGGGGCAGGCCTGTCATGCCCATACAGAGGCAAACAAAAAAGGGAAAAAGACAGAGTGAGGGACTAGACCCAGACTGGCACAACCAGCCCTGAGGAGGACATTGCTTGCAAGGAACAGATAAGGCACAGGGTGGACTGCAGCATCAACAGCTGGAGACATCGATGTCCCCTCTCTGGAGCGACAGAGGACAGTGCTGAGGATACACAGCATGGAGTCCATCCAGTCTGATCACCCCTACAGTGGGGCGAACCAAGAAGGAAACATAGCAGACCGGTAATAGGAAGAAAGCAAAGCCACAAAAACCCTGAAGAACTCCCAAAAGAGTCTTTGCGCTGTGGCCAGAAGACCCCAGGAATGATGGGGGAGATAGCGATGAAGGTCATTGGAGAGACTTGGGATTATGCATGATTTTCTGTTTTGTTTTTCCTCTTTTTATTTAATCTTTTCTTTTTAAAAATATTTTATTTTGTTTTCTTTTCATTTTTGTCTCTGTTATTGCTGTTTTGCCTAAGATAGGCATGAGAAACATACTTGAGGAGAAAACAACAGGACCAATGGTTCCAGAGGGACTTGGGGTGGAAAGGAGTGGTGAGTAAACACCACCATAGACAGGGGGAAACTAGGGAATTAAAAGCAACAACGAGGAAGTCTTAGAGATCCTGGTAGTGTTGGAGTAACAACTATCTAGCTGAGAGGAATTACTAAGAGTCAGAAAAAAGGCGAGCATGATGGTGGGGCAGGAGGAAGGTAAAAGGAAGCAGATGAAAGATCTAGGAAGCAAAGCTATGAATAGAGGTATAAATATAGTTGTATACTTATATAAATACACTAATTCACAAAAATATAGGTATTGTTCTATGTGTGGTACATATATTTATATGGTGATACTTTGAGGACATAGATGGATCGACTTTGGGTCTCTGCTCAAGTCCTTGCTCAATGCAAAAACACTTTGTTCTTACAGCATGTCATTCTGGGATGCTTACCCTGCCAACACAATTGCTGAAGACAATTGGGTGCATAAGCAAATGTGATGGTGCCCAGCTATTAAAAGAAACAGTGTTTTGCATTTTAAAGTTTGAAGATAAACAAGTGGCCATCTAGCAGAGAAGCAGCAAGACCACATGGAAGAAGCACACCAGCCTGTGTGATCATGAGGAATATACAGAATCAGGTAATAGACACCAGAAGACCCAAAACAACAACAAAAACACATTTTTGAGAATGAGGGTGACAGAGCAGAGACCCCCAAATCCATCTGTAGACAATGGGACATCCATTCATAGAAAAGTCACAAAGAAGAGATGAGTCAACCAGGGTGCAGTATAGCAATGATGAAACATACAATAGTCTTCTGGTTTGTTCAGACTTTCTCTTCTCACTATCATGATCCCAGTCCTGGCTAGACTGGAACATGTACACAGGTACAGATAAGAACTCTTGACACAAGGAATCCAGGTGAAATAAACCCCTCAGCTATGAAAATGAGAGTAGTGATGCCAGAAGGTTAGGGGAAGATGAGGAGAGGAGGGGAGAAAGGGGCCACCAATCTCAATGATAGATGCATATGCCCCCACTCTGCCCCAGGGAGATGAACAACAGAAATATGGGTGAAGGGAGACTTTGGATGGTGTAACATATGAAAACAATAATAATTTATACACCCAGGGACGCCAAAAAAATTTATAATTTACCAACGTGTTCACAAAGCGAAGGGGAGAAGGGAGGGTAAAAAGAGGAACTGATACCAAGGGCTCAAATAGACCGTAAATGTTTAGAAAATGATGGTGGCAACATATGTACAAATATGCTTGATGCAATTGATGTATGGAATATTGTAAGACCTGTAAGAGTCATCCAACAAAATGATTTTTTTAAAGTTATGAGCTGCTAACTGAAAGGTCCATGGCTTGAACCTACCACTTATTCTGCAGGAGAAAAGAATCTGGCCATATCCTTCCATAAAGAATATAGTCGACAAACAGCAGAGGACAGTTCTACTCTGGCATGTCAGTTTGGTATGAGATGAACTGACTCCAGGGAATACACCTGCTTGGACAGTGAAAATGGCTTACCTTCATTGCTTGTCTAACAATAAGCTTCTGTCTTAATTCTGAGAACTGTACTTGAAATGTATTCCCAATAGCCACATTATTCCAGTTACTATGTTTTGTTTTGCTCCCTGTGTCTGACTGTGTTTCCAGAAAACCCACCGACTACTCAGTCCTGTAAGCCTGGAAGCTGCCCACTTTACCTTAATTTCCAGGCACATGCTGAGGATCATCCTATCTCCTGACAGCAGTTTAAGGGTGTTTGGTTCTTGGAATGTTTACCTGTGAAAGGACAACAATTAAGTTCTGCAGAATTATTTAAAGTAGCCCCAGAATAAAATATTTATCAAGTATTTGGAAACAAAACAAATATTCTTAATCAATATTAAAATTTTCTCTGTTTTATAGAACAAAACTAAGCTTCCTAAGAACACAGAGCTGTCACACAGCAACGCACTTATTTAAATGTAAACTCATCAATTTTACTTCTTTAAAACCAAATATTCTATCCCTGGACCATGACCTGAGGGGATTCATGGGGGTTAAAAGTAGATTTGGGGCTTACACTGTCATCTGTAGCTTTTTTCAAAATCAAATGTCCAGAATTTAAGTATGTACATTTATTTTCTCGAGAGTCAACATATAAAAGAAAGTGTATGCTCATCACAACATTGTGCTTTACTCAATGGATACAGAGGGCATCCATTGAAAAGTTTTAACTTGAAAAATGATAATTTTATGGCAGTCTGGGGAATAAGTTAATGCTTGTTTGGATTTCTTTTTAGGTGATGAAGGAAAAGAAGCAATCTGGGGTGATTTTCTATCAAGTCTTATTTTTGATTTTTCAAAAACTCATCATGACACTAAGTGGCCAAGCAGTAACGTTTGTATCTCTTAGACTTACAAATAAAGGTTTTGCCCATTTTCATTATATAATGCTCATAATCATGCTAAATGATGGGTATGCCAAGCTTCAGAGTCTCTACTAGCAAATCAAGTTTATTTTTATATGTGTAGTTTTGTTTTGTCTGCTTTTCCATTTCTGACTTCATTCACGTTTAACCAAAAATGATTTTCTCCAGTTTCATTTGATGGAGAAATTCACTTGGTGACCAACAGTATGTAAGCACAAACACAAAGGTTATATACATGTCATTGATAAGAAGAGTTCTCTCTTCAATCTTGAAACATTGTGTCTATTACCACTGTTGACTTTTCTAGTGCTCAACCTTTCAAAATATAAAAATGGGAAATTCACAAAGTGTGAACACTAACTCCATAAAATATATTCAATTAACAAAAATAAATCAAATGTCCAGAGTATTGTGGATTCAATTTTATCCTCCCTGAAAAAACCTTGTTGAAGTTCTAACCCCTGTACCTATAAAATTGACCCTATTTGGGACAAGATTTTCCTTTTGTTTGTTATGAGGGCACACTGACTACTCAAAAACTAAAATTCACAGCCTTATGTGACCCAAGGACCAGATGTCCCTCATCCCTGATTTGCAACTTCAAAAACCTTTTGAGCAGTCCTGCCCTGTCCGCAGAAAGCCTCCATTAGGCATCAGTAATGGAGGAGCATCTCAGTTGCTCCTCACATTCACTGGGAATGGGAGTGGGACTCCACTGAATAGCAGTGGGGTGGGGTGGTCCAATCAGCTGTTTTCCTCATGAGTACACGAGAGGGTTCCCCTTGACTCGCTCACTCCATCAGCCCCCTGGCTTTAATATCTTCAGCTCTCTGCTCTTCTCTTTTGTCAGAACTCGTGGCTTTCAGTGGAGGAAAAGAAAAGTTGCTTGGCACTAGCAGCTTGCAATAACTAGTAAAAATAATCTGTAGGATGTTTACATCTGTTGATCATGGTGTTAGGTGCCTTACATATACAATTTCATCCTCTCCTTTAAGCAGTTATTGCTGTATCATAGAAAAGATCACCTCCTTGATCATCTAGCATTTAATCTTTGACTCCCACCAACCCACTGGCTGTCGTTGGGGGAGTCTCTTAGCTAGTGAGGGTTCAAGAGTCCAGCTGCTGGGGATTCTGTCTGCATTCACCCTTTTGCTATAGATTGATTTAAAAGTAGAGCGTCTCTGAGTTATGGAAATAGGTATCAGGTCCTTCTTGTCTATGTTTTTGGCCTAAGAATAATTATAAAGTAGTAAAGCTGCTACAGAGAAGTGAGAGCTGAATTCACTGATCTTTCATTATTTCAATTTATTCTATCTTATTTTTCCTGTGTATAACCACAGTGGTTTGCCTGTCCACATAGAGGTTGGTGTGCAGTAAAAGGGGCATTGAGAGAGCTGTTACAAAGTCTAGTTGCTTGAGTATTATACCTGTGCATGGCAGGTTTGTATTATAAGGCAAATCGCTGCTTTGTATTTGAAAACTATTTTGGATATATTATAAACAACATAGACTGATGTGTGATACAGATATCACTGTGAGTGTAATACTGAAGGATTCTGTGGACAAAATATTTAATGATGCAGAAAGCATCAAAAGAAAATTGAACTCATACCGTGGATCATGCTGTCAAAGGGAATCAGTCAATGTTCAAGCATTTCAAAAGGTATCGTGATTAGGAACCAATAGGAAGAAAAACAGGCCTCCAGGAATTGACATACCTGGAATGTTTCAATAAACTAACGCACCTCTGAAAGCACTCTCTAGTCTATGCCACAAAATTTGGGAGACTGTTAGCTGACCAACTGACCAGAAGAGATTCATTGTTGTGTTTAATCTAAAGAAAGGTGATAAAACACAATGTGGACATTATCAAACAATATGATTCATAGTGTCTGCAGAGAGGATTTTGTTGAAGAAAAATTTTAAATGGTTGCAGTTGTACATCAACAGGGAACTGCTAGGAAGACAAGTTGGAGTCAGAAGACAACCTGGAATGAGGGAGATATCAGATGGATTTTAGATGCAAGCAGAGAATAACAGAAAGATGTTTACTTTCCCTCCACTTCCACCCCTACTCTCCAAAGAGGAATGAGAGTGGATGGGCTGCAGCTTTCGTAGTAAGCCTTTTTCCCACTAGGCGAGCATGGAACAACTCTAGGTACAGTGCAGTAACAATGAAATATGCAACTCCTCTAGTTCTCAAATGTGTCCTCTCGCCCACTATCATGATCCCAGTTCTACCTGACAAATCCAGCTAGACCAGGGATGTACACGGGAGCTGGAAACATGGGGAATTTAGGAGAGTGGATCCCTTCAGGACCAGTGCTGGGAGTGGTGATAGCGGGAGGGTGGAGGGAGGATGGAGTAGAAAGGGGGAACCCTTTGCAGGAAGGAGGGGAAAGAGGAGCTTATACCAAGGGCTCACGTAGAAAACATTTGGAAATGAAGATGGCAATATGTGTACAAATATGCTTGATACGAATGATGTATGGAATATTATAAGAGCTGTAAGAGCCCCCAATAAAATCATTGAAAGAAAAAAAAAAGCAAGAAAACTTGAGACAGTTCTGGATGAAGATCAAACACTGTAACCTTCACTGAAGCTGGAACATCATAAAGAAAACAACAATCCTCATAACTGGGTCAATATACAATATCAAGATGAATGGAGGGAAAAGTGAGGTTCACAAGGATTTCATTTTACTTGGATTCACAAACAATGCTCCTGGAAGCAGTAGTCAAGAAATCAAATGTTCTGCTACCAAAAAACATTTTTTAAAGTGTGAAAGAGCCAAGATACAATCTGATGAAAAGGGGGTTCCTGACTCAAGCAACGGCATTTTTAATTGCCTCATATTCATGTGGAAGCTAGTCGATAAGTGTGTACGTGTATTAGTCTGGGTAGACTAGAGAAACAAACTCATATACATATATAATATATACATACATATGAAAGAGGTTTATATACAAGAACATTTTAATATTGAGAAAGTATCCCACGCCAGTGCAGTTCTAGTCCATAAATCTGAGATTGCCCATATAATCTGATACCCATGTATAAAGTCCTCTTCAGACTCAGGAAGCAATGCAATGACACTGAGTGCAGGAGGAGCACAGGCCAGTGGGAAGAAAGTCTTTGGATCCAGTGGCGCTATAAGCATCTCAGCACTGGCAGGGGTCTTCACATGGCTTCTTCAGTTCCCAGGGTATGGGGTCTATCAGCATAGTGCCAAGGGCCTTGTCACTAGAGCATCTCCCAGGGAGTGAGCGTGGTCAGCAGAAAATCTCCAAGAGAGTGTCTTGAGGCTCTCTCCTGCCTCCAAGGAGGAAAACCCTGATTTCCCAGAATTCCCAGGAGAAAACCATGCCGACAAACAGGCCTCATTGGCCATGATCTGATTGACAGCCTAGGCTCCAAGCTTTCACTCTTAATCAAACTGCCACAAGATTGTGTAACGACCACAATTAGGAAGGCTAGAATAACTGAAGTATTTGAATTACAGCATGGGTAAGGAATACACCACAGAGTCCAGAAGAAAACAAATCTCTTTTGAAAGAAGTCAGCCAGAATCTCCTTAGAAGTGAAGCGCGTGAGATGCCACCTCATGTCTTTTGGACACATTGTCATAAGGAACGAGTTTGTCGAAAAGCCAATGAGAAAGGGAAGACCCTTACCAAGAGGGACTGACAGCATGGCTGCAACAACGAGCTCACCCACAAACACAAGACTGGAGGGGCCTGGGACCAGGCAGTGCTTTATTTTGGGGTTGATAACAGTTAGATTCAAGACACCTAGCAATAACAGGGGGTGAGGGGAAGTCTCGGGGTGGTCAGAAGCTCAACACGCTCAGCTAACAAACCAAAAAGTTAGAGACTGCCCAGAGACTTGGCCCAGGCACCCCCCAAAATTAGCCAATGAAAACCCTCTTCCAGCAAATCTCTACACACACACACACACACACACACACACACACACACACAGCCATTGATCCCTGTGGCTTTCTGAGTCTCCCTGGGGATGGAGTAGAAAGTCCAGCCTTTGTCCCTCAGAGATGCTGATGATTCTGAACTGCTGACCATGCCGATCGCATCACCAGTGGCCACCAGGGCTCCGTCTTTGGCTCCAGACTTGTGCTGCCATGGGTCAGACTTGACCTGATGCTAGGTGGAGAGGGTGGACAGAGGCCTCAGAGAGCAGGGTCTGGGTGTAAAACTAAGAGTGGGTGGACATGGTACGCCAATGGCGGGGAGCATTTTTTTTCTGCCAAAGACCATTGGCCATTGTAATATCGTGCACATGCCATAAAAAATGATCAACTTAAATTTTAGCCTGTTATATTGGTCAACCATTTAGTTAACTCACCCCTACTGTGTTGGTGTCCTCCTTACTGCCATGGAGTTGATTCTGCCTCATGGTGGCGCTGTAGGGTAGAACTAGCTCCTGTCACTCTTTAGGAATAGAAAGTCTGGTCTTTCTCTGTCCGAGGGGTTGGTGATTTTGAACTGCCGACCTTGTAGCAAGTAGCCTCGCGGGTAACAACTGCACCCCCAGGGCTTAGAAACCCACAAGGGTCTACCCTGCACTACAGGGTCACTGTCAGTCAGAATCAACTTGCTTTTGAATGTGCTGAAAGAAACGCCTTCTCTTGGGTGAGGGTGTGGTGCGAGCTGGTATTGATGTTTCCTCAAGTCTTATATAAGCCACAGACAGGCCATTCCCCACCCTCGTTCTACTCTGAGGCTCCATTATCCAGCCAAGGCCTACTGCACGCATGTTGGACAAAGAAGGATCAGAGCGACATTCTGGGCCCTCGAACCAAGAATCTAGCATAGCTATGCATGGACTGAAGAGAGGGGCCCCTTTCAATCAGACAGCAACTAAATTCCCTGCCTCTCTGGTGCGGTCAAGGCCAGGAAGAACTTAGCTTTAGCAAAGTAAAAGGATATAGCAGTATTTAGTACAACCATGTTGGTGGATAAAGTTCAGGTCTGTTTCTTTGCCATGATACTGATGATCCAGTAAAGCATCCAAGTAGAGAAAGCATGACTTCTCTCTGAGCCCACTGTGTTTGCCTTGTAATATATTGCATCTCTCCTTGTGTTTTTCGCTGGTAAGCGAAGATAGAATCAACCCTAAATCTTTCTAATCATAAGCGTAATAATGGTAAGTGACATGTCAGTCTACCATGGGGTTTACATTTATCATTTAATTTGACACCCTGAAAAACAAGTCGTGGAGGTGGTGCTGGGTCCATGACGGAAGGCTCACCTTCCATGTTGGAGACCCCTTATCGCTCCCACCTCAGGCGTAACCACCACCCATGTGTCAGAGGTAGCTTGCAAGTTGCTGAGGTCCTGAACAGATTTCAGCGGAGCTTCTAGACTCAGAAGGAGTAAGCAGGAAAAACCTGGTGATCTACTTCGGGAAATCAGTCGATGATAGCCCCATGGATCCCAAAAGTTCCATCTGACCCAAACTATGGAACTTATCATGGGGAATTGCAGGAACAGGCAGTTTTCTTGTGCTTGGAGTCACTGTGAGTCAAAGACCAACTCGAGCCCAGCAACCCAAGCATGATTACCTTTCTCTGACACAAAAACTGGACCTCACGGTACCTAACTAGGCTGCCCGAGGCTGCGCATCACGGAAAGGCTGAATCAGGATGTAAAACAGGCAGCCTGTTTCCGGAGCCCGCACGCCTAAGCACCATGCCATTCTCCGGTCATTCACCCACAGAACTTTGCTTCCAGAAATGAGGGCCAAAGCTCGCCATCTGGTTTCTATTAGACAAGCTACTTCATGTTGGGCTTTATGTACTGAGGCTGCACTCACATGGAATGCAATTTTACTCTATTTCAATCACAGAGAAGTGAGGTTTTTTTGTATAATGGGGCACTTTCTTCCTCAAGTGTATCTGTGCTCTGTCCCCCCAACTGGGCTTTTTCCTGTCTGTCCAGGCATCTTCATCCTGAGTGGGAAATTTAGCAGTGTTGAGTGGCCAAGGTGCCTCACCGGTGAGGTGCATGAGAAATTAAGCTGTAGTGTTTTATTGTGGGTGGGCTCAGCACTGGCTCACAAGATTAACATATCCTTTGTCTGGCTTTGACAGCCTTGCTTTTAGTCAGTGGTCACCTATGTGCCTCAAGTCTTACATGTGAGTGAAGCATGGCATTCCATGTGAACACACTGGCTTTGATTTCCTCCTTTTTCCAGAAATTCCGTTCCTCACGACCACATCACTCACTGGGCAAGTTTGCAGGCTAGTAATTAAGACCACATTTTCCAAGCATGGCTTTCTGGTCTCTGATAAGTTGCATGAATGGGGTATTCAGGTTATAAACGCCCCAGACACAGAACTCTTTGTGACTGCTGGCCTCTCATGCCACCCTCTTTGCAGTGAAGGAGGGAAGCAGTGGAGCCTCTTCTTGATTCTTGAATACTAAAATGGTTGCTTACTCATGCAGATGAAGACAAGATTCCTGCTGAATAACATTTTTTAAAGCTACTTTTCTGTTTTCTACCACCCTTCGGTTTGTTTTACTATAGTGACTTTCATGTTGCTGTAATATCAGAAGCTACATTACTGGTATTTCAAACACTAGCAGGGTCATCCATGGCAGACAGGTCTCAGGCAAGCTTTGAGACTAAGGGGGTTAGAAAGGCCTGAAGACTTATTTCTGAAAACCAGCCAATCAAAACCCCATGGATCCCAACAGAACATTCTCTGCTCCTGTGTGGGAAGAGGAGTCTCTTGATTGCTAGTCACTCAAAAGATGACACAAGAGTGACAGCATTGGACTCAAACACACCCGAACTTAGAGCCAGGGGACAGGCCTGGGGGATGTTTTGATGATTTTGTCGGCAGGTGCTGAAGCCTAGCCAGTGGAAAGCGGAGCCGCCCAGCAGCTGGCTCAGGCCCTCTCACGTCGTTTTCAGAGTGAGCTGTCCTAGGTGCATGGAGACGGCTGCCGAGCCCGTTTTCTCTGTCAATAGTCTCCTGACAGTATGGTCTGTGGGGTCGGAAACAACCTCCTAAAAAGTGGGCTATGTGAAGCAGGAGAGGGCAGTGAGTGGATGTTCTTGGGGCAAGAGCAACTCCGAAAAGGAGCATGAGAATGGGTGCACAGCTCAAAAGACACGCGCAGGGTCTCTGACTTGTACAGGAGGAAATGGTTGAATTGGGGTATGTCTTGGTGATCCCATTTCCCATGAGGATAGGAACAGCAAAATTGAGTACTTTGCCTTGAAACTGGAACAGCAGATGTGATGTTGAAGTTAGACAGGTGCTTGTGGATTGTCCCAAACAACAGTGTCAGTTCTGAGAGGAGCAAGGTGAGGTTCAGGAGGCGAGGAGACTGGGACAGGCGAATGGTCATGCGTTGACTTCCATTGACGACACCCTCACGTGTGTCAGCATAGAGGAAGCTCCATGCCATTTTCAGCGGCTATATACTTTGGAAGGAGATTGCCAGGTCTTTCTTCCAGGGCATCGGAGTGGATTAGGCTCTGTAGGCCTGCAGTTAGCCGGGCATGAACTGTTCTCCTTACCCCGGGACTCCCTTTGAGGCCCCAGCAGGACTGAAAGCGAGCCTTTTTAAACCTCCTAGGATGAGAGCGTTAGTACCCTGAAGGATTGGTCCTGCCCCTGGAACACCACAATACGCACAAGAGCCACACAGCATCGCTTTTGCTTGTAAGACTGCCTGCTCCCCGCCTTCTCTAGAGCAAGGTCCCTGCATTTTTTATCTTTGTGTTTCAACATCTAGCAACCTGCCCTGCACATCCTAGACCCTCGACAGACATCTATTGAATGCATAATTAACAAACAAACAGACAAACAAACAGAATCACAAACCACCTTTCACCAGGCATGGGCTACACAGTCCAAAGAACAAGAGGGTCAAAAGACAGTGGCCTAGACCTGAAGTCAGCAAACTTCTCAGACAGAAGAGCCAATCTGGTCCCTCGCAACTATTATGCGAGAACCATAAATATGTTTTCACAAACAAACGAGATCACCATTTTCTGAATAATGTCCTGAGAATGGCACTATGATAGCCTAAGTTTCATCTTTAATTTTGCTCCAGAGCCACGTGTAAGTACCCAGAGAGCTGCAGATGACTCCAGAGATGACTCTTGCTCTGGGATGTCCTCTGTTCAGTTCACCAGTCCTTGAAAATTGGGCTCAATCCAGTTGCTGGGGATAATGCTTCATGGACTGTGCTGTCTAACCCAGATCTGGAGTGGGGAAAATCGGTGCATATTCACACTTGCGGCAACTAATATGAAGATTATATATTCCTAGCCTTTCCCGTGAACAAGCTACCCGTACATGTTCAAGGGTAAGAGTTGGTTCCCAGCAGCGCAGTCCTCTTCATGTGTTCTTGGGAAAAACCCAGGGATCGTCCTTCTAGGCAAGGAAGGGGACGTCTGGCGCCCTCTGGTGGCCTTCCCTTTGGTAAACCAGCAGGGCGGCCGTGGAAATTGTTGGGACGGGGCGAACCAGAACAGTAACCGGAATCAGAGACGTCAAGGGTGGATGCCCGTTGGGAAACGTGGTCTCCCTCTCAGACGACGGGCACCACGCACGCCGCACAGCACCCCGCTGCCTTCCCTGGCGCAGTTGGGGCGCGGTGCCCCGCTCAGCGAGGGCGGCCAAGCACGCCACCTTGGCTCTGTGCCGCCCACCCGGGCTCTGAAAGGACGGCTGTGCGTCTTCTGAGGTTCCCATTTCCGAGCATGCGCCTGCCATTCTGTGTGGGTTCTGCTTTACCCCCATCTTAAAACTCCCGGTCTGGTCCGCTTTCTCCTGGTCGACCGGGACCGAACCAGTTCAAACTGGTTGAGAGTCCTGCACGAAAGGGCACTGCGAGGAGAAGGTTGGCTGCCCTGGGACATGCTGCCCGCCCCCCTCCCCCTCCCCCCTCTTTAAGACTGCTTCCTGGACACGTACCGAGCTTCTACTGCGCTCCGAGTCTCCCGGCAACGTGGCTGCAGAATAGTCCCCCTGCCACCGCTCGAATCAGGTCCCCCAGAGTCTGCGCTGCACCCCCGGACCCCTGTGGCAGTGACAATGGACTGTCTTTCTAATATTTTTTGAATCGAGATCCGTTTCCAGCGAATGCACCCCGGGGCAGCCTTCTCCTGGCAGCCGGGGCCTACTCGCCTTTTGATGCCCCACGGGTTTCAGGTGAGCACCCCACTCCGGGTACTTCGGTGAAGTAGGAAACCATCTACTTGCACATTTGAGCCCAGGAAAGAGTCTACGAGACCGCAGGCTGACGTCCACCGATCGTCGGGCGGGTCAGGCAGGCCAGTGTGTCCTGCGTTTGCCTCGCTTTGAGGCTCCCGAAGCTCACCGAAGAGCAACATCTTGGCGTTTACCTGTTCTTCCTGGTAGGTGTCCTCGCGTCCGCTCTCACCCATCCCGACCCTGCCAACAGCTCCTTGTTCCTGCATTTTCCTCACAGCCGCTCTGTTTTTCGGGCCTCTCGCGGCAGCGATGCGTCCACCCCTCCCCGCGAGGATCTTCCTCGTTTTGCCTGACCTTGTCCTTTACCAAGTTGCATGTCTTTCTCCAGGGATGGGTCTCTTCAAATAACACGCCCAAGGTACAGGCGAGGAAGACTGGGTACTTCCAATCCAAATTTGTCTGTTCTTTTGGCAGTGGGACTTTCAATATTCCTTGCCAAAAGCCATAATCCAAATGTATCGATTCTTCTTGGGTCAGTTCAGCCTTCACATACACACGAGGGAGTTGAAAATGCCACAACCCTGGACAGGTGTATCTTAGTCTTCAAAGCAATATTTTTCTTCACCAACATTGAAAGGGTTCCTGTGTAGCAGATATACCAGTATGATGGGTTGTTTGATTTTATATATATTTTTGACTGCTGCTTCCATGAACATTGATCCAAGCAAGATGTCTATAGACAGCAGCCCTGGTGGCTCAGAGGGTGGAGCGATCAATTTCTAACCCAAGGTGGACGTTTCAATCTTATCATTCACTCCAAGGGAGAGAGCGGTAAAAGGCTGCTTATGTAAGGATTACAGCCTGGGACACTGGAGGGGACACGTTGACTTTGTCCTCCTGTGTCATTTTGAGTCTAATTCAACTTGACAGTAGTGGGTTCTGGTTCGGTGCACACAGACACATAAACTGTTCAGTAAAAGTTAAGATATGACGGTAAAAACGATGAAAGCCAGAACATGAGTGAAGAGAAAATCTGTCAGAGAGGGAAAGATAAAATATTTTCTACTAAAATGAATGGAAAGAAAGTGATAAGACTGGACCCTGCCAAAGACGGAACACTCCTGAGGCCTGGAAAAGAAAGGCAGTGGTGTGGAACTCTAGTTTCCCTGGGTTTCACCGAGTTTAGATAACACACACTCCACTCCAGCAACTAAGACAAAACTCAACAAACACATCACAGAACAAGGGGGCAAACATTCCCTAAGAAGAGTCAGTACACCCACTGCTCAGTTATCCACATGGTTAAAGCACAAACTTGTTATGTAAGAGAACACAAAAGGAGGATGATTACATCATTACAAAACTGCAGGATTTCATCCTTCTCTCAACACCAACTTCCATCAAGGGGCAGCTTTTGTCTGAATATTGCCATCAGGGTGCTGGTAGCGTAGTGGGTTAAGCACTGAGCTGCTAACCCAATAGGCCAGCAGTCCCCAACCACCAGCTGATCTGCAGAAGAGAGATGGGCCTTTCTACACCCGTAGAGTGACAGCCTCGCAAATCCTAGAGGCTCGCTGTGAGTCAGAATGGATTTGATGGCAGTGAGGGTTGTGGTTTTGTTTTTCAAGTAAAGGCATGCTGTGACTTTGGTTACTGCTATCACCTTGTCAATTGCTTCATTCTTTTCCTGCCAAACCATTTTATTAGGAGCTAATCCAGAGTCATACCATTTCAGACCTCAACCATATCAAGCAGTGTTGTACAATTGCTAACACATTCCGTTTCAAGATGCTTTCTTCCTTCTTAAAACAGCCTCCCTTTCCCTTCCCCACTTTCCCTCTACCCACCCACCGGAACCCTGGTTCTACTTATTATTTCTGTGGATTCATCACTCCTGGGGTTCAAATACCAAAGACGTAGGAAACACACACAACAAAGATTAAAAGAGGCCACCCACAGTGACAAAATATATCAGAAGTAAAACTGAATATAAAAAGTACAGGAAATATTGAAAGCCAGATCCAACCCAAGTATGCCAGAGAGTCTATCAAGTCACAAGGTTTTAACCACTCAAGTCAGGTTTGTCATTTGAATCGACTAAAGTTGTCTTTACAACACTCTCTGTTTGGCAACCAGTTTCTCCCCAGACCTCACTTATGGTAAGATGGAGTTCCCTGGAGGCTTGGTTCCTGTGCAGATCTCACAAGTGTATCTGGAGCTTCCACTATCACACATAGTCTTCTGCAAACCCAAACCGCACAATCTAAACTCTGATACCATTCCCTCCTTCGGTTTAGAGTTCCATCATTTACAATCTTTAGGTCACAGGTGTTGAAATGTTTCTTCCATGTGGACGTAGCTGACATCTCACTTAGATGGCTGTTTGTTTCGACACACACCGTTAGGACACCAGAGGGTATTTTATCTGACAGCCGGGCACACTTCATGCCTTCACCACACTTTGCTACCGCAGTCATATCTTCTGTGTTTCCTTCACGAGGGCCATTTTCACCTGGCTGCATCTTCCTGAGAGCTCGCCCCCTTCAACTCAGAGGTAGCATTTAGCTACCCCGGGGCAAATAGTGCTCTCCGATGCACTGGTTTCCATCCTCAAGAAAAGGCAACGTCAATCACAGCTTTGAAGCAGGTCTTCCCTTTTTCACTGTGACATTCAGTAGTTATTGTTGTCATGTTCCAACTCATAGTCACCCTGAGGACACCCTTTTTCTTGACCCGCACATTCTCCTAATCAAGTGGGATGAGCTTGGTCTTAAGACATAGTTCCGTTAGTGTTTGTTCTTCTCCTAGAAGTAAACAGAGGTTACTTCACTAGAAAAAAAGATGACATCTTTATCTAAACAAAACCAGATGAGGATGCAGGACTCAGTGGTAGACTCCCTGCCTTCTGTGCAGACACATGGTCCTGAAGAGGCTTCTGAGCGGGCCTACTTGCCAAGGTCAGTAGGTCAAAACTACGAGTCCCTCCATGGGAGAAGCATGATGTTTTCCCCTCTCGTAAGGTGTACAAATGCAGAAAGCCATGGGAGTAGTGCTACCGTCCTCACAGGATGGCTGTGAATCGGAAGAGACTCAATGACAGTTAGTTAAGGCTTTTGCCTGGTTACGCAGAGACTCAGGGGACTTCTGGCTCATGCACTTTGTGTGCAACCGCTACTCGTCTGCCAAGTTTGTGTGCTGCTTCTGATGCTAATCAAGTTTCAGCAGTGCTTCCAGATTAAGAACGGTTTTAACCCCACGGACCACAATGATACAGTCTCCAAGTGGTCACGGGGATGGCACAGAGATGGAGCAGTGAGGAGGATGAGGTCACCATGACGTGAAACAGAAACTCAGCTGCATGTTTCCTGGAAAAAGAACGATGAAAAACTCAGTTTGGAAGTCATCTAATTTGACTGTTGCCCATGGCAATCTTAAATTTAGTAAAACAGACGAATGCCCAAACAGCCCCTTGTCAATACCTACACATGTGACTTCTGCAATGATTAATGACAGTGACTCAGAGTGTTTCAACAGACATCTGTGGGAGCTTTCCTGGCTTTGCACTTCAGAGTTCTGGTAAAATGACAGATTCATAATCTGATAGATTTTTTTTCTCTCAAAAAAATCCCAACCTCATGTGACATAAAATATGTCACAACGGATTTGGGTAACTATTAGACAAACGACAAATAAATTACCAAGAGATCTCATTGAAGCTGCTCAATTGTTTACTAGTAAAGCAAGATGACTTAATGAAAGCATGGCAACTTGTCCTTTCTCCTTCCTGCTGGTGTAAGCGGCTGTGAGTGGCGCTAGCTGGTGTCCAGTAGGACCCTAAATGATGATGACTCCCTGTCACACAGAGTGTGCTATCCCGCACCATGCCCTCTCCATGATTGGTTGCAGACTGAACCCTTGTAAGACACAGGGCTTTCATTGCTGACTTTCCGAAGTAGATGACAGGGACTTTTGCCTATTCCCTTATTCTACCCTCTCTCAATGGCAACTTGTGTATCGCTCAGGTGTTGAGAAAGTTTTGGTGGGAGCTTCTAAACAGAAACAGTAGAATTGATGGGTCTAAAAAACAACGACCCAGCTCTTCTTTCATGAGTAGGGCGAAGATGGGACGCTAAGGGGAAAGCCAGTAATGTGGCTCTTCTTTGTGTGTAAGGAAGCAAAACTCTGGCTGGACTGGACTGAAATGTCCCCTCCCCAAATTTCTTTCTGCCTGGAACCGCAGAGTATGATCAGAGTTGGAAATAGGGTCTTTGCGGATGCATTGAATTGCGAATCTGGAGAGGGAATCATCCTGGAATTAGGGTGCACAGGACGGTGGGTACCGTAATAAATGATGGATAGTTTGAGAAGAACAAGAGCTCCAGGACACTCCACTGTGCTCATTTGGAACTTGTACCTGGCTTCAGAGGCAGTTAGTACTTCTTCGTATGAGTTTATTTTAGTAAAAACGTGAAATTCACAAAGTTTCTTACATAGTACACATTTTCTTGAGCTTTGTGAAGACCTCTCATAGAGCAACTGCCCCTATCGCCCTTCTCTGAAAACATTTGAGAGAAGAACTCAAACCAAATGCTCCGCTTTTGAGTCTATTCTGACGCGGAGTGAGCCTACGCGCAGGGAGGCACGACGCCTGTGGATTTTTGAGACGCTACAACTTCACGGGATTACAAAGCCTCATCTTCCTCCCATGGAGCAACTGTGATTGCAAACTGCTTCCCCTGCTACTAGCAATGCAATACAGAACCGCTGTGCCTCCAGGGCTCTGTATTTGGGAAACCAGATACATTAGAAAGAAGGCTTCAATAAATGTTCTCGCTCTCTCCTTTTTTCTACACAGTTAGATGGCACAAATCCATATGGTTGGACCCAAACCAATCCCAAAACTTCGAACACTGCTCAGGGTCATGAAACAGCTTACAGGTTTTCTTCTTTACTAAATGGTATCAGTGCTGATTGAAGAAAATTGTGTAGGATTAGTGAGGCAAATGAGCTGTTTCTTTTTAAACAGAGATGTTTCTTTTTAAAAGGAAGTAGGGAGAGAGGTAATGTTTATTTAATGAACCCATATACTATATCATAGTGTGTTATGCATATTTTGAATTATTTGTGCATCTTATTTAGTCCTCAAAATGTGCACAGTGCCCTTTTACTGATAGGAAGATGAGGATATAACAAAGTTATAAGTATTATTAATAGCTAATGATACAAGAAGGATGAGGTTTGCCAAGCCATTTATCTCTCTGCCCTTCAGTTAATCCCACACATGTTCATTGGCCATGTTGGCACAATGAACCTCCCTATCACAATACACCTCTTGCCAACTTGGCACCTGTACACAATTCTTTAGCCAAATATAATTTCCAGACATTTGTGAAATCACACTTATATTTAACATCAAACATCTACCATACAAAAAAATTGAAACACACTGAGTCCAATTATATCTGATATATCATACATGAACAAAGGAAAGGTAGTCAATAAGCTCATATAAAGAAAATACAGTAATAATCACAAACCTTGCTTTTACAATTGGTCACATGGTTGTAACTGATAGGTAGAACTACCTTCTTCTAAACCCATTCTATATTACCTATGCCCTTGTCATCTCAGCCAGCTGTGGTTTTTTGCCTGGTGGGGTGACCCAGACCTTCCTTCCCAAGGGATCTGGATCATTAGACATCTGGTCAGGATTGGGTTGCTGTAACTTACCATTTACTTTAATCACAGGCATGGTAGCACTAAGAGTAGGCTTATGGGGTCTTCTGGATTCCAGACATATTCTTCTTTGCCTTCATTATGTAGCACCAGTCCAGTTTCTTCTTGGTAATCTGGGTCAATCACACCACTCAGTACTGTGACACCCTTCCCGTCCTGTGGATCAAAAGGCATGAGAAGGCCAAAGTGTCCAGGGGGCATTCTCAGCTGCCAGTTCAGTGGACTCCAGGCTGTTTCCAGGTGGGAGAGTTCTGTCCTTCGGGACCAGGACCTCTGGGTCTGAAGCACATAGGGTTGCTGGGACAGGAAGAAAAAATGCTGCAAGTGGGTCACTAGGAGTTATAGTGAATGTTGCTATTCCAGTTTCCATCCCTTGGTTCCTAGACCCATGAATTCTGGCTATTGGAGACACAGCACCATATATTGGTCCCTGGTTTAGAGCTCTTTCTGGAGAACAGCTTTCTGGAGAACATTGCCCTAGCCCTGAAAGGTGTTGCCATCTAGTTGACAGTGTAATTGTGTCTTTATGAGCCCATTCTATCAATCTATCAAGCCAGCTGCTTCAAGATGATGAGGAACATGATATGACCAGTGGATTCTATGGGCAAGGGCCCATAGCCACACTGGATTTACTGTGAAGTGAGTTCCTTGATCTGAAGCAATGCTATGTGGGATGCCATTCCGGTGGATGAGGCATTCTGTAAGTCCATGAATGGTAGTTTGGGCAGAAGCATTATGTGCAGGTAAATCCATATGCAGAATAGGTGTCTGCTCCAGTAAGAACAAAACACTACCCCCTCTACAATGGAAGAGGTTCTATGTAATTAACTTGCCAGCAAGTTGCCGGTTGATCTCCCCGAGGAATGGTCCCTTATCTTCGACTTAACGTTGGTTTCAGCTGCTGGCAACGGGGCCCTCATCAGTGACTGTAGACAAGGCAGCCTTGGTGAGTGGAAGCCCATGTTGCTGTGCCCATGCATAACCCCCGTACCTGCCACCATGTCTACTTTGTTCATGTGCCCATTAAGCAATAACAGGACTGGCAGAGGAAAGAGGAGGACCAGTCTCCACAGTGTGTGTCATCTTATCCACTTGATTGTTAATTCCTCCTCCTCAGAGGTAATGCTTTGGTGGGCATTCACATAAGACATTATTACCTTTACTTTCTTGGTCCAGTCATAGAGATCCATCTACATACCTCTCTCCAACACCTCCTTGTCCCCAATGTTCTAGTCATGTTTCTTCCAAGTCCCTGACCATCCAGCCAAGTCATTAGACACAGCCCATGAATCAGTATACAGTCTCACATCTGGCCAGTTTTTTCCTTTCAGGCAGACTGAATGGCCAGGTGCACTGCTCAAAGTTCTGCCCATTGGGGGGGATTTCCCTTCACCACTGTCCTTTAGGGAGATCCCAGAAAGGGACTGTAGTGCTGCTGCTGTCCACTTACGAGTGGCACCTGCATATTATGCAGAGCCATCTGTGAACCAAGCATGGATTTTCTGTTCTTCATTTAAATTATCATAAGGAACTCCTCAGGAGGACATAGCTGCAGATTGGGAGAAATATAGTAATGTGTCAGGAGTGTAAACTGTGGGCATTTGAGCCATTCCTCACACAGCTTACTAGTACCTTCAGGTCCTGCTCTGGCCTGATCTCATATATACCACTTCCATTTAACAGTGGAGTGTTGCTGCCCATGTCCAACTTTATGACTCTGTGATTCAGATAATATGCAGTTCATGATGGATAATTCAGGTCTCATGGTGACTTGGACTTGGTGGTCCATGGTGAGGCATTCAGTCTCCAGCAAGGCCCCAGTAACAGGCCAACAGCTGTTTTCATCTTGCTTGGACCCACATCCGTATGTTTTTCACAGGGGGAATAGTTGTCTGCAGAGAATGCCAGGACATTACTTCAAAATCTCAATGGCCTATGCTGTGATTCACCAATAGGGGGTCTGCCAAAGACTTCACTGCATCTTATCTACAACTGACACTTCTGGCACCATGGAGTCAGCTGGACCATATGGTCCCCAGGGAAAAGCAGCTGGCATTGGAACCTGAACCTGTTGGGCAACCTTTTTTTGTTCTGGCTGGGCCCCACTCAGTATTGGAGGCCTTTCATGACACTAGATAAAAAGGTAGAAGTAGAACACCCAAGGGATATGTTGTCTCTAAAATCTGAAGGAGCCCACTAAGCATTGTGCCTCCTGTTTAGTTGTCGGTGGGGGTGGGGTGCACTTTAATACGAATATATTGACATGCCCTCCACCACGGGACTCCTAGAAATTTTATTGAGGTGTAGGGTGCTTGAATCTTCATTGGGCTAAATTTCCAACCTTTTGTACACAAATTTTGTACCAATGAATATAGAGTCTTTGATACATCCTCCTTAGTGGACCCAATCAGCATAATGCCATCAATAGAAAGGACTAGAGAGACATTTTGTGGAATAGACAGGGGATCAAGGTCCCTTTGGACTAAATTAAGGCACAGGGCAGAAGAGTTGATGCACTCCTGGCAGAGAGTTGTGAAAGTTTACTGTTGCCTCTGCCAACTGAAGGCAAACTGCTTCTGGTGGTCCTTTGAGACTGGTATTTGGGAAGAAGGCATTGGCCAGATTAATAGCTGCATACCAACTACCAGGAGAAGTATTAATTTGCTCAAGCAATGAAATCACATCTGGAAAAGCAACTACAATTGGAGTCACCACCTGGTTAAGATTATGATAATCCACTGTCATTCTCCAGGATTCATCTGTCTTCTTTATAGACCAAATAGGTGAGTTAAATGGGGATATGATAGGAATCACCACCCCTGCATCTTTCAAGTCTTTCATGGTGGCACTGATCTCTGCAATTCCTCCAACAATGGGGCACTGCTTTTGGTTTACTATTTTCCTAGGCAATGGCAGTTCTAATG
This sequence comes from Nesogale talazaci, assembly GCA_004026705.1. Taxonomy (NCBI): domain Eukaryota; kingdom Metazoa; phylum Chordata; class Mammalia; order Afrosoricida; family Tenrecidae; genus Nesogale; species Nesogale talazaci. The sequence continues at coordinate 97,370 of PVJH01000137.1, forward strand.
GTGTCCACTTGGCCTTTCTCACCATGAAAGCCCTTATTCCTACATTTCATGGATCCAATATGGAGGTTCTGCCAGTTACTAAGTATGCATTCCAATGATGCATTCCAATGATGCATTCTGGAACTGGGAAAATAAACATGGGATGGGTTCGGGGGCCCACTGGACCCACAGTGAGACATACTAGAACTCCATTAAAAACTTGACTTCCATAAGCCCCCACTCTGACTGGTGGGCTTTTGAAACACTTTGGGTCTCCTGGAATTAGTGTCAGTTCAGAGGCAGTGTCCAGTAAACCCCCAAAAGTTTGATTATTCCTTTCCCCCCAATGAACAGTCACTCTTGTGAAAGGCTACAGGTTCTTTTGAGAAAAGTTAGAAGAAAGACTAAACCTTCGATGATATAGCAGTGTTCCCCTTCAAAGGGACCTGGTCTCCCCCTCATTCAATAATGGGTGGTGAGGGTGTTTCCCAGGAGCTGTCAGCAATACTTTATAAGGCATCTCCCTCAGGCAATGCTACCACCTGGCATTTCAGCTTGAATAGTTTAGTTTTTCTGCTCAGGTGTAGGTTGTTCTGTTGACAGTGGATTAGTACCTTCAGATGGGGGGGGGGGGAGATTTATTGAGTGGGATGGCTCAATTGTGTCTAGGGGCTCAATATTTGTGTCTCGGGGCTCTTCTGGATCATCAGTCCCTATGTTCCCATGCCATGTATCAGGGTCCCAGCTTTTTCCTATCAATGCCCTCATTTTGGTATCAGACACTGCTCTAGATCTGCAATTCAGCTGATGCTGTAATTCAGCCACTCGCATAAAGAGACTCTGGACCTGGTTCTCAGCAATGTCAACTCTCTTACTAGAGGAGAGAAGGCTCTCCTTTGTGTCACAGGCGGAAGCTTTTAATTCTGTAAATTGACACCTGAGGCGAGCTTCTGAGACCCTGATACCATCCCTCTCCTTAATCATACTTTTCATTGTAAGCGGGACCAGTCAACCAACTTCCTTATACTTGCCATCCTGACAAAACTGTTTGAAAATATCAAAAACACAATCACACAAAGATTCTCTTTCAACCAGCACACCATCAATTGGTGATGCTGTAGATATTAGTTTTGCTATTTCACACCATGGATTAGTAAAGTGGTAGACTTTTCCATTCCTTTAGGTGTAGAAATAACATTATCAGTGCTGTTAACACTAATCAGACTGGAGAGTCAATTTACAAAGCCCATATTTATTATTTTATTTCTATAGAAGCACTCCTGGTACCAATTGTTAGATAGGATTCTCTAGAGAAACAAAGCCAGGATACTAATAATTTCGATATATACTTATATATATTTTTATATAAATATATATAACATAAGAAATAAACAATCTATAAAGCAGTACAAATGGCTCAGCACAACTCACTTGCGTGAGATAGCTTGAGGGCTGCCAGGTAGTTCTCTGTAGAGCAATTCAGACTATCTGGTCACAAACGGCAAGGCAGGTCACCAACAGTCAGCCAGATGAGAGAGTCTGACAGTCCCCAGCTCTAGCGATGTATACTCCAGTAGTGTGGCGAAACAGGTCCTGAAACAGTGACACAGTCCACAAGTTAGGTGTCCCACAGGTAGTGTAGCTTGCAAATGAAGGCACAGAATAAGCAGGACAGCCGCACACTGGTCCGATGATCAAAGAGCAAGAGAGAAGAAGGGTGACGTTTGCCAGCCATTTATCTCTTTGCCCTTCAGTTAATCCCACATGTGTTCATGGCCATGTTGGCACAATAAACCTACCTATCACTGGCGGCACAGCTGGTTATGCACTGGGCTGCAAACCCCAAGGCCAGCTGTTAAGATGACAAGTCATCCAGGGGGAAAAGATGATTCATAGCTTCGGAAACCCTATGAAACAGTTACAACCCCTTTGTAAGTTCACTGTGAGTCGGAATAACTCTACAATAGTTAAGTTTGGTGGTGCTTTCATGTGGGGGTCTAGTGGTTAAACACTTGGTTGCTACCTAAAAGGCCAGTCATTCAAATTCACCAGCTGCTTGGAAGGAGCACGAAGAGACAGACTTTTGTAAAGGTGACCGCCTCGGGAACTTTGTGGTACTCTTTTCTCTAGAGCTATTATGAGTTGCAATCAATACACTGTCAACTCATTTGGGGGGCTTAATTTTAAAGTGGTTTGAGTGTTTATTATGTAATAGGCACTGTATTAGATACTCCTGTTATCTTTCTTAATTTTCATAATCACCCTGTTAAAATAGGTGCTCTTATCAGACCCATGTTATAGATGGGCAAACGGAGGTTTAGAATTCTTAACCGTCCCATACAAGGCAAAATAAATGCACAAGTACCAGTTGTCGCCAAGGCAATTCCAACTCATGCACCCAGTCTGTGTCAAAGTAGACTTGTGTCCCACAGAACCCTTGAGGGTGAATCTTTCAGAAATACTAGCCCATCACCAGGTTTTCCTCCTGATGCCTCTTCGGGTAGGCCTGAATCTCCACTTAGCAGCCACGGACTTTGACCATTTGCACTCCCTGGGAATCATGCATCATTCACACCTGTGGTTGTTTTGTGCTTTGATGCCAAACGTGAGGTTTTCTGTAGCTAATCCCTTCAAAATAGACAACCAATTCCTCCACAGTCTGTTCTTTGTCCGGAAGCTTCCAGACTGAATCTTGTTCACTTTGGACCACCCTGCTGGCATCTGAAATACCAGTGACATAGCTTCCAGTATCACAGCCACATACAAGCCACCACAGTATGACAAACTGGAAGTCAAGTGATGGCTTATATGAGAAGAATGCAGCATCAGGATCAGAGGAAGGCGTTTTAATTACTAGAAATGAGAACTAGAAGCACTTGCTGACGAAGATCAAGAATTGTGGCGGAGCCCCGGTGGCGTTAGTGGTTGAGTGCAGGACTGTGGCCCGCGGGCTTGGTTCAAATCCAGTGGCGGCTCTCAGGAGCAGCGCTGGGTAGCTCCCACGACCAACAGAGGGTAAGAATGCCCACCCACCCACACACACACACACACAAACCAACCAAAAAAAAGAATTGAAGACTTCAGTATGGTTTACAATTCAAAGTAAAGAAGGCAACAATCCTCACAACTGACATCATGACAGAGAACAGGTGGGTGTTGTCAAGGATTTTGTATTGCTTAGGTCCAGAATCAATGCTCACAGAAGCAGCAGGAGAGAGGTCAAAGACCAGTTGAATTAGGTCAATCTGCTGAACAAGCCCTCCTTGTGTTTTGAAAGGCAAGGATGTTACTTTAAGGAGTAAGGTGTGCCTGCCCCAAGTCATGACATTTTCCATTGCCTCACATGCACATGAAAGCTGGACATTGAATAAGGAAGGCTAACGGAGAATTAGTGCCTTTGAATGGTGGTGCTGGCAAAGAACACCGAAGTATCATACACTGCCAAAAGAACAAACCAATGCGTCTTGCAGGAGTATAACCAGAAGGCTCCTTAGGGGCAAGCATGGTGAGACCTCATCTCACTTCCTTCAGGTACGTTGTCAGGAGAGACCAGTCCCTGGAGAAGGATTTCAACCTTGGTAAAGTAGAGGGGCAGTGAAAAAAGGGGAAGACCCTCAACAAGATGGGCTGACTGTGACTGCAACAAGGGCCGCGAGCCCGGGAACAGTGGTGAGGCTGGGGCTGGAGCAGGCAATGCCTTGCTCTGGTATAGCCACCGTACGTCTGACACTTAACAACAACAGCAACAACAACAACATCGCTGTGTGTTCTGTACTCAGGGCAGCTATTAGAGCCCATTTGTTCTCAGCATCTCTCTGAGAGACACAAAGCCCTATCAGAGAGAACACTTCCAACCCATTCTTTTTTAGTTAAAAATCATCTGTGAAAGGCTAGGATAAAGAAAACTCCCTCTCTTCAAACTTGCCACACAGTTTCTTTAGTCGCCTGTTCTTCTTTAGGTGGCGGGTCACGGACACTAATGCTCTGGAAGTCTCCAAGTCAGCAAGGATCTGCTCGAACAGAAAACACTCGCCGAGCATCTGCGAGACATGTGCGAGCACGAGCCGTCGGGGCACGGCACAAGCGAGCGATGGCGCTCTCAGAGCTGGCAGCTACACGCTGGGCCGCTCACGGCAAGGACAGCCATTCTAGCCCACAAGTCACTGCGGCAGAAAGATGAGGGCACGTCCGCCCCTACACATTTGCAGCTTCAAAAACCCCGCAGAGCGGGGTCACTGTCGGTTGGGGTGATTGATGGCAGTTGGTTTGGGGCTTTTTGTTTGTTTGTTTGTTTGTTTGTTACTTATCAAGGAGCCCCGGTGGTGCTGGGACTTAGGCATTGGACTGGAAACTGCAAGAATGATGGTTCAAACCCACTAGTTATTCCTCAGATGAAAGGCGAGGCTGTCTGTACAGACATACAACTATAGTTTCAGAAATCGTGTACAGAATCTCTATGAGTCAGAATCAGAGGGGTAGCAGTGGTCTGGATTTTTCTTTATTTTTTGAAAAAAATCTTTTTTGAATAACATTTTTTTCTTTTATTATATTATATGAATGAGGTTGTATCACAGTGGAGTACAGCCTAAGGTCTTTTGAATTATACACGCGCGTTACTGAGATACTGGGGGTGGGGGTGAGAGACGGATACCCAGGAATGCCAAGGAGCATCAAGACAGTGGGCAGAAACAGAAAACAGGAGGAATTGGCAGGGCCAATTTCCAGACGGGTCTCGCAGCCTCCAGACAGTGAGAAAATATGTTTCTGTTCTTTGAAGTCTCCCATCTGTGGTGGTGTGCCATGGCAGTTTTGGAAGCAAGGCATTCTCTCTCCGAGCACACTCACGACCATCTCCCATCTCTGGGATCTCACTTCTCAAGCCGCCTAAGCAGGAAGCTCATCCAACATCTAGGGATAGAGAAGAATTCGCTGAAAAAGATGTCAGAGAGGTAAGGTCACTATTCCTACAGCCAAGCAAGGTCAGGCTGGGGTGGGGGTGGGGACTTGTGATATGGTTCAAATCCATGCTTACCCTTGAGTCATGACTGCGCTCTGAGGACCTCCAGTGGCACAATGGGCTATGTAATGGGGGTGCAGGTGGGGGCTCAGACCTGGAGTCTCGGAAACCCTAATGTGCATTTCTACTGTGTCCTCCATAAAATTCCAAACCAAAATCACAGCCCCAAGTTGACTCCAGCACACAGTGACACTATGGTCCAAGGGACTCCAAGGTTATAATTTTGTACAGGGGCAAAGAGCCGCGTTTTCCTCTCCCCAAGTGGCCGGTGAGTTGTTGTTGTTGTTGTTGTTTTACCTCTGCTTTTTCAGCTAGCAGTCCAGTGCTGACCATGCCCCCAGGGCACTCTAAGTTACCGTGCATCAGAACTGACTCCATGACTTGGGGTTCTGTGCTGATTGGCGGTTTCATTTCAATTCTATTGGATTTGACGGGAACATTTTTTTTTGGCATCACTGCCCTCTGGCGGTGGGAGTAGGAGGCCCGACCTTTGCTCCTGTGGATCTGGAATTGAACCTCCGTCCCAGTGGGCCGCAGTCCCATGCACAACCACTACGCCACCAGGGCTCAGCTCCCAAAGGGAACATTTTAAGAGCACAACCGACTGTCCGTTTTCATGAAACATTGACAAATGGCTTTGTTATTTTGCAACGGTAAAGCATTCTCCAAATACCTGTAAAATGAAGGGTTTTTGTTGTGACTGTACCTGTGTACATTCACAAAGTACCCATGACTTTAAATCTTGTGTGTGCACCTTCATCTGTGCATATGTGTGGATTCATCCATGTACTTATTTATAGTATACTGGGAATTCCTAACAATACCAACTTTAGCGAATACAAACACATGTATTAATGAATGCACCTGCTTGAAACAGCAATCTTTTCTTTCATGATTAGTGCTTTTTGTCTCCTCAGTCATCTTTGCTTCCCAGAAAATCAAGAAGGCTTTTTTTCTCTCTCTCCTTCATGTTTGGCACATGTAGTTAGTTATTCAGCTGAGAAATAATATAGTAGTAGAAAATAGATTTTATGTAGAAACAGTACAAACTCCTACTATGCTAAGTAGTTTTTTAGAGACTAGAAATACAATAAAAGTATAATGATTTCAGAAAGAATATAAGGAAAAATCCTATTAGCACGCGGTGGGTCCTTACCTAGATTTTTGTTTCATTGTGCTTCTTTCTTTCTTTCAAAAATCATCTTACTGGGGGCTCATACAACTCTTATCATGATCAATACATACGTCAATTGTATGCAAACCACATTTTTGTATTTGTTGTCATCATCCTTCTTGAAACATCCTCCTTCTGCGTGGGCTTTTCTTTCAAACTATTTTATTAGCATGTAATCCAGACATTACACTATTCCATCACTCAACCACACCAAGCAATATTGTACAATCTCTCACCATATCAAGCAGTATTAATTAATCAATTAATTATTAATTAATCGCTCAAGCACATCAGGCAGTATTGTACAGCTGCTACCACAATTAGTTAAAAAGCATTTTCTTCCTTTTTGTACTGCCTTGTATCAGCTCCTCATAACGGCCCCCACCCCCTCCCCCAGGCCATATTCCTCCTCCCCCACCTGCAACCCTAATTTTGTTTTTTGTTTCTTTAGATACATCCTTTCTGGGGTTCTTATGTTTTTTTTTGAGGTGGGGGGCATCACTGCCCTCTGGTGGGAGTGGGAGGCCCAGCTTTGCTCTTGGAGAGCTGCTGCTGGATTTGAACGGCCAAGCCAGTGGGCCGCAGTCCTGCACTCACCAGAACGCTATCGGGGCTCAGCTCCCTTTCTGGGTTTTCTACACTGAAGAACATAGAAAATACATAACAGAGAGTCAAGAATGACAAAATACAACAGAGATAAGCCCCGATATGAGAAAAACTCTGAGAAAACATTAAAAGTCAGATCAAACACAAATGGATCGAAAAAAGATCAGATGGCAGGGTTCTATTCATTCAAGTCAGGGTCTCCTTTGAATCTATTGCAGTCACTGCTACAATGCTTTCGGTTGGAGCACCAGGTTAGTCCCACCCCTCCATTATGTTCAGCTGGAAATTCCAGGAGGCTTATTCATGGGTTGATGCTGCAAAAGTATTGGGGTCTTCCACCTTCATCTTGTGTTCTCCTAAGAGACGCTGCTCTTCAGATTTTTTTTTGCGTAGGGGGCCATGAGAGCTTCTTGAACCTGTAGCTCTCCGTTCATGATGCCCTGGTGGCGTCGTGGGTGCCAATGGGGCTGTGATTCACACGGTCAGCAGCTGGAAACGGCCAGCAGCTCTGTGTGAGAAAAACCGTCTTCTATGTCCACAGTGAGTGACCGTCTCAGAAGCCACCAGGAGTTGCTGTGCGACAGCTCCGACTGGTGTCAGGGAGTTGAGTTGTGTTAAGGGAAGTGTAATGCTTTGGAAAAGGGTAGTCTGAAGGGTTGCATAGCCTGAAGCATGAAAATCAATATATAGAGAAATATATATCGAGAGAAATATATATATATATATATATATATATATATATATATATATATATAAATTGTAGCATTGGAGGGTGTTTTGCGGTGTATACTTTGTTATCAAAGTTAAACCAAAAAACCCATACTTCATAATCTTATATTCTTTGAGAGTGAAAGACCTTCATCATCATAGTAACTAGAAGACTTCAGGAATGACCATTTAGGTTATCATCAGAAGAGACCAGGAGCTCCGCTAGAGATAACCACTTCTCTGAATTGCAGGGCAAGCCCAAGACCGTGGATGCGGAGCCCTTTTTTCAGTCAAAGACCCTGCGATGTCTCTGCGGGAGACAGCACCTGGTAATGCAAATTATAGTCTTCTTCTCAGTATCTGTGGCTGCATGGAGGCAAACAAGAACAAATACATGCTTCCTGACTGTCAGCATAAAATGGGATGTAGACCCTTGATTTCAAAATATATGTTATGAATTTTATGGCCATTGACTTTCCTCCCGTTATTTTTGTATTCAATAATTTAACTGATAAACCCTCATAGTAACTTACCCTGCCTGCCACTCCCATCATCAGTGAGCACCAAAGTCTGCTTCTTTTGGTCTGAAAATTTTTCTTTCCTTCTTTTTTTAATAACAGTGGGCTCATACAATAGTTGTCTTTTTGTGATTGTCTAACTTCACTCAACACAATGTCTTCCAAATGTATCCATGTACTGAGGGATTTGGGTCATTACTCTTTAGCGATGCACAGAGGTCCATAGTGTGTGTGTACCAAGACTTATTTATCCATTTTTTTTCTATTGATGGGCATTGAGGTTGTTTCCATCTTGCTTTTGCGAATGGTGTGTATTTCTCTATTGGTGCGTGTATTTCTCTATTGGTGCTGTATTCTGTATTTCTTCATGTAGTAGTGAAAGAAATTTCTGGAATATATAATATATCCATCCCCACCAGGCCCCTTGGCACAGTGCCTGGGCTGTTGGGCAGTCCCACGGCACCATCTGAGGGCTCCAATCTCTCCTCAACTTATCCACCACTTGCTATTTTCTGATTTTTAAAAATGTTTGCTATTGATGCTGTGGTGAAGTGGTAGCTCATCACCCTTTCGATCGATAGCTCTTGAATCTCGTGATTTTGAGCATTGCTTCATTTTTAAAAATAATTTTATTTGGAGCATGTACAACTCTTATTAACCATCCATCCATCCATTGTGCCAAGCACACTTGTACTTTTGTTGCCATGATCATCTTCAGAAAAATTTCTTTCAACTTGAGCCTTTGCAATTAGCTTCTCATTTTCCCCTCCCTCTCCCTCCTTCCCTCATGAACCCTTGATAGTTCATAAATTGTTATTATCTTTTCATGCCTCACACTGACCTCCCTTCACCCACTTTGTTGTTCATCCCCCAGGGAGGGAGTTATATGTAAATCATTGTAATCGGCTCCCTTCCCCACCCCACCCTCCCACCTGCTCCTACCCTCCTGGTATTGCTACTCTCAATATCAGCCCTGAGGAGTTTATCTGTCCTGGATTTGTAAGGTAGAATTTGGGTCATGATAGTGGGAAGAGGGGGAGGAAGCATTAAAGAACTAGAAGAAAGTTTTATGATTCATTGGAGCTATGCTGCACCCGGAATGGCTTGTTTCTTACTTGTGACCCTTCTGTAATGGGATGCCTATGTTTGTTAGGCATCTGGAACTTTTATTTGGTGGCCTGTTTGTTCATACCCTTTGCTTATTTTTCATTGAGTTAGTCATCTTTTTCTTGGTGAGGCATTGGAGATTTTGGAGATGTAGAAATTAATTCTTTGTCTGACATATCATTGCCAGCTAGTGACTTCTCTTTTTGTTCTTTTCCTGAGTCTTTTGATGCATGAAAGTGTCCTATTTTTAGAAGGTCTCAGTCATCTACTTTGTCTTCTGTTGTGTGTGTGTGTTTTGTTACATTGGTTAGTGTATTTGTGGCTTGCATTAGAGCCCTTAAATTTGTCTCTATTTTTCTCCCATGTTCTTTTTGGTTCTAAGGCTTACCTATTGGTCTGTAATCCATCTTGAATTGACTTTTGTGTGTTGAGTGCAGTCGGGGTCCAGTTTCATTCCTTTCCTAATGGAACCTCCATTTTTTTTCACTATTTGTTCCAGAGCTGATCTTGTCTCCACTTAATGTATTTTAGCTCTTTGTCAATAATTGGTTACCTCCATATGGGTGAATTTATTTCTGGGTTCTCTTTTTTCCTCCTATTTTCTTGAGAAGATAGATGACATCTTTGTTCAGTTTTTTGTTCTACAAGTTCAGGAAATTCGCTGCTATCTTAGAAGCCTGAGTCCGCATGTCTATTATTGTACCGGTACCAGGCTGTTTTGATCATCGTGTCTGTGTAAAGAGCTTTGAGGTCAGGAAGTGAGACTATGTGCTCTCCGCCAACAATTTTAGAACATCTTCTTCATAGCCCAGGCTTCATTTCTCCCCTGGGCCAGACACCAGCAACACAGTTCTTCTTGTACCTGTTTGCTGTATGTATTATTTGCCTATCTTAGTTTTCCCCTGTGCTCAACTATTTCCCTCCATTGTTCTCTTTTTCCTGTATTGAAGATTGTTCTTTACATGGCCTACGACATGCTTTTGTTTCTTATGGTCATGTTACCAACAAAACATTCTATTTTCTAATTTGAAAGTAGATCTTAATTGTGGTTAGGTGCATCAAGTTAGTTCCAACTCATAGAAACTCCAGGCACAACAGAACAAAATGCTGCCGAGTCCTGTGCCATTCATAAAACTACTGTTGTGTTTGTGCCCGTGGTTGTAGCAATGGTTACCATTTATTAGATACTTCCTTTGTGCCAGATGCTGTGCTAAGTACTCCAGATGTATGAGCTCACTTAAAAGGCATCAAACTGATTTGTCGGCAACCTGACACCATATCCACTAACTTCCCAAACCAAGGCATAGTCGTCATTTTAATAGAAACCTTAAGAAATGGGGGCATCGGTCCCTCTGAAGAGAGCAGGGGAAAGGAATGCCAAAAGCCGAATTGGCAACAGGGAGCACGGCGAGACAGAAAGTTCTGAGCTCAGAGTGCACACAGACTGAGTAATGATGCAGAGCAAACCCAGTGCTGGGAATGAATTAACCAGGGACATTGCCACAATGTTCTCTGCCCGGGCAATTAGGTCACCCTAGGAAAACAGACAGCTATTTAAGGATGGAAACGAGCTCTGGGCTGGGTTTTCAGCTGCTTCTTTGCCTTCTTGCAGCCTTTGGAAAAGTCATCGGTGGATGCTGACAGCAGAGACTGCCAGGATTTGGCTTCTCCTAGTGCAGCGAGCAGCACTGGCATCACCTGGGAGCCCATAGCATCCGCAGCCTAACGAGGATACCCCACATCAGAAAGCACATTTATCCAAGATACCCGGTGAGTCCTACGCACAGTCAGGTTGAGACCCTTAAGAAAGATCGAATAACCAAGGGAAGGCAATGCCAGCATGATTAGGGTCACACACTAGTCATGCACAACCCCGCCAGCTCCCACTGCACTCAGGAACAGGCTCATTCAGCTTTTTCTTCTACACATTTATTGTTATCTAGGAAGCGTGTGGGTTAAAAAATTTTATTGGCATATAATTCCATAAAGCTAATCTCCGTGCCATTGAGTCAATTCTGTTTTACACTGGTCCTGTAGAACAAGGTAGAACTGTTCCGGTGGGTTTCTGAGACTAACTTTTTATAGGCGTAGGAAGCCTCATCTTTCTCTTGAGGAGTGGTTGGAGGTTTCAAACTAGTAGCCTCGTGATTAACGGTCCCATCTGTAGCCACTGTACCACTAGGACTCCTATTGGCATATATTAGTCATACAGATTTCAGTAATTCAATCATATTAAGAATACCAATCATTGCTGAGCCCCGGTGGCGTAAGTGGTTGAGTGCGGGACTGCCGCCCGCGGGCTTGGCACTTCAAATCCAGCGGCGGCTCTCAGGAGTGGCACTGGGTACCGCCCACGACCACCAGAGGCAGTGATGTCCACACACACAGAAAAAGAATATCAATCATTGTCACAATCAATTTTAGAACATTTTCTTCTTTCATGAACTCATTGTTGTTAGTCCCTCCACAATCCTTCCCTAACTCCCTGGCCTTGTCCCTGGTAATTATTAATCCACTTACTGACTTCAGGGATTTCCTTATCCTGGATTTCATACACAGAAAAAATAAACACAAAGCAAAATCAAGAGGCAAAAACACAAAAAATACAACAAGAAAAACACATTAAGACTAAAAACATTCATTAAAAAGAAAGCATAAAATTATCCAAAACTGGAACAAATTAAAAGTAGGCCCAAGTGGATATAAAATGATGAGCTGTTACATTTTAACCTACTGCACCAACCACAATCATCTTTAATATGCTTCCTGTCTGATTGTAAGGCTATTCACACCTCTGTACTAGCATCAGAGCCTTAATCCTTGTGGTAACCCTATAAATGGACTCTGGGTTTCCTCTGTCCTCCCAAGGTCTGTAAACTGGGTGTTCAGAATTTGACTCCAATTTCTTAATGTAGCTTCAGAATCCTTACCCAAGCTTCATCTCCTATATGCCATCTGAACTCTAATACCAGTCACTCCACACACCAGTCAGGCATTCTTTCTTTTTCAGTGTGTTCCTTATGTTTACACTTTCTGGAATACAGTTTGTTACTCTACCAAATAAGAATGTCTTAAAGCCAAAACCAAAGAGTATGAAGGAAAGTGAAGTGGACAATGGTGGCTCAGTGGGAGATTTCTCACCTTCTACATAGGGGACCAGGGTTTGAATCCCAGACTGTGCACCTCAAGTATCCGCTGGCCTGTCAGTAGCAGTTTGTAGTGATGATTTTGAGTAGATTTCAGCAAAGCTTCCAGACAAAGGAAGACTAGGAAGAATAGCTGAGAATCTACTAGTGAAAATCAGTTTATGAAAATTTTATGGGTAACAATGATCCTCTCCATTGTGCACTGAGTTGTAATGAATTGGGACTGACTTGGCAGCAGTTAAAAGCATCAGGGACAATGACCCGGGGAGCAGGGGAAGCCCCTGGCCCATATGAGGCCAGTGGGTAAGGGTAGGTCAATGTATCTGCTCTGCACAAAACCCAATACAGGAAGCTCCTTTCCAGAAGGATTCTCCAGTGGACAACTCTCAAGTGATGGCTTTTTCAAAAACCTTTTCTTCAATGTGTGCTTGGTCTGTCACTGGGGTAGTAGCTCCAACCCCAGAATGTAACTGGAAAACAACAAACAAGGCTTCTCAGGAGCCTGTTTGAGCCTACACTCTCTTGTAATGATTTACTGGATGTGCTTTCTGTCTTTCTTCCTCAACTCAACTTAGTATTTAGTGTTATATGTATATGGCTGTCAGATGTGTAGCCAAATCCGCACGGTGGTAGTTACATAATCGTTTGTCAATCTGAAAGAATTAAGAGTGAGGGAGTGAAATCTAGCTGGCCAATCAGGTGATAGCCAATGAGACCTCTGTGCAGGCCTGGCCTTCTCCTGAGGATTCTGAGAACTCCAGTATTGCTCCTTGGAGACAGGAGACATTTGCTCTCGGCTCACTTCCTGTGAGACATCCTGAGGAGAAGTCACATGGACCTACCTACCCTGAAGCAACAAGAGCTCTGGGAGTTGGAGAAGTCACAGGGAGACCCCTGCCAGAACTAACATGCTTACAATACCACTGGATCCACAAAACTTCCCACCCACAGTCTGAGCTGGTGGAACAAACGTCAAATGCACTACAGGTCAACATTTGCATCTCTTTGGGAAGTTGATGAATGTCCAGAACAAGGTTTGTCATCAATTCATATTTCACTTGTTTTGAAAAGAGAAAACCACTTGTACATTTGAGTTTTTCCCATAGTGCTATTCTCGTAAGCTGTGTCAAATACCACAACAGTTTCTGTGACATTTATTCCAAGCAAGAAGCAAAATTTCATAGCTGCATGCTGTTTTCTTAAATCAGCCATCACAAAAAAACAAGGTTTGAGTGAAACTGCTTTCAAGAAAAAAATTCACTGTGCCCAGAGAGAACCTTCCCTAATGATGCCACTGGGTGCACTAACTCAGAGTGAATTGCTCATTCTGGGGGAAATGCATACTATGAAATCTCTGCTCTGCCCAGAGTAATTCCTGTTTTGGGGGGTAACCCTTTGTATTCCATTGTGTATGTACCCAAATTTATTCATTCTTCCACTGATGTGCATTTAGGCTATTCTTAAATTTCAAAGACTGTTGAAAATAATCCAGGTACTACTCACAGAATCTGTATATTGTGCCAACTACTACAGTTTGTCTTACTTTGGTGGCTTGGATGTTGCTCTGATACTGGAAGCTAGGCCACTGAGATTTCAATGGTGCTTCCCAATTAAGACAGACTAGTAAAAAAGATTTACCGATTATAGTGTCTTAGAGTCTGATAGAATACGATAAAGCTCACTAGAGATTGATATATAAACAAAAATGCCATTTTATTTCTACCTTATATACTTTTATATAAGCCAAGTTTTTCAGCTCATTTTTTATTCAGTTTTTGTGGTAAATTAGGTGCCTTGGCTGATATTCAAGTTGATTTATGCTCGAGTATACATGATATTTACTGTGCCAGTGCAGCTTGTGGGAATCTCTGGGTGCTCATTACCACATGGGCTGGTTAGTGCCTTTTCTGCCTGTAGGCAAATAGACCAGAAAATCAAATAGTCAGTAGATGATGGCTTCGTGACCACCAAGCTAAGTCAAATCATTAGTGTCACCTGCCTATGAGAAAGAATGCATGGTTGATTCCAGCTCTATGAGAGGGATACTGCTTCTGCTTAGACTGAAAGTCATTATTTACTGGATGAGATCAAGCTCATTTTATACTGCCATAAAAATTTTTGAGTTTAACATGGAAGGATACATTACTGAGAAATTAATGTTTTACTTTCTTGTTCTTAGTAATCTTTGTGGCACAGTGGGTTAGTGTAGTAGTTATATACTCTGTTGTCAATTTGAGACTTGAGAGTGAAGGGAGGAGTGTAGCCTGTCAATCAGGTTGCAGCTTCATGTTCTCATCTAGAGGCACTAAAGAGAAAATTGCTTGCTGAACGCTGGATAGAAACTTACTCATTGTGAGACATTTCTGTTGACAAGACACATGGAGCTACACAGAGTCCTGGAACTGAAAGAGCCACGTGGAGACCCACACTAGTGCTGAGATGCTTCTACCAACACTGGATCCACAAGACATTCCACCCACTGGCCTGTGCTCTTCCTGAATTCAGTGTCATTGCATGTGTTTTGTGAGTCTGAAGAAGACTTTATATATTGGTCTTGGACATACAGATTAATACTGGACTTATGGACTTGATCTGGACTGGGCTGGGATGTTTTCTCAATATTCAATTGCTCTTATATATGAAGCTCTTTCTTATAGCATATGAGTATCTATGGATTTGTTTCTCTGGTCTCATCTTTCTCCCTTGGAATGACTGGTGGGTCCAAACTAATGACTTTTAGGTTTGCAGCTGGATGCTTAACCCATTGTGCCCCCAGGGCTCCTTCAAACACCCCTAAAATAACCAAGCAAACAACCAAACAAACCTCCCTGCTGTCTTTGAGTGCCTTTCAATTTAAGGGACATATGGTAAAGACAGGACTTGCCTACTAAGCTGGAGGGCAGAGATTCCAACCTCCCAGAAAAGCTTTCAAAGAAAGCCTGGTGATCATCTTCCAAAAGGTCTGACATCCCTGTGGAGTGCTCTTCTGTATATGTTGGGTTGCTATGCCTTCTACCCTATAAAAACTGAATAAAAAAAACAAACCCTCACTGCCGTCGAGTTGAGATGGACTCAGTGGCTAGTGCTACTTCCTAGATTTGTTACCTTACAGGTTCTTCCTCTGGGAAATGGGAACAGGGAGCACTGGCCTGTAGGACAGGGTTGAAATGCTGCTAAGAGTTTTTGAGTCTATGATTTTTTTTTATGGGAGTAGAAACCATCAACTGTCTCCTGAAGAGTGGTTTCAAATCGCTGATTTTGCAGAAAATGTATAACCATTAGAAGTAAAACATTTAATTTATTACTTAATGTTTATTTATTAAAATTCATGAAAAGATTCTCCAGGGTTGAGGGTCCTCTCTTAGTAAATTACTTTCACTTGACTATAACTCCAAAAAAACATTTTTAAAGGTGACAAGCTGGAGGAAAATAACTGTGTTAGTCCAGGTAGACTAGAGGAACAAATTCAAGGACATGCATATCGATATAAGGAAAGGGTTTATATACAAAAGGAATAGGACATGGAGAAAGCATCCCAGCCCAGTCCAAAGTCATAAGTTCAATATTAACCCACATGCCCAAAATCAGTTTATAAAGTCTTCTTCCGACTCACGAAGTCACAGGTCAGTGGGTGCAGAATCTCGGTGCTGGCAGGGCACCTCGCTCCCAGGGCTCAAGGTCCATCAATAGCAGAAGCAACTCATCGCTGGCAGAGGTCTCCATCTGGCCGCCCCAGCTTCAGAGGTCTGGCTCCATCAGGGCAAAGCCATGTGGTCTCTCTGCCAGCTCCTCCAGCTTCTCAAACGCTGCCAGCTTATCTTGTCCATGACTCATCGCCTCTGAGCCTAACTCCCAACAACTGGGGAAGATGCTTCTCATCTTCACGAGGGAAATATCACGAGATTTCTCAGAAGTCTCAGGAGAAAGCCATGCCCACAAAGAGGCCTCATTGGCTACTCATTGGCTATCTCCAGATTAACAGGCTAGACTCCACCCCTACATTTCAATCATAAAATTAACATAAGCACATGACTGCCACAATAACCTTCAGCAAGCCAATGCTGTCTCTTGGATTTCCTCACTCCTTATTGCAGGTCTCTTCCCTCCTGTTCCCTGGCCTTGTGGTTGGGGGTTTATTGTACATTTCTTCTCTCCATGTCATTTCCTTCCTTCCTTCCTTTTTTTTTTTTTAAAAGGACAGACTCATTTCCTCTTTGCTAATGTTGCTATCAGTTAAAAAACAGCGTCACATGATGCGGAGTACAGATTGGGGTTCCAAATCCACCAATAGGTAAAGTGACATCCCCTTACAGGGGGCTTGCAGGGAGGGGACGAGCCAGTCAGGGTACAGTATAATAACAATGAAATATGCAACTTTCCTCTAGTTCTCAAATGCTTCCTCCCACCCACTCTCATAATCCCAATTCTACCTGACAAATCCAACTAGACCAGGGGATGTCCACTGGAGTTGGAAACATGGGGAATTTAGGATAGATGATCCCTTCAGGACCAGTAGTGGGAGAGGTGATACCGGGAGGGTAGAGGGATGGTGCAGTGGAAGGGGGGGGGACCAATTTCAGGGACCTATATATAACTTCCTCTCTGGGGTACAGGCAAGTGAGTGAAGGGACACATCGGACAGTGTGCAATATGAAAAAGTAATAACAATTTATAAATTATTAAGGGTTCACAGGGAGGAGGGGTCGGGGGGAAGGGGAAACATGAGGAACTGGTACTGAGGGCCTAAGTGGAGGGAGGATATCCTGAGAGTGATAATGGCAACAAGTATGCAAATGTGGTCTGCATACAATTGACATATATATATTGATCATGATGGGAGTTGTATGAACCCCTAATAAGATGATTTATAAAAAAAACAAACAAAGAAGCAAACAAGCAAAAACAGTGTCATAGCTATGCTTATGGCACGAGTCATTTCTTGTAAAGTCTGGTTGGTGCTGGCTGGCAGATGCCAGGCTTCTAGCCCTTTCCCAAGGCTGGTAGGCTAACAGTGGATCTGTCTGTGACCAGTTGGTGCTGAGCATGACACTACAGACTGAAGGGGCCACTTGCTCTCTGACACTCTTCCAGCCTAGGCTCCAGGAGCACTGTGACCTGGAAGATGACCTTCCCGATGGAAAAACAAAGCCAACCCATCCTCCATTTTTCCTGCACAGCACTCAGACCACCTCAGAGAGCCCACCTATCAGCATCTAGTGCTTTGGACTGTGATGCCAGTCAGAAGGGAGAGGGGGAACCCTCATTGGGAGGATGCCCTGGTGGCAGAGTGGCTGTGTGTTGGGCTGTGACCTGCCGGGTCAGCAATCCGAAGCCACCAGCCACTCTTTGCGACAAAGCCGGGCTTTCCATTCCTGTAAAGAGTTACAGGAGTCCCCTTCCCCTGTCCTACAGGGTCACTGAGTCACCATGAGTTGATTGCAGTGAGTTTGGTTTTGAATTCCTAATTGGAAGAAGGCTGGTGGTGCAGGGGTTAGACTGGGATCTTGGTGGTGTGATTGCACCTGTCACTGGGAGAAAGATGTAGCTGTTGGTGGTTTCCAGAAGCATGCTGTCCTCCAGGCTCGCGATGAGTTAAAATTCCTTTCTAGGCAGTGGGTTTCTCATGGTATTCCTCATTGGAAGCTCAGTCCTTGAACTTTCATTCTTAGTTCTAGAGAGAGCCTTCCAGAATGTTGGCCTCCTTTGCCCAAGAACTTACACTGAAGATGGGTATTCAAATGCAATACGGCGCTCCACAGAAAAGGGCTCATGTAAAGACTTCTGGAAAAGATGATTTCAAATGTGACTGAGCCTTTGGGTCAGAATGCTTTGCCTGCTTTTCTTCCCTTGTGCCATGCATAGTCAGCCACTTAGTATGGTTCTTTACGAGCTGTGGTCTGCCTGCGTGTGACTTTTCTCCCTTCTGAATATTCTGCTTCTTCTTGAAATGGACTCTTGGTTCTTCTTTTTCACTAGTCTTGTGTGTCTCATTTGCAGCATGATGGGGATGGGACATAAGGTTTGATAGCTGTGCTATCTGCGATTTGACAGACAGCTTCACCTTCAGATCTTGCCTCTGCTACTTCCTAGCTTCATGACGTTGGGCAAGTTATGTGACCCCACAGCTTCCTTCTCTGGGAAATGGGAACAGGGATGCTCATTTTAGAGCTGCTGAGAGGATTTGTTTCTGATAACCAGGAAGTGTCTGAAATCCCTGGGTAAGGCAAGATAGTTGACACCTTCCACTGCTAATGGATGTATTTGAGGTTTGAGCCCATCCAGAGGCACATTGGAAGAAAGGCCTGGCCATCTCCTTCTGCAAAATCGGCCACTGGACACTGCAGGGAGCACAATGCTACCTTGACACACATGCAATCACCATGAGTCAGAATCAATTTCACTGCCATGTTTTAGGGAAAGTGCTTGACACGTGGCCAATACTCAACAAGTGTCGCTGCCTACCCTCCAGCTGATGCTGCAGCTGCTTTTGGATTTCAGTGAGTGTCAGAATTTTTAGTTTAAGGTAATCTTCCCCAAGTGGGGCCTTCAGCTAACTTGAAATTGGCACAGAACGCCTAAGTCCATAATTCTCTGAGGTCTAGATTGGTCACTCTAGCCCCACTCAAGCTGTGCCCAAAGGAACCAGTGAGATGATTGGAAATTAGAACTCCACTTGTCAACATCGCTCCATTTGAAGAAGGTAGTGACTATGGAATAGTCCCAGGTGTCCTACTGAAGGGCTCTTCTCTGAGACACCAGTCTGGTAAAGTCCCGCTATGGAAGGAAAAGGAAGAAAGGGAGGGAGGGGCCAGTGGGTACGGCTTCTCGGAGTAGATGGGTCTCTTCTTAAGAAAGAAAGACCAGAGGTTGCATATTGGCAATACGAACAACAGGGAAGTAAGTGATGGGACACATTGGACAGTATGCGAGATGATAAATAACAATAGGTTGTAAATTATTAAGGGTTTATGAGGGAAGAGAAGTGGGGAGGGAGGGGAAGAAGGGGGAACTGATACCAAGGGCCTAAGTGGCGGGAAGATGTTTTGAAAGTGATAATGGCAACAAGTGTGCAAATGTGCCTGGCCTGCATATGTTGTATGTATAGATCGTGATGAGAGTTGTAGGAACCCCCAATAAAATGATTTATATTAAAAAAAAAAAGGAGGGAGAAGGAGGAGCTTAAACCAAGGGCTCAAGTAAAAAACATTTGGAATTGAAGATGGCAACATGTGTACAAATATGCCTGATACAGATGATGGATGGGATGTTATAAGAAAAGATTGCCCAGACCAGCTCACCTGCGGGTTGGCACCAGTTCTCAGAGTTCTGAGAGTTTTTCCCTCGAAGTCAGGGAGTGGCCGGGCATGCGAGTGCTGGCTGCCGGTAGGTTGGCTTCACCCATAAGGTGAAGTGTGGGTGAAACCTTGCGCTGTGGGTGGCCAGTTTCTCCCGAACCTTCAACACGGGGGCGGGGTGGGTGGGTGGGGGTGTCACTGCTGCCCCAAACGGATTCTGGGTGGGATTGTAGCTGACCTAGCTGGAAGAGATGAAGGTGCCAAGCAGGCTTCAGGAAAAAGCAATGCCGACGTGCCAGCGCAGGCCTGGGTGGTACGGGCAGCCGCGCCCTGAATTTCGGGTGAGCGAAGGGTGCCCATCGGCCCGTGGATGTCTGTGGGGCTTGCGAAGTACCCTGGAGGCGGCATCCGCTGTTCCCCGGGACAGTCAAATTCCGCGCCTGGGCGGCGGCGGGCATTTCCTTCGCTCAGTTTGGAGAAGGCGCCACTTCCAGGGAGCGGGTCTGCAGCCAGGCTGGGACGGGGGTGCGGCCGCGCCCCGCGGTTCCCAGCGGCGGCCCGGAGCGCGGGGCGGGGCCCAGGGCTGGCCCGGTGGAGAGGGCGTCCCTTGGCGGAGCGCGGCGGCCGCAGGCGGGGCGCGAGGCCGCCCTTCTCCCATCCCTCCGGCTGGGGGGCGCGCACCCCGAGCCGCCGGGGCCAGGGGACCCAGCGGCCAGCGAGCTCCGCGTGGCCGCCGTGCGCCCCCCGGGGACCGGGCAGAGGGCGGGGGCGCCGGCCGGCGAGGGACGCGGGGATCCGCGCGGGGGGAAGAGGCTCGCGGAGCCCGCGCGGGCCGGCCGGGAGCCCCCGGTAAGTCTGGGCAGAAGCGGGGGCGGGAGGGGGGCGGACGCCCGGAGGCAGCCACTCCAGGTCGCGCGCCCGTTTCGGGGCTGGGGTGAGCCAGAAAGGGGGACCCAGCAGCGGGGTTCCGGGACCTTTCTCCGGTCCTCAAACACCCAGACGGCGGCGGATCGGATCGTGCTGTTCCCCACCAGCTGGTGTTAAGAAAGCAACTACAACCTGTGCCATCCCGTCCACCTGCTGAGACCGCAGTGGGAGTGGGCCAGCAGGACGTCTGTCCGTGGCCACGCGGAGAGGGTTGCCAGCCAAGGCGTGGGGAGGGCACTGGGAAGAGGGCTTCTACCATGGGATTAGGAGGAATCTTTGAAACAAAGCAGCCCTGCTACAAGGCTGGTAACCTGCGTTGTTTGGGGTTTCCTAGACCCCCATCCTCATATCCAGACAAGCCAAGAATCCTAGTTAATTACCTCCTCTGGGGGGCCAGGACATCATGACTGGGTGCCTGGAGATAAAATGACCCCCCGCCCCCGGAGGTAGGTATTTTAAAAGTTGAAAGTGAGGCATCACTTCTTTGGGGCTCCACCCTTTACGCCCATGGAGCGGCAGCTTGATGAGGGTCAAAGACATAGCCCGGGACTCTGGGTTCAGTAGCCCTTGGCCCAAGTAGCCCTTTTATCCATCGTTTTCTTGAGAGCATCACGAAAGAGGCCCGCAGGACACTGGAACTTGGCTTGTCTCATCAACTTCGTGAGGGCCTAGACCTGGAGTGAGGAGGCCTCATCTCACCAGGTGGTGACTCGGAGGAGCTGGATTTGGGTAGACATTTTCTGAGGCAGCCATTTGACTTCAAAAACAGCATTGGTCGTCTAAAGGTGGTTTTTGCTTATTATTTTTTAAATTCTTGTTAGGAAACTGGGGAAGTTCTGTCGGTGTCGATGCGATAAGCTTATAAGCTTGTAAGCATTTCCATTTGTTGTTGATTCTTCAGAAATTAGATTGCCAGCCTTCCCCAGCCTCTGGGGGCGGGGGGTGGGTGGGTGAGGGGTTGCGGGACTCAAACCACCAACCTTTAACCAAAGGCAAAGAGCACAAACTATTTGCATTACCCAGGGACTCCTTCAAAGGCCAATGTGCACCCCACCCCCTAAACAAACAAACAAACAAACAAACAAACAAACAAACAAACAATATCCTCTGCTAGTCAGTTGATTCTGACTTCTAGCTACTCTGTACAAGGTTCAGGAGCTGTTTTATAGCAGTGCTTCTCAACCTTCCTCATGCTGCGACCCTTTCATACAGTTCCTCATGTGGTGGTGACTCCCCCAACCATAACATTGTAGTCATTGCTGCTTCAAAACTGTCATTTTGCTACTGTTATGAATCGGGTGATCTCTGTGAAAGAGTTGGCCACGATCCCTTTGGGGTCGTGACCCACAGGGTGAGAACCACTGCTTTACAGGCATAAGCAGCCTCGTCTTTTCGTTTTTCCTCCACAGATCTTGTGGTTAATGGGCTAGTAGGGCTTTCTTGAAAGGAAAGAAGAGGTGAAGAAAGACTGCATTGCCGAGCAATACATTTTTGCCTACCAATCTGAAAAAAGAAAAACACAACAGCAGCACGCACGTCAGAAAGAAAAAAAAGAAAACCACACCTACTGCTAGCAAATCGCGTCTGCCTCATCGTGACCCTGTGGGGCAGGGTTTCCCTGGTGGCTTCCAACCACTGGCTTTGTAGCTAGCAGTAAAGCCTCCAACGTGTAACCCACTGGCCACCATGACTCTTCTCAGTGGGAAGGCACATAAATATAGCACTGATCATCTAGACTCATTTCCCTTGCTACTAAATTTGTACTCACATGTCGAAATGGAAAAGGACGGATTCATGTGGTTGGTTGTAACTGTTACTGGTAAATTGTAAGCAGTTCTTGGATATACATGGCCCGCTGTCCTCAGGCAGTAAGTTTCAGCCATTCTAGTGCCCGGTGGTCAGAGTATATATTCTCATAATATCCAATGAGATACTCGAGGTATTTTGTTTTTGTTTTTGATTTCAATTAAAAGGAGTTGGAGGCTTTTAGGAAAGGGAATGAAAACAAAGCCCACTACTGTTGTGTGCGTTCTGACTGCCAGGGACTTAACAGGAGCGTGTCTCACTGTCCGATGGGCTTCCAGGAGTGTCTTGTTTACGGGAGATTTCTGCAACTTTCTTCCATGGAGAAGCTGGTGGGCTCCCCTCGCTGACCTTTTCGGTTGGCAGAACCACTGCCACCGGTGCTCCTTGGAGAAAAAACGAGAATTCCTTCACCGAGCTTTGTTACACAGAAGTGCAGATGTTACTAGTTCTGTGATAACAAAGCTAGTTTTCATGGAAGGCCATGTGCCCGGCAAAGATAGCGTATGTTACAATTCATTTGGTTCTCACAGAACTCTTGTAAGGAAACTGAGAACAGAGAGGGAAATGCCTCGGCCATGGTCACCCGTCACACAGCTTTCTCCTCAACCTGTGTGTCTGGTCACACAGCACACAGTCACTGCTTTTTCCTCAAACTGGCATGAGCCTGCCTAACTTGTTGACCAAAAGCGTCAGCACTGGGATTTACCGCGGACCTAGAAGCTTGGTGATGGTGATGGGGGGGCTCCCAAAGCAAGGTTCTGGGACCCCACCCAGAGAAGTGTCTGTTTTCCTCATCTAGAAAGTACTGATAACGGTCTCATATCAACAAGAGTTCTTTATTTTATAAGAAAATCATGAAGTGTGAATGCCACTGGGAAATACTTCTCAGGTTGTAAGAGGAAGTGTCAGATTTGCTGGTAGAGCGAGCAGGTCCATGCCAAGGGAGTAGAACTGATAAAACCACACAGTTCCTGAAGAAGTGACTTTAAATGCCTTTCTGCTGTTACTGGCTGCAAAGCTTTACCTTTCTTAGCAGAAATAGGAATGTATTTTAGACAGCAAAGTGTTTGGCAGATGAGATTCACTGCTCGCAGATGTTATCTAGTTGATTATAGGTGGTGAAAATTGGAGGTGAGAAATTTCCTTTGTTTTTCTACCCCAAATCTTCTGTATTGTTTTACTCCAGGAAACGATAGTAGAATAGAAAACTGGCTGGATCAAAACAACCGAGTCTTAGAAACCTATGTAAGCACTTTCATATTCTTGTGTTATCTGGCAATCATTCTTAGAAAGATGACTTTGGGGGCAAATACTTTTAATGTAGTAGGGATGAAGGCTTGAACTTAAAAAAGAAAAAAAACAAAACAAAAAACCCTTTGTTGTGAATTAGGCGAGGGTCTACTTTACTTTTGCATTCAGTGGCTTATCATACCTCCCAGTGCCTCTTTCCCCACATCCCTCCCTCTGTTGAATGTCAGGAGTCATTTGACCCAAGTTCCCACCTGCCTGCCCCCTAGCCTATTGCTTCCTCCCACTATCAAAGTCTGTTTCTTTTAGCCCAAACTCTTTTTCTTGATTTCTCTTAATTAAAAGGATCTTGTGGTGGTTTCATGCAATATTTACCTTTTTGTGATCGACTAATCGCTTCACTCCGCACGATGCCCTCTAATTCCATCCATATCATGAGACTCATCGTTCACAGACTCATCATTACTCTTTCATGTTATGTGGTATCCCCCGGTGTGTAAGTGCCAAAGCTGTTCATCCGTTCTTCCATTGATCGACATTGAGATCGTTTTCAGCTTCTTGCTATAGTGTGTAGTGCTGCCATGATACCTGGATGTGCATATCAATATGATGATTATTACTTCTGCAGGGGGTAGACCCAATAGAGGGGCTGCTGGGCCATATGGTATTTTTAGTCCCAGTTGCTGAGACAGCGCCACACCCCTCTCCAGAGTTGTTGCACATTTTTGCCGCCCCACCAGTAGGGAGTGAGGGAGACAATCTCTCCACGCCACCACCACCTGTTCACCCCCCACCTTCACAGCGGCATTTGCTGCTTCTGCCTTTTTGAGCTTTGCTTTCAGTCTCAGGATGAGGTGGTTTCCCAGAGGTGTTTTGATTGGATTGGCTCATGATTGAGAGCATTTTTTCCTACGCTTGTTGGCCGCCTGAATGTCATCTCTGGTGAACTTGAGCTTTTATTTGTGCACGCACATGTATTTGTTAAAAGACTTTCTCTTGGTGTGGCCAATTGTTAATCAGTTTGCTACTGATCTTGGCTACTAAGCAAAAGGTTAGCAGTGTAACTCCACCTAGAGACTCCTTGGAAGAAAGGTCTGGTGAACAAAAGATCAAGGCAATTGCAAATGCATGGAGCCAAGTTCTACTCTGGCTCAGGGGTTGCCACCTCTCAGCAGGGACTAAGGGGAGCTGCCCGTTGGTTTGTGTCTTTGAACTCCAATGTGTCCCCTCCCCCCGTAGTTGTAGGGTTGCCAAAACCGAAATGTTAGACAGGAAGTAGTTTCCATTCAGCCCTCCCCCTCCCAACTTCTCCTGTTACTGCACTGCATTCCCATGGTGCATTTGCTATAATTGAGGAACAGATATTTCTACATTATGATTACATAGGTCCATGGTTCACATTTGAGGTCACTCTGTTGCGCTGTCCTATGGGGTTGGGGGACTGCTTAGTGCCAAGGGTTTACTCTTAGAATTATATTGAAGTATTTCACCAACTTGAGATGCGTACATAGAGTTTAAAGGTGCTATTTTTAAAATATGGTATAAATTGTCGAGTCAGCTGAACTTCCTAAGGAGAAAGACATCATGCTTGGTAAGGTGGAGGCTCAGTGCAAGACAGGAAGGCCCCCTGGGAGATGGATGGACACCGAGGCCACAGCCATGGGCTCAGGCATAGGGACGATTGTGAGGGCGGCGCAGAACCAGGTGGCGTTTTGTTCTGTTGTGCATAAGGTCGCTATGGCTTGGAACCTGCTCGAGGGTCCCTGACAACACAAAGCAGTCCCAATAGCGTAGTGGGTTATGGGTTGCACAGTCAGCAGTTCAAATCCTCTGGCTGTTCTGTGGGGGGAAAGATCCAGCGCTGCTCCTGTGAAAATTGACTATCCTCAGTGGTACTCAGTCCTGGAGTTTGCTGAGTCAGAACTGACTTGATGACCTTGGTGGGTTATGACCTATATGAGGAGGAGCCCTGGTGGCAGAGTGCCTGGCTACCAATCAAAAGGTTGGTGGTTTGAGCCCCAGGAGATACTCTGCAGCAGAAATCAGAGGCAATGTGCTTCTGTAAAGACGACAGCCTTGGAAACCCTGGGATTCCCAGGGCAGTTAGTTCTGTCCTCTCTGGCTGCTGACTATGAATGGAATCAACTAGATGGCAACAGATGCTGGCCTGTGTGGACATGTAAACAAACAGCTCACAGCTCTTCCACTCAACCAAAGATTAGCAGTTAGAAATGCCTGGCAGTCTGCTTCTGAGAGTGCCTTGGCAACCCCAGAGTTCCAAGTTAGAGGAGAACAGCATTCCTGAAAGTTTCAGTAGCTGGTTTTTTAGCATTTGGTTGCAGACCTTTTTTCAAGGGCATCTGGACAGACTCCTCTGCCCAGCCTTCAGGGAGCAGCCGAGCGTGCGGTGGTGGAGATTCGTGCTGGCCAACAGATCACCGCTGCTGGCAGTGCTGCCCAAGCTGGGTGGGTTTTTTTAATTGGATCACCGGGATTTAAAACTGGATTCTTCATGCTCGCATTTGAGCAAACAGAGCCTGGAGAGTTTAGTCTGGGCCTCTCGGTCAGTCTGAGGCCCTGGCTACGCTGTGCTGTGGGTTTGTATGGGTTCACGTGCTGAGGTGAGCTGCAAGCTAGCTGTGCCACAATTTATTTACCCATGTCATCTTTTTACTATTGAACAGAGGCGTGCCTATGTCTCTTCGTGTCACTGTTCTTATATCTCCGTGGAAGTGGAATTGCTGGATCATACGTTGTTTCCACATTTAGCTTTTTGGGGAGGCACCATACTGTTTTTCACAGTGCTGGTACCATTTGATCATCCCATCAGTTGTGTATGAAGGTTTTGATCTCTCCACACTCTCCACAGCTTTTGTTGGGTCTTGTTCTTTGCATTGCTGCCATTTTTTGCAGAGGTGAGAAGGTACCTCACTGTTGTTCTGGTTTGCATTTCTCTAATGGCTAATGACAATGAGCATGTTTTCATCGTTGGCCATCTGGATGTCTTCTTGTGTGATGTGTCTGTTCAGGTTCTCTGCCCATCTTTTGAAGGGATCCCATTTTTCTGTGAGATTTGCTGTTTACTTGTTTTGTTGAGTAACTCGGGCTACATTTTCTGATGGGTTTTCTGCACGTGGACTTCTTTTGTGTATCCTCACGGTACCATGGCCATTTGACCGTTGGTCTCTGGTGTTTTGTAAACTGGTCCTTCAAGCGAGAGGCCTAATCAGACTAAGATTGGGTTTTTCGGGCAAGAATACATCCCAGATGGTGCTCCACATCAAGAAATAGGCTATGTTTCAGAGTCTGCTTTTGTCATGTTGAATTTGTGTTCCAGGAGTTGCTAGTGGGCTCCCTGATTTATAAGCCTTCTGTCTAGTGGTCTTGGCAAGGATTGATGCCTGTTACTTCACTTGGGGCTACGTCTTTTTGAGTAGGGGCATGGCATGAGCGATGGCTCTGTTGGTAGTAGATCATTGTGTGGGGTGGGGTGGAGTGACAGGTAGAAAGGACAGACTGCAGGATCTCTTATAATAATCCGAGTGAGATACAAAGGTGACTTATTTGGACTATTTTGTGAAGAGCAATTCAATAGGATTTGCTAGTGGGCAGGATTGGGCAGATGAGAAGGAGCGTGATGCTGAACTGAGCTGCTAGGAGATGACATCGCTGTTTAGGGAGATAGAGAAAGCTGTGGGAGGACTAAGCTTTGTTGGCATGGCGGTTTAAAGACTATGCTGAAAGGTCAGCAGTTTGAATACCATACGTTCACCTCAGGTGAAAGATGAGGCAGGTTGCTGCTGTAAAGATGGACCGCCTCCCAGACCCTGTGATGGACGCTGCTCTGCAGGGCTGCCGTGAGTCAGAATCAAGCCAACACCAGCCGGTTTTCGTTAGAGTGACCCTTTTGCAGTATTTTTGTTGTGGCAGCTCTAGCAGCTGAGGCAGGTATGCCTTTCTACAAGACATACCCCTCTAGACTCTTAGTAGGGCAAACTTTTGTTTCTCTAACTCTTATCTCTTCAAATTCAAGGGCAAAAAAGGGACAATGTCGTCACTGTCATTCAAAGTCATGGATTTCCAAGGTGAATAAATACTGTGTCTTATGGGAGAAAGTCTGTGTCTTTAGGCAACTACATCGTCAATTTTAAAACCAGGTTTGGAGATGGGAGGATGCTTTTCCAGAGCCTTGTAGTCATGCATAGGAATTATTTGAGGATGAGGAGAGTGAGCTATTTGTTTTTTCATTATTGAAGAAAAGGTGGAGTAGAGATGCGGACTACAGAAGTTAAAACTTTCAAAATCTCGTCCTGTGTGGCATGGCGTTTTTCCTTTTTAGTTTGTAAGAAGGTTTTTGTGGTAGTTACACAGTTTCATATTAACTTGATAAAAGAGTCCAGGAGTGGAGGTTGGCCTGTCAATCCGGTCACAGGCTGAAGAAGTCTCCTTGTGGGCATGGCCTCGTTATGGGGGTTTGGGTAACTTTCTCTCTGTCTCCTTCTCTGCTTCACCATTCGGTCGAAGATCCACATGGAGCAACGTGGACGGCAGCCAGAGCCCTGGAGATGCAGCCGCTGCCACTGGATCCACAAGACTTTTCACCCGTTGGCTTGTGCTCTTCCAGCATTTGGCATCATTAATAGTGGCTATCTGAGTCTGAAGAGGACTTTATGGACTAGTATCAAACAAATGGGCTAATGTCAGACCTACAGATTTGATCTGGACTGGGCTGGAATGCTTTCTTAATATGCAATTGCTCTTTGATATAAAGCTCTTTCTTATACATATGTGGGTGTCTCTGGATTTGTTTCTTGAGTCAACCCAAACTAACAGTTTTTTTTATATGATAATAATCCTGGATTCACAGGAAGTTGTAAAGATGACACAGAGCTGTGTTGTGATCCCTTTTCCCAGTTTCCTCCGTGGTCATATCTTGGGTCATGACAATACAGTGTCAGAACCAGAATGTTGACAGTGTGATATGTGTGAATACCACTTTATCCTGCATGTACGCACTTGTACTCTGGACCACCGGCAAGATCTGCAACTGTTCCATCAACACAGACCTGTGTTGCATTGCCCTCATATGGTCATATCTGCCTGCTTCCTTCCCATCCCTTCTGTCCACCATGCATCACTTTTCCATCTTGGAGACGCTGTCACGTGAAGAATGTTAGATTTGTGGAATCATACAGCATGTGACCTGTCGAGATGGACTGCTATCCCTCAGCATAATTAATTACCTTAAGGTCCATGCACGTCATTGTGTGTATCAGTCCTTCATCCTTTTGTCCTGCAAGACCATATTCCACAGTATGGTCTTTCCACTCTGTTTAACTATTCATCTGGGATAAGATCTCTGATTTATTTCCAATTGGAGGTTTACTACTAATCAAATTGGCATGAATACGCGGGTTTCTGTGTGAACTCAGGCTTTACTGTGCCTTGATAAATACCCAGCCCTGTGATTACTGGGTCGTGTGTTAAGTGGTAAGTATAAGTAGCCTGAGTGGAACAGTGAATGATGTGGCTAGCTATAACGATAAGGTGAGCCCTGCATTGACAGAGAGCTGCTGGAGGTTCAATTCAGAAAAGGACTGGAACAACATCATTGCTGATGTCGGATGGCTCTTGGCTGGAAATAGGGAATACTAGAAATACCAGGAATACTAGAAAGATGTTTACTTGTGTTTCTTTGACTCTGCAAAGGCATTCCCCTGTTTGGAACATAGCAAACTATGGATAATCTTGACAAAAATGTGGCTTCCAGAACACTTCATTGTGTGCATACAGAATTTGTATATGAATCAAGAGGCAGTTGTGGAAACAAGGGAATACTGCCTGGTTCAAGATCAGCAGAGGTGCGTGACGGGGTTTATCTTCTCATCATACTTATTCATCCCCCATGCCGAGCAAATAATTAGAGAATCTGGATTATATGAAGAAAAATGTGGCATCAGGATTGGAGGAGTGTTCATTAGCAACCTGGCATATGCAGATGACACGATCTTGCTTGCTGAAAGTGAGGAGGACTTGAAGTACTTGCTGAAGAACATCAAGAATTGCAGCTGTCAGTATGGTTTACAAATCAATGTAAATAAGACCCAAATTCTCACGATTGGATCATTAGGTCATATCGTGATAAATGGAGAAAAGATTGAAGTTGTCAAGGATTTTGCCTTGCTTGGATCTACCCTCTTTGGGAAGTAGCAGTCAAGAATTCCAATGAGCCCTTGCATTTGGGTAAATCTGCTGCACAAACTCTCTTTTAGATTGAGAAGCAAGGATGTTACTCTGAGGACTAAGTTTTCCCTGACCTAAGCCAGGGCTTTTCCAATCATTTTATATGCCTGTGAATGTTGGGCCTTGAATAAGGAAGACCAAAGCAGAATGGATGCACTTGAATTACGTTTTAATGAAGACTATGGAAAGTACCACGTACTGCCAAAAGACCAGACACATCTGTCTTTAGAGGCAAGGATGGTAAGACTTTATTTCACATAGTTTGAATGTGTCAAGAGAGGCAAGTCCCTGGAGAAGACAGACCCTCCTACTTGGTAGAGGGGCAGTAGGAAAAGAGGAAAGCCCTCTATCGGATGGACTGACACTGCGGTTGCGACAACGGGCGCCAGCATAGGAACAATTGTAAGGATGGCGCAGGACTGGGCAGTGCTTCATTCTGCTGTGCACAAGGTCGCTACGGGTTGTCACAAACTAGATGGCACCGGACAACGACAATACAAGCAGCTCAAATGCACTGCTCTGTGGGAGAAAGATGGGGCTATTCCAGGAAAGAGGTACAGTCTCAGAAACCCCACAGGCCTTCTTCTTCTGGGTTCCCAAGCCTTCCTGAGGCAGAATGGACTCTGGCCGTGGGACTCAAGGCCTGCAGGGGGAGGCCCTTAACGAAGCTGATCAGAGGCCTCATCCTGCGTGTCCACCACAGGGGCTACTGCAGACCTCCTCTGATCATCAGCTCAGAGCCGGGGCCTCCTTCCACATGGCCGATGCCCTTTCAAGCATGTGTGTGACCATGGAGAGGGAACCTACTTGCTTTGAGCCTTAGACTGTGCTGTCTTTCCTTTTCATCTTCTGAGCGCACGTGAGCTGAGGGTCATTTCCCCAGAGGAGCAGATT
The DNA here is from genome assembly GCA_004026705.1 of Nesogale talazaci. Taxonomy (NCBI): domain Eukaryota; kingdom Metazoa; phylum Chordata; class Mammalia; order Afrosoricida; family Tenrecidae; genus Nesogale; species Nesogale talazaci. Next base: position 128,038 of record PVJH01000137.1, read on the forward strand.
GAGTCTGATCCATTTCCACCTCTGTGAGATCAGCCTGTCAGTAACCCGGCTGCATGCTTTCTCAGCTCCAGCACGAGCTCACAGTCGGACACTGATGGGCTCGTTGCTGTCCAGGCAATGCCAACGCCGCAGTGACCCTGCACGCATGGCACAGAGAGGCCTTGCTGCTGAGGCTTGTTGAGGCTGTACACCTTTATAGAAGCCTGAGGTACAACTTTCTTCTGGGGCTGTTGGGCCTGAAACTTCTGCCTTATCACGTGGCCAGATTTTAAGCGGCCATCATTGACCAGGAGGTGGGGGAAGGGAGGTGTCCTTGATTAAAAATTTGCTCTATATAGAGCAACAGAAGTTTTCATAGAATGCAAAAATTGTATTGTAATTTTAATTTTAAAACGCCGCAGGACATTGTTCAATTGTTAAAAAGCGGGACATCTGGTCACCTTAGGCCCTTCAACCCTATAATGCTGAGCACGAAGTTTTCGTATCACTTAATTGAAACGTATCTGGTACTGAAATTATAAAGCTTTTGGAGCCGACGATGATGGTGACGAGATCGTGGCACTGTGCTCATACAAATGCACACCGCTACTCACGCATTTTAGCAGCAAAATGCTTGAATAACGGCACATGTTTTGACGGCAAAATCAGCCATTTTGACTGAGGTTAAGTGGTCGTTGACGTTCAGTGCGTTTTACAATAACTTTCAATCTAGTGAAGTTTTAGTGTTGATATTTTTGTATATGTTCATAAAACTGTAGTTTTATCTCAAAGGTGTAATGCTCATAAAAACATTATATTTGATATATATTTCTCCTTTTTCAAAATTAATGAGTTCATTTTGTTTGTCTTTTGAATCAACGGCGACAAAAATTACCACAGCATTAGTCGTGGTTTGTTTTATGAAAAATGGTGAATTTATGACGTGGATAGAAGCAGTACAGAGTCAGACAAGGAATCAGATGCTAATTGAAATTGGTAAATAAAATGTGTATTATATTTAAAAATTTTGATTTTGCTATATAAAATTTTAATTATATTGTTATTCAAACCAAAAGTATTCCTGGAAGAGATACCCGTTTAGATGGTCTTCACCATTGCCCTGAGGTCACAACAGAGGAAGATGCAAAAATGTAAATTGCAAGAGAGCACCAGTGTTTTTCTGCAACAAATTCAAAGTTCACCTTTGCATCACACACACAAAATTGTTTTGTTCAACTTCACACTTAAGTTATAAACAAATACATTTTGTATTGTATTTTATAAATAAAATAAGTTTTCAGTTTGTTTTTTATTTAATAATAAAACAAGATGAAAAATAGTATAGAAGTGGGGCTGAGCCCCGGTGGCGTAGTGGTCGTGCGCTGGACTGCGACCCACTGGGATGGAGGTTCAATTCCAGCTCTGCAGGAGCAAAGGCTGGGCCTCCTACTCCCACCACCAGAGGGCAGTGATGCCCCCTCCAAAAAAGAAAAAGAAAAATAGTATAGAAGTGAGGGTTCATTTTTTCATTCTTGTATTAGAAATCCATGGACAAATGTGACAATTTGGTTACATTTTTTAAACATTGCAAATTTTACATTTTTAAATATTTTGGTTGTTATGTATATTGAAAACTATGAAAGTAAAGAATAAAAACACACAAATTTTTTTTCCCTGAAATTAAAAAATCCAGGCGTTCTAGGGTTAATTTCACTGCCCAGGGCTTAACCACTGCACCTCCAGGGCCCCTCTCACGTGCTGTCATTACGTGCTATGGTGCTGTCAAGTGGGTTCTGACCCACAGCTACTCTATGTATATCAGAACAAAGCACCGCCCAGTCCTGCAGCATCCTCAGCTGTCCCTCTGTCCGAGCCCAGGTCAATGAGTCCTGTCCAGGCCCTTGCTGCCCTGTCCTTTGCGAAGCACGATGAGGGACTGGTCTCTCCTGACAACCTGCCCTTTCACTCAGAAGTCCTAAATCCATCTCTTCGAATCTGACCTTGGGATGGTAGACGTTTGTCTCTCAGCTGGACAGGTAAGTGTGTTTGGAATATGACAGGGCTGAAGGGATGCTTTGATTGATTGCTGGATATTCTCCTTCCCAGCACCTTCTCCAAGCAGATCACCAGATCTTTCTTCCAAAGTGCCACTGGCCATGTTGGCACTGCCAACCTGTTGGTTAGTAGTGGAGTGCTTCCTCTGTCTGACCAGGGGCTCACTTTGATGTTGACGTCCTTACCTGCATCTTAAAGATAAAGAAAATGAGTGGAGGCTTAGAGAAAGCCCACTGCTGGTTCAAAGTCGCACTGCTTCGTTATGCTTCCATTCTCTCGACTTGATCCACAGGTGCTATATTTAGGTGCTGTTTGGAGGAGGAAGACCCCAAACAACAACAGCAACATGGAAAAGACAAAGCAAAACCCAGACTTGCTGTCCTGGAGTCCGTTTGGCTCATAGGAGTCCCTCAGACACAGCAGAGCTGCCCCCAGGGTCTCCGGGAGGCGGCATCTTTTGGAAGTCGATGGCTGGCGGGTTGGAGGCCTCCCCAACTCTGGTCCCTTAGCAGTTGGGTTTGCCACTACTGCAAATGAGACACATGGAGTGGTTAAAATAGAATCAGGAAGAGCTGTGGAATTGGGTCTTTGTAAAAGTGTTCTAAATTAAATTTTTTTTCCTTCACTTTTCCCTCAGGAATATGTATTACCATTTTAAAGTGTTCTTGTCTGCCACCCCTTAGATGGTGTGCAAGTTTCAGAGCCAGAGAAGCTTGTGGGCATCCAGCCAGCAGGACGCGTGGCACTTACCATGGGTGCTAGTTTCAGGGGAGAAGAAGGGATGCCCCGCCCCTGGAGGCAGGAAGAGGCGGCCCCTTCTGGGGAGGTTGGCTACTTCCTTTCTCTTGTTTTTTCTGTTGTGGTACTTTTCTCTGTCCGACTCTTCTCTGGACCCATCCTGGGCACATTTAGTCAGTATTCCCTTTCCCCACTCTCTGCTTCCCATGGGCACGCTCCCCTCCGCCTTTATTCAAAGCATGACTCAGCCTGGGCTCCTGGGGCCCCGTAGACTTCATCAAAGGGGATGGCTTAATCTCCCTGTTTATTTCTTAGGCAGTCTTACTGAGATTTAATCCACATACAGTACAACTGAGAGGTAAATTGAGGCAGAGTCCAGACAAAGACCTGGAGCAGAGCGTGGCTTTATTAAGGGAAAAACCTTTTGGGAGGGTAAGGAAGAGCAGAGGGGTGGGGGGTGGGGGGGCCGGGTCAGAAGCATCTTGAGCTTCTGGGGTGGGTCCAGCGACCTAGAGTATAGGTTAGGGGAGTTGTGCCTGGTACTGGGACTGCGGGATATATATATATATATGACTTGTTAAGGCAGGTATGGATTATAAAGGGAAAGAGAAGTTCCAGTGCTTTGGGTTGTTAGGAAGCAGTGCTGGAGAGAGGAAGATTGTGTCCCGCCCAGGTGGGGGTCAACTTGTCCTGGGAAACGATATCAGGGAGGTATGCTCTGTGGGTGAGCTTAAGTTCTGGGGAGTGCTGAAGGCAGGTGCACTGAAGTTCAGGTGCTATGAAGCTTAGCAGACCACTCGTCTTCTTGAGAGACTGGAACAGACGGTGCCTGGCCCTGGACTCGGCCCACACAACAATACACTCATGTATGTCAACATGCAATTCTCATGACCATTACTGCAGGCAGTGTAATTCAATGTATACAGACCTCCTCAGTTCCTCCCCCAGCTCTGCGTGCCCACTAAGCTGCCTCCCATTTTTCTAGACTGGCCGATTCTGTACAGGTCTGTAAATGCCTGAGTGGTGGTGACAAGTTGCTCTGCTGTCTGCAAGGTTTGCAGTACCCGCAGCTCCGAGGAAGAAGGACAGGGCTCTCTGCTCCTGTAAACTGTTACAATCTTGGAAACCCACAGGGGGTCGCTGTGAGTCAGCATGGACTTGATGGCCATGAGTTGAGGTTGGACTATAGATGGAATCCTATCATTTTGTCCCTACCTTCTTCCCCTCAGATACTGTTTCCATGGTCCAGCCACATTGTCGATTGCACAGCGTTCTTTTTCCCTCTTTATGTTGGAACAACTTTTCATCATATGCATTTGCATAGGTGTTTCGGGGACGAGGTTTCCGGTCGAACATTTCTAGGACCATGGTAGAGGAATATACCTGCAGGGTGTCCGTGATTGGGTGGGAAGGAAGAATAAAGTGCTATTTCATATGTGGAGTGCCTGGAGAGTGCAAGTGGTGAGCGCGTTCAGAGGTGTGATTCCACCCCAGGATGCTGGGAATCTACTGAAAACTCAGTCATTGGACACCCTCACCGTCGGGAGCGCAGTGCTACTCTGACCCACATGGGGCTGCCACGACCCAACGGTAACGCCACGCCCTTCCTCCCCACTGCTCAAGGTTGACTCTATGCATGGCCCTAACACCAAACCGGTTTCTGGCTAGTGTCGTAGGGACCCAAAACTATTTGTCTTAAAATTTCAGGGAAAAATGACTCTATGCTCCCTAGCAGTGAAAAACTTCTGATAGCCCATACTCTGGGATAAAGCATAGCTTCTACTTTTGCAGCTGCCGGAATCATTCCAGTGACCGCCGGGGGTAGGATCCCCCACTTTGGGAAACACTGGTCTAGTGAATTCTAACTGATGATGACCCCTTTCCTTACAGCAGAAAACTTCTCCGCAGCGTTTCCTTGGCCGCCATCTTAAAGGATGATGATCACCTGGCCTTTCTTCTGCTGGGGCTGTAGGTGAGCCATCAACCACAAAGTGCTCACACTCTCTGGGGGCCTCGCCTCCGAGCTTGTGGTTTGTAAAGGAGTAGCCACAGGTCAGATAGGCAGTTTTTAAAAACGAATAGGAAGGAGTGGTACAGTTTAAGGGCACAGTTGAAAGAGCAATGAGGGTGGGTGTGGAAGTTAACATACTTGGCTGCTAACTTTTTAAAAGTTTGGCAGTCAAAACTTTCAGCTGCCCTTCAGGAGAAAGGTGTAGCAGTCTGCTTCTAGAAGAATTAAAGCCTGGGAAATGCCACAGGACACGTCTGCCCCATTCTTTTGGGACACTATGGGGTGGAATTCTTTTGATGGCAGTGAGTTTAGTTTGGGGGCCAACTGTTCCAGGAACATAGAATCAATTATAGCCGCATGGTTCTTAATCCTGTGTTTTGTGACAAATCCAAATGGAAAATCTTTTACTTTGCTAAGGATATTGATAATATCCCGCTAAGTTCAGCCCCTATATGTTATTTGAATACTTTGTTAAGAACAATGGCTCACATGTCGGGATTTTCTGTTTGTTCTGTTCCACTAGTTATGAATGGTGAAACCCTGGTGACCAAGTCCCTAAATGGTCAGCATTTCCTCTCTCAAACTGTCATTGCAATTAAAACAGGGCTTGCAAATCACATGATGCTGAGTGAGAGAGCAGCCATGACGCACGTGGTGACCAAGGCTTGGATAATTGTCTAGGTTTTAGGTGAAATATCTAGTGTTTCTCAAGCTTTGCTTTTCCTTCACCCCCACCTTCTCCGGTTCTCTAAACCTACTTTGTTCTTCCGCTCCATGCTTCAGACAGCACACTTGCAACATTCAGTCATTGCTAAAGACAAAGCCCTGAAAGGGACCCGTGGGGCTACCAAGTCATCCTGAACTCTTGCTCTGCCGCCTTTCTGGCACAGCACTGTTAGGTCAGTGTGCTCCTCTGAGCTCTAGCCTGTGTGGAAGTCATGCAGTCCAATTATGAGGGGGTCTTTGAGGCTTCAGCATGCCTTTGGGATATAAACTGGCATGTAAAATTCAAGCACAAAGAGAAATCGATCGGGAGAGAGATGGTCAGAGACTCTGGGGAGCTATGGGGTATGAAGGCCTTTGTCCTTGGTTCTGGGAAAGTGGCCCTTGAGTAATTAGAATGCCTTGATCTGGGACTCTCAGGCCACACTCAAGGTCTTGTACTGGTGAATAGGGGCTGGCCACACAGGGAAATGCTCACCTGGAGGCTGAAGCAGCAAGTATGGGGTGGAGGTGGGGGCATGATTGGCTAGCATGCAGGACTGGCTTGGTACGGTGGGGAGGTGCCCCCGCTGAGATAGGCAGCTCCACGTGGGGGAACTTCTCTGGACTTAGCCATTCTCACGCCTCCTTGTGATGGTCTTGAGTTGTGGCGTTTTACTATTGGAAAACTTGGAGTCCCACGTGTAATGTCTTCCATGCTCGTTGGAAGTTGTTGCAGCACAATAATGAACCCAAGGAGGATGTCCTGTGTTCACACACACAGCTTGGATCAGAAATGAGGAAGAAGTAGAAGAATTTTCATCCTGGAAATAGGCCTTTATTTTTTGCTAATTTCACCATAAACCTTTCATTGGCTATGTCTAAAGAATTGTTCCTTCTCTTTTCATTGGTGGGGATGCTGAGGATGATACCCTACAATTGATAAATGAATAACACCTTTCACCTCAGCATACTTAGCATTCATGATTTCTAGAGGGAGGATGCCATCCCTAATTTGTTCAGGGTGGCATTTCTTTGTGTGTGTGTGTGTGTGTGTGTGTGTGTGTGTGTGTATGAGAGAAAGAGAGAGAGAGAGAGAGAGAGAGAGAGAGAGAGAGAGAGAGAGAGAGCTTTAATCTCAGTCATTGCTGCTTTGGCATTTCTTTTTACCTCTTTGGGCGGCAGACTTAGATATGACACATCAGTTCCTTGCTTGCACACATTCAAATGTACTGAGCGCCTATTGCGTGATGCTGGTCTAGGTTCTGGGCCCTGAGTAGTGTCCAGAATGCACCATTGTTTGCCTTCATGAAGTTTACATTTTAGTGGGTGCTTAAATAAGATGTGTCTGAGAACTAAGGAAACAGACACAGCTGCTTTTTTGATAGGGAGAGCAAGAGATGTCTCCTCCCCCAACCCCACCTCTCACCCAAGGTAACATTGAAAACTGGTCATTACTCAGATGAAAAACTCTGGGTGGTGTACATGGTGAGAGATTGAGACAGAGCTGCAGGAAGGAGATAGAGCTCAGTTAGGGATGAAAAGCAAGGATATACTTTATTGGAGGTAGTGAAGGACTTCTGTGAAGAGAAGGGACAGCAGAGAGCGAGAGAGACAGGAGCATCGTGAGTTCTTGGGTGAGTTCAGAGGCCCAAGAGTTAGGCCAGGGAAACCGCGCCTGGCAGTGGGGCCATGGGACATATACAGGGCTTGAGCCAAGGACAGATGTACCAATAATGGAATGAGACTTTCTGATGTAGCAATTGCAGCATCTGAGTCAGGATATGGTTTGTGAGAACATAGATCCACCTCCTGGAACACTGAGGGAAGAGACTGTACAGACTCGGCCCTCAGAGATAAGTTCTGTGAAGGGGCTGTGCCTTTTGGGGAGATAAGCTCTGTGAAATGCCAGAGGAAGGGTTTACAAAGGTCACTAGGTTGTTCATCTCCTTCTTAGTGAGGCTGATGCAAAAGGGGTGCAAGGGGCTGCCCAGTCCAGGGAACTGCCCAGTCTAGGGGGCTGCCCGGTTCGACCCTGGCCCATTCACATGACTCATGAGCTTGACTGATAACTGAAAGGTTGCTAGTCTAGAGGGGCCTCAGAAGAAAGGCCTGGTGTTCTTTAAAAAACCCAACCTTTGAAAACCACATGGAACCATTGACTTTGACACCCATCGGGTCCTCATGAATCGTCCCTCGATGGAAGCCAGGCCTCATGGGTTACATATTCGCTGAGTTCTCAGTGCCAGCAGAGAGCAGACCCTGATTTCTGTGAGCTCAGATCTGCCTGTGTCTTTTCATACAACAACATTAAGATGAGCAACTAAATTGCTCATCCACCACCTTCAAAAGGGCAGCTGATTGTGCGCTGAGAGAATTTTGTTAGGTCACTATAGAGGTCATGATGGCCCACCTCTGAGGTATGTGGCCCTAGGCAAGCTTACCTGTTTGCAGGCTGAACTCTGGCCCTGGTGATGCAGTTGACTCAGAGCTGTGCAGGACGACTGATTGGCTGAACACTCGCATTCGGGGTAGGCCGGCCCTGAAGTCAATCGTCTTTGCCCCAGGCCCTGCTGTTCATGCAATATGTCTAGCCATCAGGCCACCAGAAAGGTGCATCAGGAATGACAGTAAACTTTGGATCTGTTTCCTTCTTAAAAATATTTTCTGCAAGGCATGGGTTTTTTCTTTGTATCATGGGGGACTTGTTTAAATTCTCCCTTTTATGGTGGTAGGGACATGTTGTGAAGGTGCCCAATGTGTCAGTGACCTTCTCCAGGTTCATTACTTGTTCTATGAATGAGCGTATGTGCTTATTCACTGACCACACTCCACCAAGTTATATGACTGTCTTTTTTAGTATTTTCATAACTCAAGTGATTAAACTTAGGACCCACCCTTCTCTGGTCTGACCTCATTAACATGATGATGAAAAAAATTGATTTCAGAGGACACAGCTGAGTGTCTACAGAACTGATTGCTTCTAGAAAAGGAAGGCATATACCCAAAGGCTGTAAACATTGGGTCATTATAAACTTTCGTGATGCTGCAGGACAAAGTACAACCGCCATGGTGAGTTTCTCAGACTGTGCCTTCTTATGGGAGAAGAAAGAATCATCTCTCTCTTGGGAGCATCTGCTAAGTTTGAACTGTTAACCTTGCATTTAGCAGCCCAATGTGTAACTCATGACACCACCAGGGCTCCTCGCTGGTGCCTCATTTATTTGAGTAGCAGATTATAGGCAATATGACAATTTGCAGCATATCCATAGCCCTAAAGATGATGACAGATGTTGCCCCACTCTCCCAAAGATCTATTCCAGACCCTCCCTCTCCTCTGTCTGCCTACCTCTCAGAGGAACTCCTGCTCTGGACTAAGTACCCACCTGGGTTTCCACTCCATCACTCTGCCAAGGCATACACCTTGAACATGGTGTCGCCTCCCCCTGGGCCTGTTCCAACTCGAATGTATTCTGATTTTTAAAAATCAGCATCTGGTGGTTATTTGTGTGAAGCAACAACCCCTTTCTAGAAGGAAGTAGAGCAAGCACCTGCTTCTGAAAATTACTTTTTATAAGGAAGTATATGTCTTAGTTCTATGCAGTTGGGTCAGTTCCGTACCTGGGAGGCTCATACATATCCTCATTCTATTTGAAATGTTGACTTTAATCTGTACATAAAAACCAGCTATGAGTTATTGTTTGAGGATATATTGACTCAATGGTATTACATTTGTTTTTTAAAATATATTTTTCATATTTAATCATCTACTGCTCCCCCCCCCACAAATGATATATAATGTGAAGAAAAATAGACTTATATAGTTTTATTCTTTTGAAAATAGCGAAAATATCATGCTGTATGGATCAAGACTAGAAATCAGAACTAGTAGAGAAAAGAATCAACACAGGGCAATAATAAAAGGTGTTCACTGATGTATTTTTTATAATAGAAAATGAAAATTCCAACCAATGGGAGTCTGGCTAAGTAAAGTATGGTCCATTTATACCATGTTGTTATTGCTGCTGTTGTTATTGCTTGGTGCCATTGAGACAGTCCCAACCCACAGCAACACTCTGTGCCACAGAATGGAACACTGTCCTGTCCTGTCCAGCCTCAAGATTCTTCTGTCAAAGCCATTGTTGCAGCCACTCCCCTAGTCCTTCTTGTCGACGGTCTTCCTCTTTTCCCTCCTGGTCTCTCCTTTTAGCATGTCCAAAATGCACGAGATGAAGTCTTCTCATCCTTTTTTTTTCTTTTTAAGGCAGTGGTTCTCAACCTTCCTAATGCCGCAGCCTTAGGTGTTGTGGTAATCCCCAACCATAGAATATTTTTGTTTTTCCTTCATCACTGTGATTTTCCTACTATTATGAATTGGGCAACCCCTGTGAAAGGGCCGTTCGACTCCCAACGAGGTCTCAACCCACCAGTTGAGAACCGCTAATCTATACTCTCAATACCTAGTATTAAGAGAAAAAGAATATGTCCAATATTATCCAATGTCTGTATGTGTAACAAATGATCCATCCTATCCCAACATATTTATAAAACTTTCCACTGTACTTGTTGGTGTCCAGAGGTTAAATAATAATTGCCAAATTGATCAAGTGCACTTGGTCGTGGTCATTTCATGGTTTCAGACCATCGACAGAGAATGGGTGTGGAGGAAACTCATATGCTGTAAGACCCAGTTTTTCAAGAAAGAATGTCATACATCACTCCCACCCCCCCACCCCCACCCCCAGTCAAGAAGCCCAAAGAATTGTAGCTCATTGTTCACCTGTACGAATACCTTCTTTTGGCCTGTTTGAGTTTATAACTTACCACTGTTAGCACTGGATGAGAAAAAAAAATGCCCCAGCTTTAGAAAACATGGATTCACTTCTATCCCTGTGTGAGTAACTCTGCCTAGGATTTGTTGTTGGTTGTAGCTGTGTTAATATGCACTTGTACAACAGAATGGAACTCTCTGGTCCTCATGATCATTCCTATGCTTGGATCCCTCATTGCAGCCCTTGTGTCATTGAGTCTTCTTGAGGGCCTGGCTTCTCCTAATAATGGACCCAAAGTATGTCAGATGAAGTTTCACCATCTGGGTTAGTCCGGGTAGACTAGAGGAACAAATTTCATAGACATGCATGTAGATATAAGGAAAGGGTTTATATACAAAAGGAAAGGGTTTATATACAAAAGGAATGAGACATGGAGAAAGCATCCCAGCCCAGTCCAGTCCAAAGTCATAAGTCCAATATTAACCCATATACCCGAAATCAGTCTGTAAAGTCTTCTTCCGACTCACAAAGTCACAGGTCAGTGGGTGCAGAATCCCAGTGCTGACAGGGCACCTCGCCTCCAGGGCTCAAGGTCCATCAACAGCAGAAGCAACTCATCACTGGCAGAGGAGGTCTCCATCTGGCCTCCCCAGCTTCAGAGGTGTGGCTCCATCAGGGCAAAGCTGTGTGGTCTCTCCGCCGGCTCCTCCAGCTTCTCGAACGCTGCCAGCTCGTCTTGTGCGTGATTAATCGTCTCTGAGACTAACTCCCAACCACTGGGGAAGATAGCTTCTCATCTTCATGAGGGAAATATCGCGAGATTTCCCAGAAGTCTCAGGAGAGAGTCATGCCCAAACAGAGGCCTCATTGACTACTCAATGGCTATCTCCAGATTAACAGGCTAGACTCCACCCCTACATCTCAATCATAAAATTAACATAAGCACATGACTGCCACACCATCTACACTTCTATGGAGCACTCTGGCTATACTTCCTCCAAGAGAGATGTGTTGGTTCTTCCGTTGGCCCATGGTAAAGTCAATCTTCTCATCAACCCCATGGATTCAGAGGCATCAGCTCTTTTTTGGTCTTCCTTACTCCTTACCTAGCTTTCACATGCATATGAGGCAGATGAAGATGTGAAGAGGCTACTGAAAGTAAAAGTGGAATTAAAAGATAATAGAATTTTTCCATAGAATTTTTGAAGCCTTTCGTTCCATGGTTTGGGTCAAGTGCACCTTAGTCATCAAAGTGACATCTTTGCTCTGTCACTCTCTAAAGAGGTCCCATGCAGCAAATTTATCAGCACAGAACTCACAGACTCTACCACAAAAAACCTTTCTCTGGTTCTGACTTTATTGAATATCATTTTCCAGTCAATAAAAACGTATTGATCGGTGTTGCAAATAGTTAATGCCATTGTCTGCTGGCCAAAAGATTGGTGGCGGAGCCCACCAGATCTGCCTGGGAAAAGGGGCCTCCTGACCTACTTCTGAGAAAGCCCATGGGGCAGTTTTACTTGGCTCCACCTGCAGCTATCTGAAGTCAGCGTCTGGACGACTAGTTTTTAGATACAGCACTTCTGTAGGTGGGTGGGGCCTGGCAGGTAATAGAAGAGACCTTTGCTCCCCTAGAGCATAGAATTGGGGAGGACTGACCTGAGGAGCTAGAAATCCCAGGAAGTGAAAATTATGATGAAAAGTAGACAGGATGATATGACGAGGAGTGTCAGAGGAACTACACTTAAAAGAGGTTGTTAGGAAAGACGCGTAGAAGCCGCAGATCATCTACCACGGCCCGTGTGATGGGAAGGAGCCAGGTCTGTGACAATCGGGGAGGAAAGCATACTTGGCAGAGGGAACTAGACCATCACCCAGCAGGAGGAACGAGTTGACAGAGTTTGGTGTTCTTTAGAGGGAGAAGTGAAAGAAGGGTCAGCATTGTGTCCAGCTTCAAGACCAAGTAAGAAGTTTAAATCTAAACTTTGATTTAAATTTAAGCTTGTAAATTTAATATTTCAATCTAAGCTTAGTGTTTTGTTCAAACGTGGAATGAAATCTCATTGTAAGTGTGATAGACAGATACTGGGGCAGGCTGTTTAGGGGAAGGCTGCTTTTAGATGCCCTGCACACGTATTGACTGTTGGTGTAGAAGAGTAGAAGCCAGGAACCATGTAGGGTGTCCAGGTGGGAGAAGACGGTGACTTAGATGAGAGTGATGATTCCAGACATACTTGCCTATGGATTAAGGCTGCAGTTTAGGGAAAGATGGGATTTGGGCCTAAGCAATTGAAAGGAATCTTTCCTGAGCTCAGAAAACAAGGATGGAGTAGGTTTGGAGGCAAACCAGTGTCTTTTCTGGATGGGTCCAGTTTGAGATGCCCACTCGACATGTAAGATATGCCAGTCTAGAGTTCAGCAGGGAGCCTGGGGCTGGAGGACACACAGACCTAGGCATTCCCATGTACTACAGAGTGGAACAGCTCTGCGGGGGTTTCTTGGCTGTAATATTTTTAAAGAGGTAGCCACCTGGCCTTTCATCTGTGGACCAGTGGAGGTGGGGGGGAGACCTGGTTCTCTCACTGAGGGTGCTTTGAGAACATGAGAGAACAGTACAAGGAAACGCAGGCTGGGCCAGTAATTAAATCCCAGGAGCACTTCTCTGGTTTCAGCTTGGCTGTTTCTTCACTCACCCGTGGCTCCTCAGGAGAGAAGACCTGGCCATCTGCTCTGTCATGGCTTCAGCCAAGGAGACTCAGTGAGGCCAGTCAGCTGTGATACCAGGCGTCATCGTAACTCAGAATTGCTGTGATGACCCAGCATAATCGCAGAGTCACAACAGGAATGTCAAGTCTGTGCTTGGTCCTTTTGTCTCTGGGGAACTTGCTGATAGGGATGGGCTTCAACACCTCATCTTGTTAACGTATGCTTGATGACTGGATTTGGTAGCATACTTTATGTGAGGTCTGTGTTATTGGTGCAGGTCAGTGTTCCAGTTTATGACTCTGCCAATATTTGTTTCCTATAACTCCGAATTTTGGGGGGCAGGGAGTAGGAGGCCCAGTCTGGCTGCTGGATTTGAACCTCCAACCCAGTGGGCCGCAGTCCTGCACACAACCACTACGCCACCGGGGCTCAGCCCTATAACTCCAAATTTTAAGCACCACCTCATTTAACTAAAGGGGTGGGGGGAACTGTAAAGAAAGAATGAAAGAAAGATTTTCAAGCTAACAAAAGAATAATTTTTTTAATGATCACCAGGAATGGTTGGGGGCGGATGGCACATTACCGGGTGGAGAGTAGACAGGGATTACTGGAAGGCGTGCTGTGCTAAGAGGGTCTGACAAAAATGAGGGAGGCCAGGAGGACACTGGGAGGAAGTGCAGGCATGCACATTCCCTCCCCTACCCCAGCCTGCAAAGCCACCCTGAGCGTGCATGGGCTAGCTGACAGGAAGTGAGAACACAGCAGCTACAACTTCCTGGCTGCTGCACGTAAAGTGAGCAGATTTTAAGCAGGACACCATTGACGGGAGGTGGGGGGGGTGGGGGTGAGGGAGGGGGAGGGGAGGGGCGGGCACGGTTCTTGATTAAAAATTTGGTCTATATGGAGCAACAAAAATGTTCATAGAATGCAAAAATAGTATTGTAATTTAATTTTAAAAGGACGTTGTTAAATTGTTAAGAAGTGGCACGTCTGGTCGCTTTAGCTGCAGGCCATTCTATGATTGTCGCAGTTCACTCCTCCCAGTATTGTGCCCACCCACTACCATCCCCCTACTCCCCACCGCCCCTCCCTCCACCACACACACTCTACTTTGGACTTGCAAGCCCCAAAGGAATGCATTGTGTCACATGAGGTGACCTATCAATTCTTGCAGGCCTCTTTGAATTAATTTTGAGTCACAAATATGATAGAACCCTATTTCTCTTGAAATATGTTTGCTTTCTGCAGGTGAGCTGGCCAGAGCCCCTGCTGGCTGCCCAGTGACTCCAGGCCCAGGAGACCTTGGGCCCTGCTTTGAATGGGTCACGGCCACCTTGGGAAGATGGAGTTACAGGCTGTGGGCCAGCCTGCCTCCCCAGCAGCTCCCTGGGAGGGGAGCAGTGCTGTCCCTGGCGAGGGCGTTGCTTCTCCCAGTCTCACCGACATCAGGCTTCAGAGGCCCAGGGCCGCCTGGATTAACCCGCAGTGCATGCAGCTGTCGCCCCAACAGGAAATGCACCCCAAAGAGGCGACAGCGGGGGAGATCAGGAGCCACTGCATGGCAGAAGAGATCCCACCAGCGGACCCTTCACCTCAGTCCCTTCGGGACTCCTGCACAGAGACCCCTTTAATGGAGATCACTCGGCCGCACACCTGGGGCTCCTCAGGACAGCTCAGGGACTTGTCTTGGACTGTGTCCCCAGGACACTCCCCACGGGCGTCTCTGTTTACCGGCTCGAAGGTCTTGGCCACTTCTCGGAATCCTGAAGCAGAGAGTGCTTTTGCCCTGCCTCCCCACCAAACAGCCTGCGCTGAAGAAGGTAACGCTAGTGGGTGACTGTCCCCATACCTGTCCGCTTTCACACTTGCTTGACCTTTTTGTCACCTCTGTGAGAACAGGAGTTCATGGGTTTCCTTGCAGGTCCATTGGAAGTGAGTGCGTTCATTTGCGTAGTGTCACCTTTGGCCCAACCACCAGGGAAGCTGGGTCAAGAGGTGAGATCAAGTGTTTTCTTTCTCCTGAGACTGTTGTGGAAGGGACCTGGTGGGCCTGTGGCTGAGACCTGTCGGGCCTATGGTTTAGACAGCTAGCTGCAAGGTTAGTGGTTCCAACCCAACTCACCAGCCTGTTCTGTCAAGATTTAGGGTTGTCTTAGAAACCCCTTGTAGGCCCAAGGTGATTTGGAATCACAGTGGATTTTTGGTTTCAGTTAGCCAGTAGGGAAAGGTCACCACTTTTGCTCAATGTAAACTAGTTGTCATGGAGTTACCGTCGACTCATGGCCACCCTGGTATGTCAGAGTAAAACTGTGCTCTGTAGAGTTCTCACGGCCAGCTTTTATCAGAAGCGGGTTGCCGGGGCCTTTCTTCTGAGGTAGACTTGAACCTCCAACCTTTGGGTTAACCCCTGACTATGTTAGCCATTTGTACCACCTTCAATCAAGACAAGACAGCTGATAACTAACAGTGCGTGTTAGGTTTGATTGAGCAAATTAAAGTGTCTGCAAAAAATGTCCTCAGTTCAATGTGGTTGGTGCAAAATGTTTCCAGACAATCTGTTAACAGAACCCAGTTGAACACTTCTGTAGGAGATGAATTCACTCCATCTATTCGCCTATTCCAGGTTTGGTTATAGTATAGTAAGTTTGAGAACCAGTAACCACATTACCCCAAAGGCTAGGCAAAAACCCTTTTCACTAAAACAAGGGCTGTCTTGAAAGCACTGTTGTTATGAAGTAATGTGCACATCCCTGTATTGCCCCAGCTTCTACAGTGAGATGCCACTCCAGGGAAAACATGAGCTGCTGCTGTTGTTGCTGCTGCTGTTAGAATTTTGTGACAGGTTTCTTATTTTAAAACACCCATCATGATATGGCCACATTTTGTGTTATTTCTGTTAGAATCCCAGTTTGAGTGGCCAATGAGCTTTTCTTTTTTCTTTCTAAGTTAAAAAAAGATTTCACGTCCTTTGTGTATTTTTACTAGAATCTAGGAGTAGCTCTACTGAAAACTTTTGAAAATAAAAAAGTATGACTCTCTTTACATTTTATAAGGAACCCTGGTGGCACACTGGGCTGCAGGGTCAGCCATCTGAAACCAGGGGCACCTCGACAGTGCACAGACTCAGGGAGACCCACCGGGTCACTGTCAGTCAGCATCGACTCAATGGCAGTGAGTTTGGTTTGGGTTTGCATATTATTTATAGGTTCAGAATTTTGGATAATTTTTCTGGTTTGAGAAAAGAGTCAAATTTGAACAAAATGATAAGCTAGATCACAGGCTCACTTACTTAGATTAGTGTCCAGGATAAAGAGTGATCTGTGTGTATTCTCTCTCTCTCTCTCTCTCTCACACACACACACACACACACAGGACAGTGACTAAAGCCTATCAATTTAGCAGAGTCCCTGAATATTAAGGAAGTTAATAGTTCAAACCAACCAGCTGCTCCAAGGGTGAAAGATAAGGTTGTGTGTGTCAGTAAAGATTTATAGTTTTAGAAAACCACGGAGCAGTTGAACTTTATCCTGTAGCGGTGGTTCTCAAACTTTCTAATGCCGCAGTTCCTCATGTTGCAGTGGCCCCATAAAATTATTTTCATTGCTACTTTGTAACTGTAAGTTTGCTACTGTTATGAATCATAATGTAAATATTTTATATGCAGGATGTATTTTCACTTTTATAAATTGAACATAATTAAGCATAATTAAAGCATAGTGATTAATCCCAAAATATGTAATTATATATTGTGAACTACTTATGTGTTTTCTGATGGTCTCAGGTGACCCTGGTGAAAGGGTCATTTGACCCCAATAGGGTGTGAACCCCCAGGGTGAGAACCACTGTCCTATAGGATCGCTGTGCGGTGGAGTTGACTCAAAGGCAGTGGGTGTGGGTGTGGGTTTGGGTTTTCCGTAGATAATGCAAACCACCAACCTCATGCTTTATAAATTTGGGTTTGGTTGCCGGTGGTTGCATTCCCTCTATTGTGGCAAGTGAGCAGAGGCAACAGAATGTACACTCCGTCCTTTACCAGTTGTGTTCATAGGAGATGCTGGGTGATGCCAATGGTTAAATGCTAACTGAAAGGTTGGACATTCAGTTGTGCCCAGAGGCACTTCCGAAGAAAGTCCTGATGATCTGCTTTTGAGGACACAGCCCTGAGAAGCCCTATGGAGCACAGTTCTGTGCAGAGGCACCCGAGGGGGTCGTGAGTCAAAGTTGACTGGAAGGCAACTTGTTTTAGTTCTTTATAGAAAAGGTTGGCTGGCCCAGATGGCTTCTAAAGCCAAGATGCTCAAAGCAGTCCATGGAGTGGCCACGTTCTTGCACATGAGGTCAGAGACCAGGGTGGCCCTGCTTGCTTCTATGTTAGGCACCCTGAGATGCGCACATTTGTTGGCGAGGATTTCGCTCAAAGGATGCTCCATTAGCTACCCCAGGGCTGGCACAGTTTTCCCAATTTCCATGGTGGACTGGCTTAGGATGTAGGAACCCATGAGTTTCTCCTCATTGGAGGAAGGTCATTTTAGAGAAGCAATGCTGACCATATCCAGGTGTCTTTTGTTTCTGGAAGTTTGGGGTTAGTTGTAGTGAGTTGAAGAAAGGACCCCATAATTCTTTTCACCCTGCCCTCATCATCTTCCATTTCCTCCAGGCATTTCCCATCACTCTCTTCTCTTAGTAAGACCCTCTGGGTAGTGCAAATGGTTACAAGCTCACTGGCTGATAGCACAGTTGGCAGCTTAAATCCACATGGAAGTGCCTTTGAAGAAAGGCAGTTTGTTTGTGAAAGTTTACTGAGAAGAAAACCATGTGAGGCATGAGATTCTCTGAGTCAGAATCCACTTGACACACGCCTTCATTTCTGTTCCATTTACTTCTGTCTTCTTGCCTCCACCCCACCTGTTCTTCCATCCCTCCTCTGAAGGCAATTAATCTGAACTTCTCAAATTAACTCCAGGAGTCTCATCATTAAGCAACATCTGCATGGTGTAGGTATCAGAACATCGACTATGGGGAGAGTCTTCCTCTTTCTGTTATCTCATCTATTCTAGAATTGTACTAGGTTTCTTCTTTTCCTTCATATTTAAAGCTTATCTTTAGAAATTTCTTGCTTTGTTTGTTTCCCTGAATAACTTTTGAGCTTGCTTTTCTCCATTTTTAATAATTTTCTATTTGGCAGGTGCTGCTCAAGTCAATGGAAGAACCACTTCTTTGGTCTCCTTCTTACCAGAGACATTTGTGGTCCCTGTTGATGTAGAAAAGGTGAACAACCTCTTCGTTTTTTGTTTAATCACAAAGGCCCTTGGTCCCTTATTATTGTTCTGATTTCAACCTAGACAGCGTCTCTTCTTTGAAGCTGAAATATAACAGCTAGGCTCCATTTCATTTCAGGGTTAGATTGGTAGTGGCTTCCAGGAACACTGAGTGAACGGTTTTAAAGCAGTGTCTGTGCTCAGCTGGGATCTTTTCTGTGATTGATAGGCCATGTCTGCCATGGGTCACCACTAGTCTAGGACTTTCTGTCACAAAAAATTCACTATGGGGTATTTTCTGGTTATATTGAACTAAATCTTGAGTCTCTGAGAGATGTCAACTTTAGAATAGATATATGTTATGACACTTTAGCTAAAAGAAAAAATATTGATTTTTCAAGCTGTATGCACTCAACAAAGAACTGTATCATGATTGTAAGTATTTTGAGTACTGTAACTCATCTTTCTTTTTCCTTGCAGGAAAATGCCCACTTTTATGTTGCAGATATGATCATATCAGTAATGGAGAAAATGAAGTGTAATATTCTGAGCCAACAGCAGGCAGAGGACTGGGGTGGAGATGAAGCCAGTGCATTGCTTGACAAAGATCAGACTGATCCCAAAATGACCCTTTGTGCCAACGTAAACCAAGAATCTGTGTCTTCCACTTCTTCAGATAGTGGCTATGCAGGCAAGCATGGGCACATGTGGGAGGTTCTGTGCTTTATCTCCACACATTGCCTCTCAGCTCCTCTTTCACTGTTCTCTCCATCCTGTTTATAAAACTTTTTGAGTCGACTGTGAAACTCTCTCTATGGGTCTCATTTGGGGGGTTATGTTCCATTCACTAGCCACATCGGGTATTGGTGGGGCTTTATTGTAATCTTGAACTTGACCTTTCATGTTTTGGTAGTGACTGTTTTCTGTTCCTATGCCATTTACCACATATCACTTCCTAGATATTTTTGCATTTTTTCTCCCTCCCACCCAAGTATTCCCAAACCATGAGTCTGGAGAGACCAGGGGGAGAAAACACACAGTGTAGCTGACCTGCTTGTCTCTCACAAGCTCACAAGACGGAATGGGCAGCTGAGGAATGAGTGTGGGACAACTTGCATAGCAAGTGGTGCCCAGAGAAGTGGAGTCCTTGCATGGTCCAAGCAGTTATCATGGTCAAAAGATTATGGTTTGCAGCCATCCAGAGACACTTGGGAAGGCAGGCTTGATGTTTGACTTCTGAAAACGAGTCATTGAAACCTCTCAGGCAGCGGTTCTCAACCTGTGGGTCGCGACCTCTCTGGGGGTCAAACAACTCTTACACAGGGATCACCCAATTCATAACAGTAGCAAAATTAAAGTTATGAAGTAGCAACACCATTAATTCTATGGTTGGGGTCACCACCACATGAGGAACTGAATTGAAGGGTCTCTGCCGTAGGAAGGTTGGGAAGCACTGCGCTAAGGGGTGCAGTTCGACACTGATGCACCTGTATCACCATGATTTGGAATTGACTGATACTGGTACCCAGAGCAGCAGCTCACAGCACAGGAGCAGCCTTTCTCATTTCGGAAATCTAGAGCTCTTCCCTGAGGCAGGGATGCCTAAGCGTCAGTGGCCATTAGCTTTAACTACCTTCCCTGGAGAGACAGGGCTTTCCATTCCTGTAAAGAATTACAGTCTGAAATCCCCCCAGAGACCACATTAGCCTGTTCTATCAGGCGGGTTGGCATCACTTGATGAAGGCATTTGGTTTAGGTGGATTTATTCATCTTGCCTTTTCCTCGTCTAGTCTCTCTGTTTGCTGTATTCACAGGAGACTATCCACAGCAACACCGCCACTCATTCCTTCTCAGTTAATACTTAGCAAATCTTGTTTTCTGTCATGCCCTTGTCCTGTGAGCCTCACTCTGTATGGCTAGAACATGCTACACATCTTCACCAGAACCTCTAACTTAACATGTCAATAAACCACAGTCTTTTCTCTACTACTCCTTCATAAGACAACCATCCCGTCCCCCACCCTCCCCCACACACACTACCAAAGGCAAAATTGCTTTTCCTCTTTATTTCCTTTACTTACTATCTGGACTCTGGCTAGTAGCATGGGGAGCACTCACTGCACATGGTCCCCAACTCAGAACTGAGCAGGCTAGACACAGCTCTGACAGCTCATCTGTCTGGGACTTGTCCCTCTTGTCATTGTCCCTCTTCATGTAGTGTCCCGTTCTCCTTTTTCTCTGTGTTGCTTCCCCTCGCCCGTCCCTAGCCTCTCCGACAGTTCTGGTGATGCGTGGTATCCCAGCCAAGTTCTCCCTGCTCAGCTCAGTCTTGGGTAAAGTGACCAGGTTTTAAGCGGGACACCATTGACCGGGGGTGGGGTTTGAGGTAGGGAGTTCTTGATTAAAAATTTGGTCTATATGGAGCAACAAAAATTTTCATAGAATGCAAAAATTGTATTGTCATATATTTATTTTAACTTTAAATCACTGCGGGACATTGTTAAATTGTTAAGAAGCGGGACGTCTGGTCCCCTTAGTTGGGGGACTTCAGACCCAGGTTCCAGAGGGGCCTTACAGATACTGGGGCTCAGTTTGAAGAGACAGAGTTGAGAACTTGGATGAAGATAGAGTTGAAGGGTTTTGATCCAGAGGTTACACCCCATAAGGATATCAGAGGTGTGGGGGTGGGAGGTGTGGTGAAGGGCAGGGAAACAATATGTGTTTGAACACCAGGTATGTCTGTGATGCCTTCTTCTTTCCATGCGGCCTTCCCATCTCCTGCGTTCCTCTCAAGTCCAATCAGGCCTGACTGCCAGGTGATGAGGAGGATAAAGTTCCTCCAGTCTGTCCTCTAGTTCAGCCTTTACCATAAACCAGGGGTCGGCAAACTGCAGCTCTCGAGCCATTTGCAGCTCTTTCAGTGTGAACATGGGGATCTGACATAACACTGAAGACATCTGAAGGTTATTATTTCAGCGCATGCTGGTTTCATTTGTTTGTAAAAACATATTTAAGGCTCTTGAGTGATTTTAAAGTTGTTAGGAGGGACAGGATTGACTCTTTGGTCTCAAGAGTTGGCCGACCCCTTCCCCAGGCCATTGCATTAACCTTCCGACCTGTCATTGCAAAGAAACTCCATTCAGGTTCTATGCATGAGGGGGCTTTAGAAAGTCTGTGGGAAACTTCTGTTCTTTTTTAATTCCATTTTCCCACGAACACTCTGAAATCTCATCATTGTGTGCACATGTCTCTCTCTGTGGGTATATTTTCATTTTTTAAATGCATATGTATCTCTCAAAGATTTGCCATTTCAACATTAATTACACACATCTTACTGGGCAGCCATTGACACTGTCTGTTTCTAAAAGTTTTCCTTAGTCTTAGCAGAAACTGGGTGCCCCCATTATCAATACTCTGCATTTCTTCTACCCACTTGTCCCCAGAGGAGCCGTGGTGGCTACGAATTGGACTGTGATCCACACGCTCAGCGCTTCTCCACCACATCTGCTCTTCGGGAGAGAGACGCCCGCCAGCAGATGCACTCTCAGAAACCCACGGGGAGGTCACCATGTGCCCGCACTGACTGGATGGCAGTGACTTGGTTTTTTGTGGTTTACTTGCCCTCTTTGAGCTCC
Source organism: Nesogale talazaci (assembly GCA_004026705.1). Lineage (NCBI taxonomy): Eukaryota > Metazoa > Chordata > Mammalia > Afrosoricida > Tenrecidae > Nesogale > Nesogale talazaci. The sequence goes on from PVJH01000137.1 coordinate 149,894, forward strand.
GGCTTTCCAGTCTGTTAGATATATGCCTAGGAGTGGAATTACTGGGCTCAATGCACATTTTTTTGGTCTTTTCATTTCTCTCCCATTTTTGTCTTTGTTCCTCAGTTGATCCTACACACGCCTGTCTTCCTCAATGCAGCTTCTAGGCCTTGAATCACTTCCATGTTGGAAGGTGTTGCTTGCGTGACCCAGCTGCTCCTTGTCTTTCTTCCCACAGGCCCCGAATACTGCTCCTCACATTGGCTTTGGCCTGTTACACTAGCTTGTTGTCACTTGCTGGCAAACTTGGCTCATAGTTTCTGCCTCTGTCTCCCTTTGCGTTGCTGGGATCCCCAGAATGCTGGCTTCTCTCCGTCACTGCCCTCCCACTCCTTCTTAACCTTTAAAAGGCAGTCTTCTCCCACCTGCACCAGGATGGGTACCCTGGTCTATATCGTGTGCAGTGAAACATATGTGTTGCTCCAGAATGCTCCCTCTTTTCTCTGCCTAGGTCCCACCCCCAGAGTGGTGCAGCACAGAGTTCTGCTGCAGACCCCCCCACACCTGCGTGTCCTTGTGGTTGAATGCATGGGTGGCTCAGCTTCCTCCGGAGATTTAAAACTCATTGAGAAACGAGAACCTGCCTGAAAGGGGATGCTTATAAATATCCACTAAAACATTGAGTGGAAACAGATGTCTAGCTGAAATTTTTTTAAAGGTTAATGCATGATATGTAATCTAACGTATTTTTGCCAGCTAAATAAAGTATATGCCTTTGATTAAGGGACATTTCTGGTAATAGGTCCTACCCCACGGGAGCGGTCAGTGGTTTGCAAGCTGTGGGTTGAGAATATATTTGATTTTAAATGAAATCAAATGGGGAGTGTCCTGGTTGCCTGTGACATTGGTCTCAGCTAAACAGAATTTTCTGCTTGTGCCGGATCACAATTCACAGTGCCGCTGTGAATTATGAGCAAAGGAGGGTGAAAACAGAAGTGGGCACTATTATCTGGTCAAATCCACGGGGAAATTGAGGTTGAAGGGTGTGCTCATCTGAGGGGTGGAATGAGGCTTTAAACTCAGATGATGCCACTAGGCAAGCCACCTCTGCAACCTCTCTCTTTCTCTCTCTCTGGCTTTTGTTACTGTTATTTGCAGTCTCATCTGATCTGAGTGATAGCATCCTTATGTATCAAAAAACAAATATGCTGCCCTATCCATAGAACCAGTGGACTCTAATATTCTCCAAACAACTATGTTGACTTCTCCCTCTCTTTTTCCTGCGCTTTATTCATTTAGATGCATGTTTTACAGGATTGTACCCATCATGATGATAAGATTGCATTACAGTAATGATTTAATTATATGTGACGGTGTAGTGACTGGGCGGCGACATGCCTGGTCAGCAGTTCAAAACCACCCGCCGCTCCAAGGGAGAAAGACTGGACTTTCTACTCCTGTAAACTGTGACCGTCTTAGAACCCACAGGGGGTCGCTGGGAATCAGCATGGGCTTGATGGCAGTGCGTTTTTTTTTTAATAGTCTGTTACAGTAGGAGGGAGCTTCAGAAAGGTCAAGAAGTTCCCCTTTCAGTTTTTAAACTTTGTGTGTGGCCATCTGTTTCACTTCACTGAAGGCACTAGCAGAAGAACACAAAACGAGCTCTCTGAAATGGCTCTAAGTTTCAGGCAGGTTCTCGTTTCTCAATGAGCTTAAAATCTCCAGAGGAAGCTCAGACACCCACGCATTCAGCCACAAGGATTTTGTTCTTGAGAGCAGACACGGCAGAGTGGTGCTGACAGGTCTGCATGTGGGACTTTGTGCCTTGAGTTACATGTTGTGAGGTGTGCGGCCATTTTCCACCTTCTTTTCCAAGTCCGTCTTCCTCCTTTAACATTCATTCACTGCCCTCTAATGTAACGCTTCATATTTTGAATGGCTGTTGCCAGTTTGATCCACTGTAAGATAGAGCTTGCAAGAGCACAATGGCTAATTTTTGCAAGTTCAGCCCTACACTTCTCTTCCCAGTCCATCTTACTCTGGAAGCCCCACTGAAGCCTGTCCACCCTGGGAACTCCCCACCCCACCCCTGGCTTGGGATACTTGTGGCCCAGCTTCCAGCGTCGCAGCAACCCACAAGCCACCACAATGTCCAACAAGTGACAGATGGGTGGAGAAAGTAAACTCTTGGCTGTCTTTATTTCCTGATCTCTGAGTGTTTCCGCGTATAGAATTTCTTGCTTTTAATTCTTGTTGGCAAGACCCTCTCTGTTCTTCTTCTAGGTTATGCTGTGTTAAAAGTCAGCCCAGTGGTTGAACCATCTACCGGCTGTGATGGGGTGGAGGAGGCCTCTCAGTCTGACTTTGATGAATTGACCGTCGTAGGTAAGATTTGGAAACTCAACTCCTGTAACTGACACACAACTACACGCACCACTCAAGATGCCACAGTACAGTGGCATGGGAGGACACTCCTCCCAAGATGGGCTCGTGTCTCTGCTATTAGCAAGGTGACTGTCCTTGTAGTTCAGTGTCTCAATAGCCAATCCTTGCTCATCTCATGTGAAACAGTTGAGAAAGCAAGTGTCTACTACAAGCTGGGGTCTCTGACCACCCAATGGTATTGTGGCCAGGTTTCAAAATTGCCTGGTTTTGCACGCCCTCTTTGGCATTCTCTGCTGCCTCATAGTGGGTATGCAAGAGGACTCAAAGCACAGAGACAGTCCTTTGGGTGTGGGGGGGGGACATTGCTGTCTGCCGTGGGGAGCTGGTTTTGTGCTCTTCTGTTGATGATGATTGCCTGAAACGGGCTGAGGAAACCTAATTTCTCTTTATTTTCTTCAAGACTGTGGTGAGTTTAATGACATGACAGGAACCTGTGCATGTCCCTCCAGCCCCTACAGGAGGTAAGCTTCTTACATGTGACTCCTGGGGGCCCCTTCTGAGACAAGAGGAACACTAAGTCTGACCTTTGCACTGACGATGGCGCAGACGTTGTGATCACATTTTGAGGCTATACAATGGAGTGGCAGGCAGATGATGCGATGAGTCTCAGAACAGGAAACTGCTGGGTATCAGAGCTAGGCCTAGAAGTCTGGTCTCTCTTTCACTACCTCTCCAAGTCTTGGTGCCCATGATTACAAAAAAAGAGGTTCTATCAAGGGCAGAGGTGCCAGGCAATCTTAATAGGATATCCTCTCTCAGCTACTGAGCTCTGATCCATTGGGGGTGGGAAAAAGAGGAGGATCATTTTCCACTTTTCGCACCACATCCCCTTACATTCCAGTGGCATGTATGAGGCAGACACTAATTCTGCGGAACTTATAGCCAAAGAGTTGTATCGAGTTTTCCAGAAGTGCTGGATATCGTCAGGAGTGAATTATCAGCTAGCAAGTCCCTTGCATGCCTCTGGCTCCACGGTAAGCATGAAAATAGCTTGTTTTGGAAGAAGTTTGGTGGTTCCTCAAAAAGGTAATCCTAGAACTGCCAATGAGACCTTGCACACCCACTCCTGGGCATAGGAAGGACAGAAGGCAGGGCTCAAATAGCTAGGTGCACACACATGGCACTGTGCTGGCCTTCACAGCCTCCAGCAGGTGGAACAACTAAGGGTTTGTCCATAGATGAATGGATAAAATAAACATAATATATTCATGCAGTGGTGAAGTGCCCAGCCATAGAGAGGAATGGTATTGATCCTGTGATGTAGATGTACCTTAAACATTATACTGAGCCATATGTTACTGTTAAGGGCCATTGAGTTGGTTCTGACCCATAGCCACCCATGCCCTATGGAATGAAGCACCCAGTCCTATGCCAGCCTCACAGTTGTTATGTGAGCCATTGATGTAGCCCATGTCACAGTGGGTGTGAGCCATATACAACAGGGCAAATGCTGCAAGATCTCACCTCTATGAAATATCAGGAATAGACAAATGCACAGAGAAAAAAAATAGATGTGTGGTTACCATGGGCTCGTGAGGAGCAGGGAAAACAGTGAGTTATCACTTGATAGCTACAGACATTCTTCTTGAGGAGATGAAATGTCTTGGAGTTCATGGTGATGCTTATACAACTTTGCAAGTAGGATCAGGCCACAGTCTTGTACACTTGAAAATGGTAAAAATGGCAAGTTTTATGTTCTACATATTTTATCACAATTTTAAAAACAACCACACAGAAGTAGGTGGGGGGAGGGCGGTTCCTAAATTTCTAGTTGTCTATTGCTCACTCAAGCATCTGGTGGGTCTTTGTTCCGTTGCTGGGGGCTGGCAGGGGAGGGGCACAGTGAAGGAGGAGACCGACCTCACAGCAGGGACTGCGCTCTATACTGCCCTTTCTGCTCTGTTGCCTGGATCCCAACTCCTGGCGACCTGATGTGTGTCAGAGCAAAACTGGGTTCCATGCGTTTTCAGGGAGTCTTTTAGAAGTAGATTGGCAGGCCTTTCTTCTGAGGTACCTTTGAGTAGATTAGAACGATCCGTCCTGTACTGCACAGGGACGAAATAGCCAGTTGCATGCATGCATGCATACATTACATACATACATACCAAGCTTGCTGTAATCAAGAAGATCCAGGTCCTGTAAGCCAGAACAGAACACCCCCTGTGGAATTCTGACACAGAATTCTGATGGGAACAGACCGTTTGATGGTTCTCCCATGGACCATCTGATAGGTTAGAATCACTACTTGAGCAGCTCAATGGGTCCCTCTTTCTTGCCGCGGACTCATGGCCACTGAGGCCATTTGGATTCAGGTGCCAGAGCAAGAAGTGGCTGGGCAAGAATGAGGGCAGCAGGTGGCCTAATTCGGAAACCCAGTTAGGGAGTCCCAGTTAGAACCACCCTTGAGAACATGCAGGCTTCCTGGGGGCTGAGGATGTTGAGGAAAGCTAAGCCCAGGCCCCTGGACATGTGGGGCAAGAGTGTTGACTTCTATTCCGGGAGCATGAGGAGGCTGACGGGGATTGCAGAACTGAAGCTGAGACTTGCGGAGGGCAGACAACACTGTGGCAACGTGAGGCGGAAGGAAGGGTGTTTTTGGCAAAGGGCACTGGGGCAGAGGATCTGACCCTGGAGGTGCCTGGTGTGGTCCTGGTGCAGAACAATCTGTTGTGGTTTGATAACATGTTTGTGTGTGTCTCCAGGGGCTGGGGGTGGGTGGGGGCGCAGATCCTCATGGGACATAAGACAGCCAGGGTAGCAGCCAAGTTGTGGAGGATGGGGGCATACTGATACAGCTCAAGTTTAAAAGACACAGTGAAGGTGTCGCTGCTCAGTTGGGAAGTTTGTGAGCAGATATGTGTGTGTGTGTGTGTGTGTGTGTGTGTGTGGAGGTCTAGTTAGTTCCAACTCCCAGAGACCTTTGTTTAGCACACCAGAAACTTGCCTGACCCCACGCCATCTTCAAGATTGACTGACCCATGTTCAAGTCTACTGTTTGAGCCATTGTTCAGTGCCATGCACTGAGGAGGCCAATCTTCCAGTTCTGCATCAGAGACTCTTCTGTTGTGATCCATGGGACGTTTGTTGGCTTATTTTCAGTAGCAGGTCTCTAGGCCTTTCTTCCTACTCTGTCTTAGTCTTGAAGCTGAAAACCTGTCCACCATGGGTGACCCAGCTGGTATTTCAATTACTAGCAGCATAGCTTCAAACAGCCTAGCAACACACAAGCCTCAATAGCATGAAAAGTAGCCACTAAGTTGGTGGTTATGAGTAAAGAGTGATTTTAATAAAGCTGTTTCTGAAGATGAGAATCTGGTATAAGTCGGGGTGATCATCAGGACACAGTGACATGGCTAACTGCAAGGTCGTTGGTTCAAGTCCACCAGTTGCTCTTCAGGAGAACACTGAGGCCATGTACTCCTAGAAGGATGTGCAGCCTCAGAAACCTTTGCTGTGAGCTGGAGTCAGCTAGCTGGCAGTGGGGTGGGCTTGGGTGTAGACCTGGCTTGCATTACGGAGGAAGCTGGGTTGGAAGGACCTGGTGTGTTAGTTTACGAGTTGGGCTACTAACCACAAGGTCAATCATTGGAAACTTCCAGACCCTCTGAAACACATGGAGGCCATTCTACTCTCCAGGTTGCTGTGGGTCAGAATCAACCCAACGGTAGTAGGTTTGAGCTTACCTGACAAAGAAGGAAAATTAGATTTAGCTGTTTATAAATATATTCCAGATCAAAATGACCTTCTGAAATAAATTAGAAATCCAGGGGGCAGGGAGCAGAGATGCAGAGAAGATAATTAAAATCGCTAAGAACAGGCATCCCAGTTGCTCAGCAAGCTTTTCTATAGATGGCATTAGACACATGGACAGGACTTAGCATTCCTTACTGTCATCCAGTCGGTGCTGACTCAGTGACCCTCTAGGACAGGGTAGAACTGTCCCCTGTGAGTTTCTGAGACTGTAACAAAAAGGAAAAGAAAGTTTCCATTTTTATGATGAAAACCTTACATTTTTATGATGTACAACCTTACAAACAGTAGCATTTTAAAATTCCAAAAATGTCCTTCAGTTGTTCCTGAATTCTTTTCTGTGTTATCAAAGGTTGTAGATGAAGAGCATATACGAAAGCAGTTGGAATCCAGTGTGGATGTGGTACGGGACATCAAATTTAAGTCGAGGATCAGAAGGACTGAAGACTGGGCCCCACCTCGATTCCAGATCATATTTCACCTCCATCCACCACTCAAGTACGTCGGGGCCACTCCTGGGCCACCGTCCAGTTCTGCTGATACAGTGGGACTTGTCTGGAGGAACTCTACACGGGCGAGGTCAGGGGAGGGAAGAAGACTGTGGCAGTGAAGGCTCAGGACAAGCTGGCTTAAGGAAAGGGACGTGGGGCATGTTGTTCTGAATTCACTTTCTTGACTCCTGTTTGTCACGGGCTGGAAGGTCTTCTCTGACAAATCGGGAGAGTTTAGTAATCCATCTGCAACTATGAGCATTCATAGCAACTGAACATTAAATAGGTTGATAAAGGAATGTTTAAGCATCTAATACTGAATGCTAAAAAATCACAGTAGTTTTAAGAACCCGCCTCACTGAGTGCCAATGAAGTGTGCGATAAAAAGGAATGCGTGAATGAAATCGTTATAAAAAAGGGAACGTTTCCAGAACTTCTGTAATTTTGAATTGTAATAATGTGATATTTGTTTTCCAAGAAATAGCAAGAAACCCGAGAGACAAAAAGAGTTAAGATCATGCACAAAAAGGAAAGCAAATCCAATCATGTGTGCATGTGTATAGCATATACTTGATTTTTTAGGGCAGTAATAGGTTTGTAGAAAACACAGAGCTCCCATGCACTCACATATTTTCCTGGGATGTATTAAAGCTCTCCTACGCTGCTTGCACAGTTTTCGCCATTTGTAGCACCTCTCATTTGTATGGCACGTTTGTTACAGCTGGTCTGTGGTTAACTGAAGCTCACTGTGTGTTGTGCAGAGCAGTGGGACAGACAGACACTTGGTGTCTGGTGTCCTCTGGGACAGTATCGTGGGGAACAGTTCCACTAATTATAAAGTGCCCTGCCCTCCACCTGTTCACCCCTCTTTCGTCCACCCTGGAAACAGCTGTTTATTGTCTTTATTGAGCCTTGGTGGTGCAACAGTTAGGTGCTCAGAAGCCTCTAGAACTATTTGTGATTTGATCTCCTTGGCAGTTCCATGGGCCATGTGCTGCTGGAGAAGCATCAGCTTCAGAAACCCCAAGGGGCAGTTCTCCTCTGTCACGTGGGGTCACTGTGCACCACATCAATTCACTGGCCCTTCATGCAGTTTTTGCCTTTTCCAGAATGTTCTGTGCTTAGAATCAGAAAGTGTGTTGTGAATTTTTTAAAAAGGTAATTTAAGCATGTTTTTTCCTGAGACTATCTGATATCTGGTAGATAAAGCAACATTTCTTAAAAGATCATTTTATTGGGGGACTCTTACAGCTCTTATAACAACCCGTACATCAATTGTATCAAGCATATTTGTACGCATGTTGCTATCATCATTTTCTAAACATTGACTTTCAGTTGAACCCTTAGTATCATCTCCTCTTTTTTCCTCTTCCTAGGCCTCACCCTCATGACCCCCTGAGAAATTATAAACTATTATTATTTTTATATCTTACAATGACAGCTGTCTTCCTACCCTCACAGTTCTATTGTTCATCCCCATGTGTGTAGTTATGTGTTGATCATTGTGATTGGTTACTCATCCCCCCTTCCACTTCCCACCTTCTCCCTACCCTCCTTGCATCGTTACTCTCATTTCTCTTCCTGAGGGGATTATCTGACCTGGATTCCATGTGTTCTGAGCTCTTATCTGTACCTGTGTACATGCTCCGATCTAGTGAAAGGCAGGACTGAGGTTATGATAGTAGGGGGAGGTCATGATAGTTGGGGGGGGGGGCAGAGGGGCTGCAGTGAGGAAGCCTCAAGGAAACAGAGGAATAGTATGTGTTTCATTAGTGTTGTGCCCTGGTTGACTCCTTCCTTCCTTGTGACCTTTCTGTGAGGGGATGTCCCATTGTCTACAGGTGACCATTGGTTCTCTGCTCTTGCCCCCCTTAATCTCAACAATATTTTTGTTTGTTGGGGGTGTTTGGATACCTGCTGCCTGATCCTGTTGACACTTCATGATTGCACAGACTGGTGTGCTTCTTCCAAGTGGGCTTGTTGCTTCTTTGCTTGATAGTCGCTTGTTTAACTTCAACCCTTTAAGACACAAGATGCTATATATTTTGACAGCCAGACACCATCAGCTTTCTTCACCACATTTGTTTGTGCACCCATTTTGTCTTCAGTGATTGCACCTGGAGGGTGAGCATAACAGAATGCCAGGTTGTTAGCATAATGTTCTTGTGTTGAGGCAGGGCTTGAACAGAGAGACAAACTCCATCCAATACTTCAATGTATTGCTATATATACATATGCCAAAATCTCTATTTTATGAACTAATGTATTTATATATGTACCATCTATATTTATGCCTCTATTGATAGCTTTGCTTCCTAGATATTTCCTCTGTTTTAACAAAGGAATATTTTGATAGACCACAATTTCTCCATGACTGTTGGCTTTTGCTTATTCAGCACCCAAATTGCAGCGAGTAACTGCTGAGAAGCACCAGCAAATAGTGTTTGTTCCCCTTTTCTCAAGGAGTAAAGCAGGAGAGTGTCAAGGCCTGTTTTAGCAGAAGAGCTCCCTCTCTTGGTGCTTTGGGGAACCACAGTCCTTAGCCTTTTTCTAGGAAGGTAGGGTGTGTAAGGCCCTCAAAATCATCAACACCAGTTCACAAAGAGAAATGAGTCCAGCCATCACATTGGGGGTAAGTTAATTAAATGTTCGACATGATACGCTTCACCGAAGTGAAGCAGGCCCAGCTATGACATTCGGGTGAGTTAATTAAATGCTAGACCAGTATGGCCTTGGTAGAAACAAGATTCTCCACCCCTCCTCTAAGATTTCCTGGTTCCTCTCCAAGGTACAAGAGTAGGGATTCAACATGCTTTTACCTTGCCCATTGCGGACTGAATTGTCATGAAAATTTACACTTTTCTCAATAGGAATAAATCATATGACTTGGAATCTTCCCACCAGTGGTTGAATAGAAAATGCTTTGCCATAAAACCTCACAATAAATGTTTAGTAGCTTTGTCTTTTTTCTCTAAATTTCTTTGTGGATTCTCCAAGTCCATTATATTTTGGTGTCTTGCGCCACTGAACAGCCTTCTGTGCACAGCTATTCTCTAGCTCTCTCTGAACACGGGAGCTTTGCCAAGCAGGGAGGAGCAGGGAGCGACTCTGTGGCAGATCCTTCTTTGTGGCAATGACTTCTGCTTGGGTCATAAAGTGGCTTTCACAGAATTCTAGCTTTAGAAAGCCCCGGAAGTTTTAACAAGAGCACACTATGGACTCAATCTATCTCCTCAAAAGAAAAAGGAGGGGGGAAAAGTAAGGACTCAGATCAAGAAGAAGAAGAATGATTTCAACTGCTGTTTCAATCTGTGAGAAAGATTCTGTTGACCTCTGAACCTTTTCTGTACGCAGGAGAGATCTCGTGGTTGCAGCCCAGAATTTCTTCTGCGCTGGCTGTGGGACTCCAGTAGAACCTAGTAAGTACAGACACCGGTTGGCCTGCTTACTACCCAATAACGGCAATCAACTGCAAAATTGGACAGTGTATGATTTTGGTAGAGATTTTGATGATAATTTTTTCTTAGGACTTCATCGATGTTTCATGAGTAGACCATCTGCTCTAAGAGAGCTATAGACTAAAAGGTTGTGATGGGCCTCCTGCCTCTATGGTTCCTCTCATTGTGCACTCAGCTAAGGCCTTTGTGGCCTCCTTGCTGGTCCAGGAAGGAACCAGGCTCACAGCTGCCCCAGGGATTTGCGTATACAGTTTTCTCTCCATGGGATGCTCTCACACAGACACCCCAGGACTGGTCCCCTTCCTTCACATCTTCACTCAAAAGTCATTAAAAAGATTGATCTCTTCACACAGTTGGCCACAAACACATTCACATATTCTCTCTCTCTCTCTCTCTCTCTCTCTCTCACACACACACACACACACACACACACACACACACACTCACAAATTCTATAAGGGCTTCGCAAAGACCTGGCAGAATAACTCTCTGACCCAGACTTTGAGGAAATAGCCTGAGGCTCCCCTCAATTTGAAACCCTCTGAGGTAGGAGGCTCTTATTCTGTTGTCAACGTGTCTGTAGGTGTCACCTAAGGAAGAGGACAAACGGGTTCCTTTGGTCGCCATTAGTCAACCTCTGAAGGGAAAGGACTTGAAGGAGCGCTACCTCACGAAATAAAAATAGGAAGCAGAAATCTGCCTTCCATTCATTAGATGGTAATTCCAAACAGGTGACATGCTAAGGCGAATCCTTTTGTAAGTGGATCTTCTTCCCAGCTAGCCTAGCAGCAACTTTTCCTGTGTGGTCCACCACTGTCTCCTGGTGCCTCCGTTAAAACTGACGGAATCAGGAAGTGCAGACACCTGAGTGAGGTTCTGGGTCCTTGCTTGACCCTTCCCGTACTGGGATCACACGCTTGTGGAGATGTGTCTGCAGTGTGGAGAGAGCAGTGAGCCTCCCTGACGTCATGGAATCTACCTGCAGTCTTTTAGGGAAGACAGTCATCAGACATCACCAGGGTGGTGCATTAGAATAAAAGAGTTGAGGGCTCTTTGGCACTCCAGCAAGGGAAGTTAATCTGGACTACATGCTTGGATTGAGGAGGATTCTGAGGAAGCGGTTGTGCCAGAAAGTGGGGAAGACTAACAGGTGCAAAGAACAGAGGCTTTTTTTTTGGGGGGGGGATGGGGGAGGGAATCTTATCTGACTGGAGGGTAGGGATGGAGAAAAAAACAGATGCCATAGAGGTAGGCAGACCTCAGATTTTAAAAGGCATTGCCAAGTCATTTTGGATTTCCTATACTCTTTGAAAAGTTTTGTTTACCTTTTTACTTTTAGATAATTGTAGGACTATAGAAGAGTTGTAAAAACAAAACACAACAACAAGAACAAAAAAACAGGAAGGGCAGGTTCCATATCACCTTTACCCAGCATCCCCTAATATTGGCCCCTTAGGTAATCAGGCTGTGGCTGTTATTAGGTGCCTTTTGGTTGGTTCTGACTCATGGTCGCCCTCTGTACAATGGAATGAGACACTGTATTGTCCTTGAAATTGTTGTAATGTTTGGTCCATTGTTGCAGCCACTGTGTTAGCGCCTCTTGTGGAAGGGCTTCCTCTTTTTTGCTAAGCTTCGGCTTTGCCACACACGATGTCCTTTCCAAGGACTGGTCTCTCTCGGTATCCTGTTTGAAGAACAGGACAAGACTTGCCACCCTCATTTCTAAAGAACATTCTGCCTATTCTTCTTCCAAGACAGATCGATGTGGGCTTCTGGCAGTCAACAGTACTTTCAATGGTTTGGGGCAGCACCATAATTCAAATGCATCCATTCCTCTTTGGTCTTCCTTATTCCTTATTCATTGTTTAGTGTTTACATGTATGGTGACGAGGTGATTGGAAACACTAGGGCTTGGATTGGGCACACGTTAGTCCAAAAAGTGACATCCTCGCTCTTCAACATTGTAAAGAGAGCTAGGGCAGCCCATCTGCCCCATGTCATGCGATGTTTGGTCTCTCGCCTGCTGCTTCCACGCGCATTGATTGTGGACGCAAAATAAAGTCCTTGACAACTTCATGTGTCTCTCTGTTTATCCTGATGTAAGGATTGTTTTTGTTCTCTTTCATTGAGATACAATCCTACTGTCTTTGCTTTTCACCAGCAAATGCCTCAAGTCCTCCTCACTTTCAGCAAGGAAAGTTGTGTGATCTGCATGTCACAGTATTTAATAAGCCTCGCTCCAGTCTTGATGTAACAATCTCATTTAGAGAATCAGTCCGGCTTCTCAGATTATTTGTTCAGCATGCAGATTGAATAATAAAAAAGGAAAACCAAAGATGTACAACTGTCCTGATTTTAAACCATAGAGTATAATACTCTTGTTCTACTCAAATGACTGCCTCTCTGTCCTCTTATAAATTCCACACAAACAAGATGAAGTATTCTGAAATTTCCATCCTTCTTATTGCTATCTTTAGTTTGTTATGATTTTCTGCATAGTCAAGTAACTATAAACACAAAAGTATCTTTCTGGCATTGTTTTCAGTCAAGATCCATCAGACTACAGTAACAATATCCCTTGTTCCACGTTCCCTTCTGAATCTGGTTGGAATTCCTGGTGACTCTCTGTGAATGTATTTCTACAACCATATTTTAATTATCTTGAGCTTTAGTTCATGCCATATTAATGATATTGCTGAAGTATTTCAGCATGCTGTGTTCAGCTGTCAGAAGCTATCTGTCAGAAAATTAAAAGAATGATAAAAATGAATGGAATGCTATCTAAATTTGGTTAATGTCAGTGGGTTTTATTGCCATCACTTTTGGGGTTCCCAAGAAAGATGAGTATGATGACAACCCCTCAGTCTCCTGGCCTGAGAGAGGTGCAGCCATGATCCCACCCTAATTTTGAGGCTTTAAGGCTCCCCTCCTATTCATGGCTCACAGGTTAATGTCCATCTTCCAGATCCAGGAGTGTTCTGAAAAGGTTCTAGTTAGAGGACATCGGGTGGACGCTGGTGTGCCCCTGGATAGTTGTGTTAGTCTGAGTAGACTAGAGAAATAAATTCATAGTGCTTTATATGTAAGAGCAATTGAATATTGAGAAAACATCCCAGCCCAGTCCAGATCAAGTCCATAAGTCCAATATTAGCCCATATGTCTGATAGCAATCTATAAATTGCTTTTCAGACTCACCCAACACATGCAATAACACCGAATGTAGGAGAATCACAGGCCAGTGGGTGCAAAGCCTTGTGGATCCATTAGCAGCAGTAGGAGCATCTGTGGAAGCCATGTGGCTCCTCCAGCTCCAGGGCTGTAGCGTGGCTCCATGTGTCTTCTCAGCAGGGATGTCTCATGGGGAGTGTATGTGTGTCCCGCCTCCTGTGAGCTATTTATCTCTGTGGTGCCTCCAAACGAGGCCAGCAAGCCACGACCTGACTGACAGGCTCAACTCCACCCCTTCACTCTTAACACTCTCAAATTGACAACAGATCACATAACCACCCCAGCAGTTAACACAGTTTGCAGGGGAGAGACTTAGATCTCTCACCTGACCAGAGTTTCCTTGGAAGAAAGATGTCCTTGAAAAATGGCTCCCTGAAAACCCTCCAGAGGGCCATTCTGTCCTGGCACACAGGGTCAGCTGCAGTTGGACGTGCCTTACTAGCGATTGGTTTCTCTTGAGCAGCACCTGTAAAACTCAGTTGAAACCACGTTCACCCAGAGTCCTTCCCTCCCCTCTAAGTTCACAGTATGGCTTCTTGGGCAGCATGAAAGTCAGGATGTGAACCTTCCCACCCTGCGGGTGAACAGGCAGGTGGGGATTGTGGGTCCAGCGCCCTGCGTGCTCACTATCCCTCATGTTCCACAGAGTTTGTGAAGAGGCTCCGCTACTGTGAGTACCTGGGCAAATACTTCTGTGACTGCTGCCACGCCAATGCTGAGGCCTGCATCCCCGCCCACATCCTGGCAATGTGGGACTTCCGGAAGTACTACGTCAGCAATTTCTCTAGAAGGCTGCTGGACAGCATATGGCATCAACCCGTTTTCAACCTACTGACGGTCGGTCAGAACCTCTATGGAAAGGCCAAGGATCTGGACAGAGTGAGGGTGAGGACATAGGATCCACTTTGGAAAAGGCAGTATGTTGATTGGAGGGTGGGGCATGGGGTAAAGCCTCTAAGAGACAAATGTTCTGTGGATCAAATGACATTGAAGCTTTACAGGCTCTTTGTGGAGCTGTATATTGACTTACAGTTTTGCATTTAGATATTGTTGATGCATTGTGACCCATTGCCCTTCAACTCATTAGGACTCAGAGCGAGCCCACGTGTGCAGAGTGGAGCTGTGGCCTGGTGGCCACCAAGTGGCCAAGTGAAAGCTTTTAAGTTTTATTGTCACCTACTTGAGAAAGTGGGAAAGGAGAACAAGGGTCCTTCCTCCAAATGCCTGGCCTCACCCCTCTGTTCTCACAGGATATACTCATGAGCTGAGTGAAACAGTCCTTTTGGACAGATACAAATCTTGGAATGACAGCTACAAACTAGGAAAACAAAGTTTTGTTTTAAAAAAAGATCAGTTTCAGAGCTTCTATTTCTTAGGGACTATAAATCTTGAGGTGACGGGTGGGGTGTGCAGGCCCTGGCCTTAGTGAAGGGAGGAAGGAATCCTGGGTGCCACCATGGGGTAGTCTGTGAGACAAGACAGGAGGTGAGCTCAGCATCACAGCCATGGAGGATTTCTAGCTAAGTTACATCTACACAAAGAAGACAATTCCCCTAACTACATTGCATTTCCTTCATAAAGTAATAGCAAATTGGTGTATCAGGTCACTCCCTATCCGAACCGATTGTAGAGCATTCAAGACAGTGACCTTTCAGAACCAGAGTTCCAGCTCATGAGCTCTTCTCTTGGGTGGGTTTGAACTGACAACATTTGGGCCAGTAGCAGTCAAGTGCTTTACCTTCTGTGCCCCCCTCTCCCTGTCCCCCCACCCCCACCGTGACTCCACTCCTGGTTCTGTGCTGCTGTTGAAGAAAGCCCCTATTGTGGTCAGCTACAGGTCCACGACCCTGGCTACACCCAGGGCCCTCTCTGAACCTGTGGATTCTGTTAGGAATGAGCCCCTGCAATCCAGAGGTTCTCCTTTAAGGCATCCAGAAGGGAAGGTTGACTTAGATGTATGCATGTCCCGAGTGAGGTCTGTATAACATCTAACTGTCCCCTATCTGGTTTCTCACATTAGGAACTGAAGGAGCAGCTTTTCCATGTCAAGAAGTTGTTGCGGACCTGCAGGTTTGCCGGAAGGTATTGTTCTAGCGTGGGATGGGCCCAGGCCTGTCCCCTGGAGCCACACACCTGCTAGTTCTCTAGGTAGTTGAGCCAGGACCCTCCCTGATACAGACTTCTATGCAGAATAATTAGGGATATCTCTTTAAGACAGCTAAGCTGCCTAACTTAGTCATGGAAACTTTAAATAAGTAAATGGTTAGGAGCGGATTTCAGAGAAGGACACAGGCTGCATGCTTCATACCTGCTGGACCCCACTGGCCAGCGAATACGCCTACTCATGGCGGCCAACCTGTGTGTGTCAGAGCAGAACTGTGCCCATAGTGTTCAGTGGCTGAATCTTCAGAAGCAGATTGCCAGCCCTTTCTTCCAAAGTACCTGTGGGTAGACTCTAACCTTTTAGGAACCAGGTGTGTTCCCGGCTGCCACTACCCCGGGACGCTGTGAAAGACGCAGTTCAGGATAATGGTGGTAAGCACAGACAAATTCACTGTGGGGTAGGAAGTGTCGTTTTAAGTAGCCAGGGGAGTGGTGCTGAATGGGTTCTCCACGTCTGTTTGGGGTTTTGAAAAGAAATACTGGTGATGATGATATGGTATCACTGTTGTTAAGTGCCATTGACTTGGCCTGGGCTCAGGTGAGCCCATGCTGGGCAGAACACAACACTGCCTGGGCCAGTGCCATCCCATGGGACTCATTGTTGTAGCCACTGTGTCCAGCCATCTCATCTCTTTATGTAGCCAAGCATGATGGCCTTCTGCAGGGGCCAATCCATCCAGATAACACGTCCAAAGTGCATAAGAAAGCACCTCACCACTCGGTCTCCTAAGGGACATCCTGCGGACCTTCTTCTAGGTTCCTGTTTTCAGCCATGCATGGCACAGTCAATAGTCCCTGCCAACACCATAATTCAACAGCATCTATTCTTCAGTATATCCTATTGATTCTCCAAATTTTGTATAATACGCGTGAAGCAATGGGAAAAAAACCATGGTTTGGCCAAGTACATCATAATCTACAAGGTGACATTTTTGATTCAACAAAGAGAGAGATATTGCAAGGAATTTGCCCAATGCAATACAGCCTTTAACTCGTTGACTGCTGCTTCCAAGGGTATGAATTGCAGAGCCAAGTAAAATGAAATTCTTGACAAATTCCATCTTTTCTCTAATTATTCGTCCAGTTGTGGGAATTCCATTTCCTTTATGGGGAAGCATAATCCACACGGAAAGCCTGGGTCTTTGATCTTCATCTGTAAGGGCTTCGAATCCTCTTTTCGGAGCAAGCATTATTGCGCCTTCTGCAAATCATAGGTTGGTAGTAAGCCTGATGCCGCATTCTTCCTCATTTAGTCCAGCCTCTCAGACTACTTGCTCAACACAAAGGCTGAATATATTTAGTGAAATGACATAACCCTTTCACAGCATCTTGGCTGATGTTATACTATTCCACAGTTCTTGTTCTGTGTGAGTCAGGGTCTCTTGGTTTATGTTTGCGTTCCTCTTGAGCACAGTGAAGTGTTTCGCAATTCCCATCCTATGTAATGTTGACCTCAGTTTGTGAATGAGAAACATAGTCGAGTATTTTGCAGAGTCAGCAAAGCACAGGAAAACATCTTCTGCTTTTAGCTCTAGTCACCTGATATGAAGAACTTATGCCCTCAGGCCATACCCTCTTCTGATTCTACCTTGGCTTCCTGGAAATACCTTATTAATGGATTGCTACAACCAATTTTTAATTATCTTCAGAAAATTGTTACTTATGTATGATCTTAATGATACTGTCTTCTCATTTCCACATTTTATTGGGTCAACTTTCTTTGGAAAGGATAAAATTGAATCTCTTCCAGTTAGTTTGCCAGGTGGTTGTCTTCCACTTTTCTTGGCATAGGTGAATGAGTGCTTTCCACACTGCATCAGTTTCAGAAACATGTCATTTGATATTCTGGGGCTTCAATACAACCTCCTTAAATACCGTCAGTTCCTGAGTTCATGTTGCTTCTTGAAGTGTTTGAACATCGACCAGTTCTTTTTCTGTAGTGTTTTTCCACCTTCTTTGTCCCCCACCTTCTTCTTCTTCTTCTTCTTTTTTTTTTTTGTGGGCATCGCTGCCTCTGGTGGTCATGGGTGCTACCCAGTGCTGCTTACCGAGAGCCGCCACTGGACTTGAACCACCAAACCCGTGGGCCACAGTCCCACACTCAACCACTTACGCCACCAGGGCTCAGCCCTTCCACCACCTTCTTTTGATCCTTTCTGGATTATTTAATACTTTTGCTTATAGAGTTCTTCAACATTGCAAATCAAAGCTTGCATATTCTCTTTAGTTCAGCCAGCTTGAGAAAACATCAAGCTTGTTTTCCCCTGTTGTTTTTTTAATTCTATGTTTTTGCATATTTTATTATGATACTTTGCTTTGTCACCTCACGCCACCCTATGAAGTTTTTTGTTCAGCTCTTCCCTTCACTCTTTCTTCCACTCTCTTTAGTTACCCTTCACCCAAAAGCAAGTTTCAGAGTCTATTCTGACATTCAATGGATATCTGTAGTCCCACTGAACTGTATACACTTAAGATGGTTAAAATAGTGTATATATGTATATATAATACATGTACACATGCATTAGGACATATACACACAATTCTAAAAATAGTACTGTATGTGTGTAACATTATTTAAAAAAGGAAGTGCAGAGACTGTTTATGTACAACCAACTTTATGGCTCCTTGGTTTGGCAGGTAAGGGTCATTATTTCTTGAGATAACCTAGTTAGTGGGCCTGATAACATATGTAGCGCGTCCATCTCCTGGATTGTTGTGTGATGCCTGGAGTCTTAAAAGTTTATCAGAGGCCATCAAAGATTCATCAGTTTGTCTTTGCTTGCCTGGAATAACATAGGAAGAATGAGAATCAGGAATAGGCAGGGAATATGGGATGTGTGGCAGATTGAATAAATGAACAACTTTGGCATGAGGTCAGAAGAACTGGATGGTGCCCCCCTATGTTACTGAATATTTTGGTAAATGTTCCATAAAGCAGATTTCACAGAAGCATCCTGATCAAAGGTGGCAAAATACAAAAGAGAATTTCAAATTATTTTGCTTTTCTGAAACTATTTCCATGACATAATTTTAAGCATTAAGTCTTTTTAATCTCATGAAGTTTTCTTAAAACCAAACAGTAGTTTGGCTTCATATCATATTAAAGGTCTGTCTTATGCTTTATGCTCTTTAAAGGGTTATCTCTATGGAAACAAAGTGACAAGAGCCACTCATAAGACTAGCTTGGACTCTGAGGGCACAGTGAGTTAATGTTAGTGAGTGAGAGACAACCCAGAAAGAAAGGTAAGTAAGATGGTTTCACCTTCAAAGAAATAAGATTTGTGTCACTAAATTTTACAGGTGGAAATAGTTGGATTGGTATACACCTTGTTATGTCTAGTCTCAACAGCAATGATTTTAAAACAAAGGTGAGACCATTCACGATGAGATAACTCTAGTCAGTGGCCTTTATTTAACCCCTAACAACTCACCATGAAAACATGCTCTCGAGATCATGTGGACCTGTGGACCTTTATACTAAAGATATAATTAAGAATGTGGATAGTGATATAACTAAAACCAGTTTATGATAATAACAAAAATATTAAAATTCTAGGTGTTCACGAATAGGACAGTACTTGATATTGCAATTTGTGGTATAGCTATTACACAGTCAACAGAGGAAATGGACTGAGTTTTTTGGCATAGATATGGTTTCATAGTACATGGAAAATGAGCAGATTGCCCAAGAGTATAGGATTGCTTGTTACAGATGGTAGGATAGTAGGTTTGTTTTCTGCTTTGTTTTGTTTGTGCTTGTGTAGTGTGGTTTTCTTTAAGTTTTTTTCTAGTATTTAATTTTTATATCATGATGATGCATTCCTTTTTATAATAATGGATTTGGAGAAGAAGAATAAGGATTTTGTGTTCATTCGAGCCAGGTGGTGTCTGTGTGACAAGTTAATTTCTTCTCAGAGTCTGAAAGTGCTCATCTATAAAATGTAAGAGCGCCCACACTTCCTACCTTTGGCATAAATGTATCAAGCGTCTCAGACTTCCGATTAAAAAGTCATTAAGACAACTTAGAATCTAGTGGGACATTGCATGTGAGAGGCCTTTGCAGGACCTGGTGTAGGACATGTCCTGAGATCGCTATTAAGGTACAGAGGGGCAGCATTTGGCTCTTCTGCAGGGGATGGGTTGGGGCGAGAGGGGGCAAGCCTTCCTGGAGGAAAGACCTTTGCTGACTGTGGCAGGAGAGTGAATAAGGGCCAGGAGACCTGTGGAAGAGGAAGCAGCATGAGCAAACACTCCTCCATACCCACTGGCTGCGTGGGGAATTTAGAAGGGATTGGGATTTCTGGGAAATCCATGAGCGGCACAAACGATTGTGTGCTTGAGCAGAAAGGTCTGGCCTTCTGTTGTGGTCACAGCCATGGAAACCCTGTGCACCATAGTTCCACTCTGACACAGTATGCAATTCTATGGCAGGTGGTTTAGCCTGCTGGGGAGTCAATCCAGTGGCTGGTTTGGAAATTGAATCTATCAGAGTTCGGCTGATAAGTGGAGGGATTTCAATAGTTTTACTGTAAGTTCTGGTTTGGATGCCCTTGGCACACTGAAGTGGGTATGACACCAGGCAGCTGGTTGACTTAAGCTTGACTTTGGATTGATTAGAGTAGGAGTCATTCCTCTACTCTAGGCTGTAATCTTCCTACCAGCTGACCAGCCGTGAAATTCAGGTGACATATGTAAGTTAGTAATTTCGATCCAGTTTTAAAAAAATGCACTGAGATATAGATGGGGTAGTTTTAAAAGTTTGTGGGAAAATTCGTGGAACTGAAGGACAGCAGGATCTTTTTGTGGTTTTTTGGAAGCCTTGTAGTATACAAATAAACACTTGCTACTTCGTAAACTCTTACACCTTCAATTTGGTGACATTAATTGCAGCTGCCATATTGGGCAATTGTCACCATTACCCATTTATTATTTTTTTATTTAACCTCCTGAACAGGAAACCAGTGCTCCTTAATAAATGACTCCTGTTTTCTTCTGCCCTTGGTAGCACAACACACTAAACTCTGGGCTCCATGCCTTTTTGAGGAGCCAGCAAACTGTTTCCCACAATGATGGACCGTTTTACCATCCCACTAGCAACTGGTCTCCACATCCTCACCCACCCTTGTCATTTTCCTTTGTCCCTGACCCTGCTAATGGCCTTCATCGGGTGGTGGTGAATGGATATCATGTGGTTTGGCTTTGCATTTCTCTAGTGATGGTTAACATTGGGCATTTTCCCAGGCGCATTGTTGTCCATTTGTCTATCTTCTTTGCTGAAGTATCCGGGCCACTTTTTCTATTGAGTAGTTTGTCTTTTTGTGGTTAAGTTTAGAAGTCCTTTCTAAATCTGTAAGAGGGAAAGGTTCCCAGGTTGTAGGCTGTTTCCTCACTTGGTTGGTAAAGCTGGTTGACAGGCCAGAGCTTCTAATTTTGGTGAGGTTTAAAGCCTCACAGACAGATGTTGTGAGGCTTTTCCTGCTCTGTGTGTGCATGGTGGTGCTGCAAGAGAGGCCTTTCTTTCTTGTCCAGCTTTTGGAAAGATGCCTCCAGAGGAGTTTGAGTTGACGGCTCAAGCAGATTTGGAAAATGTAGAATGGGGACAGAAAGTTTCTTTGGAGAGATTTCTTTTTGTTCCTTGGATTAAAAGAGTCAAGTGTCAGAGCCAAGATCTGTGGCATGGGCTCTGACACTCTCCATTTCCTCTCTGGCAGTGCCTTACAAGAGTTTGAGCAGGTGCCCAGACACCTGACTGATGAGCTCCACCTGTTTTCCCTGGACGACCTGGTCAGGGTCAAGAGAGGGCTGCTGGCACCCCTACTGAAGGACCTTCTGAGAGTGTCCCTCATGCACGTGGCCGGCTGCGAGGTAAGGGCTTGTGGAGGATGGGTGGGTGTGTCCTGGGATTGACTCTTGTAGTCAGGGCAGGACTGGTGTGGCCTACACATTGCCTCCTTTAACCCTCACCAATCCCACCCACATGCTGGCACGTCAGTTCTAGATGAGAAGCCTGAGATGCACAGCCAAGATTAGTCATCATGCTGGAGTGGACATGTACAGCTTGGCCACTGGGTGTCCAGTCTGGCCAGCGCCTCCGGTGCCCTCCCTTCTGCCACCAAGTTCAGCTATGTGAACTCAGTATCAACAGAACCAGAGGGAGTTTGGCTCCATAGATTGAAGAATTGTAGTATAGGGAAAAAATGGAGGAAAAAAATTCTTTAAGAACATTAAGGCTCACTGGCCCAACATGATCACTGAAGTAAAATGGGTGCATTAGCAAAAGTGGTGAAGAAAGACGATGGTGCTCTGCCATCAAAGAATATATCGCCTGGAGTCTTAAAAGCCTAAAGATAAACAATAGACCATCCACTTGAGAAGAGACCACACCCACACAGCACAACAGCCAGCATGGCCACACAGTGGTGAAAGGCCTAGGCAATAGACATCAAATGGAGGGGGGGCGGGGAGATACATATCAATGTGTGCACACATCCCCAAGTTGCCCATTGAGGACATGTGGGAGCCTGAGCAAGAGTGGTGAAGAGAAAGCTGATGGTGCCCAGCTATCAAAAGATATAGGATCTGGGGTTTTAAAGGCTTGAGCATAAACAAGCAGCCATCTAGCTCAGGAGCAACAAAACCCACCATAAAAGAAGCTCACTTGCTTGTGCAATCATGAGGTACTGAAACAATCAGGCATCAGGCATCAAAGAACAAAAATCAAAATCAATGAACCAATTAACTCCCAATATTGCTGAAGACAAATGGATACCAAGGCAAACAGAGTAGAAGAAAAGATGGTGCCCAGCTACCAAATGATTGAAGGTCTAGAGTCTCAGAGACTTGAAGATAACTGAGTCGCCATTCAGCATGGAGACAGCAAAGTCCACAGGGAAGAAGCACACCATCAAGTGTGATCAAGAGGGCCCAAAGGGAGCAGATATCAAGCATCAAAGAACAGGAATCACTTCATTGCAAGTGAGGGGAGGGGCAGGTTGGGGACCTAAGGCCCACTGGTGGGTAATTGGCCACCCCTTTACAGGGGAACCATAGGAAGGAGACAGACTAGTCAGAGTGCAGCCAGGCAGTGATGATGCATACACGTTTCCTCTAGTTCCTGAGGTCTCCCTACCCCCCAACCATCATGATCCCAACTCTTCTTTGCACATCCGGATGGACTGGAGAAGGTACACTAGTGGAGAGGGGGGCTGGAGATATGGGGGAACCAGGATGGATGAGCCCCTCAGACTGGTGGTTAGATTGGAACTACTGGATTGGTGGAGAGAAGGTGGGGTAGAGACGGAACCAACTGCAAGGATCTACATATGACCTGTCTGGAGGACGGGCATGGAGGAGTGGGTTGAGGGAGGTGTCGGGCAGGGTAAGATACCACAGAATAATAATAATTTATAAAGTATTGAGGGTTGATGGGGGAGGGAGAGCAGGGGAAGAGGGGAGGAGTTGGAGGAACTGACACCAGGGGCTGGGGGAAAGGGCGAATGTTTGGAGAATGATAACGGCAGTGGGCGTGCGAGGGTTCTTGTCACAGTATGTTTATTTATGTATTGGAAAAATGATGTACGAACCCCTAATAAAATGATTTTTAATTAAAAAAAAAAGAACATACATTTAGGGCTGAGCCCTGGTGGCGTAGTGGTTGTGTGCAAGACCGCAGCCCATTGGGATGGGGGTTCAATTCCAGCAGCGGCTCCAGAGGAGCAAAGGCTGGGCCTCCTACTCCCACCACCAGAGGGCAGTGATGCCCAAAAAACAAAACAAAACAAACAAACAAAAAAAGAACATACATTTAGAGTCTGATACAAAAGGAGAAATACTCTACATGACCTCATTTCTCTGAACTTTCGAGAGCAGGCAGGTGCGTGGAAACCCAATTTTCTTGGCATTACTGGGGTCAGGTCAGGTGTGGAGAGAGTTGAGTGAGGAGCTATTGAAGAAACATCGAATTTCCTTTTTGACAACATCTGAAGATGGATTGAGGTGATGGGTACCTGACAGGGTGACCATAACTAACGTCATTGAATTGTGTAGCCCAAAGGGTTAAAATAGCCAATGTATACATTT
Organism: Nesogale talazaci; assembly: GCA_004026705.1. NCBI lineage: Eukaryota > Metazoa > Chordata > Mammalia > Afrosoricida > Tenrecidae > Nesogale > Nesogale talazaci. The sequence goes on from PVJH01000137.1 coordinate 173,487, forward strand.
AATCACAATTATTAAAGAAAAAGTAATCACAATTAAAATCCTGATCTTTTTCTGGCACCGCAGTCTGCCTTGATGTGAAAATGCTCTAAGTAGAATAGAGACACTGATGGTTCCAGTGCTGCAGGGGACTGGAATCAAGGAGTTCTCTCACATGACAGCTCAGCTTCTATATTGAAAGAGGTCAAAGCCATTTCTGTGAGGGGTTAACCTGCTGCTCCTTTCTTTCCTAGCTCTGCCAAGGAAGAGGCTTCATCTGTGAATTTTGCCAGAGTACGGCTGTCATCTTCCCCTTTCAAACAGAAACATGTAGAAGATGCTCAGGTATCTTACATGAGTCTGGATGCAAAAGGTTTTCCCCATTTAATGAGGCAGGTGTAGTTCATATGTGGGATGAGTCACAGGGAGTTTGATTCACACTAGCACACATGTACACACTGTAAGTGCCAAACCTGTTGCCTCATATTGATTCCGACTCATGGTGACCTTGTGTGTTAAAGTGTAGAGCAGCCTCAAAGGGTTCTCTCAGGTAATCTTAATGGAAGCAGGTAGCCAGGCCTTTTTGCCACAGCACTGTTGCCAGCCTTCAGTTTCTCACTTGGCTGCAAAACATTGCGCCGGTTTTCCAGGGGAGAGAAAAGGAATCCAGATAGCCTTCTGGTACAGCACTGCCTTTCTGCCTGTGCCACAGCTCTTCTACAGGTGGCATGCCTCAGCTGGCCAGCCTTCTGTCACTGGAACATAGTCAAGTCTAACTTTTCAGGGTTGTCTCCAGCCACATCCGTGCTCCTATGACAGAGCTGAGGCAGGCAGTGCATTCTGCCCTCATCCATGATCTGAACACACCCATCTTTAAGGTCCCAACTGTTGTCTCATTGTAGTGATTTTACTGTACCCACTTCCCATGCCCCAAATTCTGTGTCTGAGCCCCTGAGCCCATGGAAGTGATCCTGGTGGGGAGTGGGCTATCCTTTGCTTTGTTAAATAGCTTCCTATCAGTGTGGAGCGTGTCCTGAATGATCCTGATCACCCGGGGTATCATGGGAAGCATCGATGCAGCCTGAGAAGCACATATGGGGGGGGGGGGAGGCGGGGAGGACATTATGAGCAGATAACCATGTGAAGATCACCAGCAAACTGAGGACTCTAAAAGAGCAAGAAATTGCTCTCCCCACACCCCAAGTCAGCAGAGTCTTCTAGCACCAGAGCCCTGAATTCCAATGTCTAACTGTGAGACAATAATAGTCTGTTCTTTTATCCAGATGGGTAGTATTTTTCAGCTCTGGGGTCAGGATAGCCTTTTATTATTGGGACAAGAGGCCAGTCTGACCTGTGAGCCCCACATTGACCGTCACTGGTGATGGCTGGCCCAACAAGGGCCAGAAACTGACCCGAGGCAGCTCCTCCAGTTGTGACCATTTCTAAAACATTTCTGCGGCCTCTTGAAAGCCATCAACCACCAGCATCTCAGCTGCTTGGGGACTCGCCCATCAGTCCTCCAGAAGGAGCTGGGGTAAGGGCTCTGTGGTGTCCATGTACAAGGCTTTCTGAGCTTCGTGTCATAGCCTGTTGGGAGCTTGATAATCCCTGTGAGTTTCAAGCTGGCAGGTATACCTTTGTTTTCAGAAAATCTTGAGGTCTCAATGTCTCAGGGCTGCCACTACAGAAAACAACAGAGTAGGTGGCTTTGAAGGACATAAATGTATTATCTCATAGTTCCTGAAGGCAGAAGTCCAAATCTGGGGTCTTTGAGGGAGTAACTGCTTGCCCTGTGCCTCTCTGCTAAATTCTGGTGGTTATCTGTGAGTCTTACCTTTCTATTATTACTTAGATACATCTGTCTCCCTCACCACACATGTGGCATCTGCCTCCCCTATATATGACTCTGTTTCCTTAGCTACCCCCCCCCCCCGATGTTTTATTGTGGCTGGGTGACAATTCACAGAACAAGAAGGCTTCCCAATTGGTATACAATTGCTCCATGATTGCTCCATGCTGCTTTGTGACATTGAGTTGAAACCCCCTCCATGCATGTCCTCTGGTTTGCACAGTATTCTTTCCTGCCCCCTGAACTTTGCTTCTTGGGAAAACACAGCTGTGTTAGGGTAGACTAGAGAAACAAATCCATATACACGCATATGTATGTGAGAGGTTTATATACAAGAGGAATGGAACATTGAGAAAGTATCCTAACCCAGTCCAATATAAGTCCATAAGCCTGATATTAGCTCATATATACCCAATACCAATCTATTAGTCCTCTTCAGACTCACGAAGCTCATGCAATGGTGCCAGCACAATCACAAACTAGTGGGTGCAGCGTCTTGTGCATCTCAGCACTGTCAGGGGTCTCCTGGTGACCTCCCAAGCTTCTCAGCACTGACAGGAGTTCCTGGCCCCAGAAGTGTGGTTGCATCAGGGTAAGCCCATGTGGCTTCTCCTCTGGCTCCTCCATGACTCAGGGTCTATCAACATGCTGCCATATTGTCTTGTCAGTAGAGCATCTCCCAGGGACTCAGTCGATGGCCTCTCATCTCAACAGGGGAAGTATCACAAGATTTCCCATAATCCTCAGAGAAAGCCATGTCCACACAGAGGTTTCATTGGCTATCTCCAGATTGACAGCCTAGACTCCACCCCTACACTCTGAATCAAATTGGCACCAGAGTACATGACTGCCACAACAGCCTTTTTGCCCTTGTATGGATGACTCTTTTGAGGAGTACCATGCTCATGGGTGTGATTGTTATACATATATTAGTTTGTTCTTTGGCTGACAGGTGATCTACAGGGTGATGGGTCCAGTTCCAGGCTTGAGGAGTGTCTATTGGCTATTGGACTTCACTGTCAGATGAGGAATCTAGTCTTTTTATGGTTTTGGATTTTGTTCTACAATTTTCTGTCTCTTTGGTGCCAAACAAAGTGGTCAATAGTGGTAGTTGGGCACCATCTAGGTCTTCTGATCTCAGGGTTGAAAGGCTGCAGTCATGTGATCAGTCCTTGGACTGTTTCCTTGAGTCATCCAGAATGGTTAAGGATTGGGACCACCTTAGTCAGATATGCCAGATTTAATTTAGTTCTTACCTTAAAAAAAAAAGCCTACTTCTAAACAAGGTCATGTTCACAGCTTTGTGGGTTAGGATGTTAATATCAACTTTGAAGGGCTACAATCCAGTCAAGACTCCCCCTTTTTTTGTTGCCATCTGTGGCATGCACATCTGTGTTGATGGGAGGAAGCAAGATCATCATTTGCTGATCTCTCGTTCTTGCCCGCAGGGTGCAGAGCTTGCTTTCACAAGCAGTGCTTCCAGTCCTCGGAGTGCCCGAGGTGTGTGAGGATCCAGGCAAGGAGAAGACTTGCCGAGAGCTTGCCATCTGCAGCAACACGATGCCCTGACAGTGTGGGAGGGCCTACTTGGCCTTCCTTAGGATGACCCCAACTGTGTTTGTGATTAATAGCGTCATCCTGGATCTTGGGCCTGACACATTTAGAAGAAGAAAAAGCTGGCCAATATTCTCTGTATTGTACATACTTGATGCTCTAGAAGACTGAAGATTCTTTGTTATCAAGTTTAGTTTTCTGGTAGTTTTGTTTACAAATGTTCAATGGTTTTGCTGCTCTGTGTTGTGTTTTCAGTATTTTTGTACACCCTTAAATTGTATTTTAAAAACTGTATTTAACTAATGATAGAGCCTGTTTTTGATGGATTGTAACTGCCAAGATGACTTACCTTCACGTGTCTTCCTTTAAAGCTTGCTGAGATAAGCAGATCATGCTTTCAGCGAGGGGGAAATGCAACCAAAAATCTGTAGCTCAGTCATTTTCTTCAAAGAAGCAGGTTTCTCCTCTAGTTTAGTGTGACTTTTCAATGCCACTCTGTAATTGAAACCTAGTACACACATCTATCCCTAGATTTGTATAGTGAGCATGTGGTTTTCTGTTCTTTGTTCAAAAAGAGTTGGAACTCATTGGCCTTCCTAGTGCTCTGAGGCCCAGGAGTTGCTCCAGGCAGCTGCTTCTAGACGCTGCTCTTTCTAGTGGCACAAATCAGAGTGGCATCTGTCACACACACACACACACAGAGGTCTTTGGGCAGCTGTTCATGGAAAAGTGGTCGGTTCAAACCCACACAGTGGTGCCATGAATGCAAGACCTGGCATCCTACTTCCACGAAGATTCCAGCTCAGAAACTTTTCTGGTCCTCCGTCCTTGTCTGTGACACATGAGGTCAGCATGGGTCCGAATTAACTTGACGGCAACATATCTGTTTGTGTAGTCCTTTTCTAGTTGTACCCACTAGTCAGAGTGTGAGTTATCCCTACCCGAGATGTTAAGTTGAATATAAGGCATATGGAGACTTAAAAGAAAATGTAAGGAAATACTTTTAATGAGCCCCGTGATTCCAGTTGGGATTTCTCATTGGGTCTACCTCACCTCCTAGTGACCTGATGTACAACAGAACAAAGTCCAGCGAGGTCCCGTGTCATTGTCACAATCCCCAGAATGCTCAAGTCGATCATTGTGGTTAAGGTGCCAGCCGTTCTCACAGAGGTCTCCCAACATGTTCACCAAGCATGCTGTCCCCTGTGGTTGGTCCGTCAGGCAACATGTGCCATTCCCGTGAGTAAGCCAGTGTCCTCATGGAAGCCGTACAGTGACACTGACTCATTTTCAGACGTAGATCTCTGACTCGTTCTCCCTACTTTTACTCTGGAAGCTCTACGGACACCTGTGTGCCCTGGGTGATCTTGTTGGTATTTGAGATGCTGCCACTTGCAATCCATCATAGAACCACAGACTGGCACCTGGGCGGGGAGTTTCTTCTTTGCCATTACGTATACCCCCTGATAGGAATTGTGGTACAGGTACATGCCTTATACCAGCTTTATGGGGTAAATATTCCTGTCTCTAGTCTACAGGTAAGGAAGCTGTGGTTTGTTGTTATTACCTGCCATTGAGTTGGTTCTGCCTCACAGCGACCCTGTGTACAATGGAATGAAATGCAAGCCTCACAACTATTCATATGTTCAAGTCCAATGTTGTGGTGATGGTGTCTATCTGTTTCATGGAAGGACTTCTCTTCCTCTTACACTGCCCATTTCCTAAGCATGGTGTCCTTTTCCAGGGACTGGTCTCTCTTGACAACAGGTCCAGCATACATGAGACAAAGTCTCGCCAGCCTTGCCTCTCAGGAGCATTATGGCTGTACCTCTTCCAAAGAAGCTGAGGCTTAGAGAGGTGACAAAACATATCTACTTTTCCACAAGTGGTCTGTAGTAGCATGGGGTTGGCATTGACGTCACCTGCTCCCTCGGGAGTATCTGGGCAAAGCCAACTTTACCTGCAAGTGCCACTCAGGCTGTCATGAATTGTCTTTGGCTGAGTGTTCCTGTCAGTCATTTTTTATCTAAGAAATTAGTATTATTATTATTATGAGCTATATGGGGGTTTACATGTCAGATCATTATTTCTGCATTCATTATTTTAAACAACCTCCCAATTGCTTGCTTTGGTTCCCTCCACCAAGCACGTTTTTCTCTTCCTCCCCACATCCCATTCCAGAGGGTTGGTTGTGTTTTTTACTTTGTATTGACAGATAATTCATCTTGTATACAATTCAATGATTGGGGAATATCTTAAAAGAGAGCTGTGAAGTCATTGCAATTAGGACATTGTCTTGATGTTTGTAGTCAGAATCCCATTTCCCTTAGCCTCCCTTGCCACAGCTCTAAGAAACTTAATCTAGTCACAGTTTCTACAGATTTACTTATCCTAGGTTCCACATAAAAGAAAGCATACCAAGAAAGCCTCCAACAATAACAAGAGAAAACACAGAGACACCTAACCCAAAAGCAAGCAAAAACTACTGAGACGAACAACAGAAGCAGGCAGAGCTGCTGGAAAGGAAGTTTGTTTTTGCGGAAGAAGTTGTCCAAGTCTGGCTGAGACTTGGTTCCTCTGTGGTGATGGAGGCTCCTTCCCAGGAAGGAGAAGTGACGCCAGCTGTGTGCAGCACCCAGGGAGGAATCAGAGTTGTACTCTTTAACGGGGTTTCCCATCCAACATTCCCCAATGAATACATGGTCTTTCCAATTGACTTAGTTTCTTAGGGTTCCAGTAGAAAAATCACCACACGTGGGTGGCTTTGAAGAGCGGAAGTTTATTTTATCATAATTCTGGAGACCGAAACCCAATTCCGGCTCTCAAGTCTTGTCAGGTTCCTTCCCTGTTGATAGCCTGAATGGTCTCTGATTCCTTGGCTTGTTGGGAGGTCTCACATGGTATCTGTCTTCTCTGTATATATGGCTCTCTTTGTGTCTAATCTGCTTGTTTCATAACCCAGAAGTGATCAAGTTTAGGATCCATGCTACAACAGACAACCCTATTCACATAGCAAAAGAAACACATTTCCAAACTGGATTTCAGCTTCAGTCCCAGGGCCTGCCACTTCACATATATTGGAGAACCCTATTCAGTCCATCGCACCTGCCATCCTGTTCCCCACTGTGCAGCACGGAGTTCCAAAACCTTAAAATGACTGCATTATGTCAGGCTAGCTGACAATTCCCAGTCCCATGTTTCACCTGGTTTGCTATTTTTGTTCAACTTTTTCTTGTCAGTAATTGATTTGTTTCTGTATTCTTTCCTGTGAAGCTCAATGTACCTGGATTATCACCTCTATTTCATTTCATCTCTCATACCTTTGTGGTGGATAGTCCAAGTAGTGTGTCTGCCCAGTTCACCATCTTGCTGATTTATCAGTTAGATGACCACTTTCTGCCATGTTCTTTCTTACTGTATTTACACATGCCACAATTTATTTCTTTATGGCCTTTAGTTTATGTAAAACAAAGCATTCAACTCCTTGGTTGATGAATATTTCAGATATTTTAATGCAAAATAAGTGGATAAGTAATTTGTCTGCACTTTGTAATTTTGTCACATATATCAGATACATCTGTTTTACTGAACAAATGCACTCAGAATCAGTCTGTCAGAGAATTGGTAAACATACTGGAAGTGATTATATCTCATATATATTGAGCTATGAAAATAAGTTGAGCAGTTTCTACAAGGAATTTTTTCAGGAGGGGGTCTAAAACTGAGATTTGGGCTTTTAGAAATAAGCAATGTAAAAAACTAGTTTGGATGTGACATCCATGGTACTTTCAATATTTGGGGGAGCTAGAGCTGTGCACCTTTGGACTAAAGCTTATGGCAGAATGGTCTTCCCTTTGGGCATACATTGGCAAACCTAATTCCCCTAATTAAGGCACCCAATCCTGCAAGTGAGTTTTCTACCCAAATGCATTGTCCTTGCTGAATGGGCCAGGAAGTTCACTACTCCCGTGTGGCCTGCCTCTTGGTTCTCTCTGGCATCACAACTTCCTGTCCCTAGATCAAGGAGATTCAATGCATGGGGTCATAGAGTCTAAGTGATGGCTCTTCAAGGTGATTCTCTTCCTCCCCATGAGATGGGCTAATATTCGACCCCAAAGTATGGCAAAATCAATCCCTATCCTCACACCCTTAAAAACACCAAACTTATTGCCATCAAGCCAGTTCGGACCCATCTCAACCTATAGAGACAGAGTTGAACCGCTTCTGTAGGTTTCTGAGACGGTCACTCTAAACGGGCATAGAAAACCCCCTCTTTTTCCCACTGGTGGTTTTGAAGTGCTGACACTCCTGTCTGAAGCACTGTAAAGTAGTCGCTGAAAGCATTTCTCATGATAGAATTGGATTCAAGTAGGCCTTCCTTCAGAAAGAGGCCTAGTGTGATAGCAAAGCACTGCTCCTTAGGTTTTGGGTGCTGGTTTTTTGGAAGTAGGCTACCTCAAATATTGAAATATTTTGTCTTCTGAGGTTAACTTCTAGAGAACTCAGAACCTCCGGGTGCTAGTGAACAGCCGAGGGCATTAGCCATTTGCACCACACAGACACCCAGGAAAGGATGGAATATCAATCCAAATGTTTCAACAAATAGATGAAGGACTGGAAGTACTCATTTTTGCCGGGAAAATTTAAAGACAATTACTTGTCCAACTGACAGGAAGAGATCTGTATTTGTACTCATTCCAAGGAAAGGTGACCCAGCATAAGGCACAAGTCGTAGAACAACATCATTGATAACACAAGTCAAATTTTGCTGAAGACCATCCAACAATCAGTGCAGCAGCAAGTTGACAGGGAGCTGCTAGAGGTTCAGGCTGGATTCAGAAAAGGATGTGGAGCAAGGGATATCATGGATGCTATCAAATGGATTCTGGCTGAAAGTGGAGGATATCAGAAAGGTGTTTACTTGTGCTTCATTGACTATTCAAAGGCATTTATCTGTTTGGATCATAACAAACTAGATACCCTTGAGAAGAATGGGAATTATAGAACACTTAATTGTGCTCATGCAGAAACCTGTACGTGGATCATGAGGCAGTTGTGAGAACAGAACAAGGGAATACTTCTTTACCAAAAATCAGGAAAAGTGTGCGTCAGGCTTGCATTCTCTCAGCATGCTTATTCAATCATCAGAGAAGCTGGATTGGTTCTATGAAGAACAATGTGGCATTGGGGGTCAAGGTATGAGAGCCAACCTTGCTTGCTGAGCGTGAAGAGGACTTGAAGTCATTGCTGGTGAAGATCAAGAACTTCACTCTCCACTATGGATTGCAACTCAATGCAAAGAAGACAAAGATCCTCATAACTGGACCAGTAGGTAACGTCATGAGAATTGGAGAAAAGATTGAAGTTGCAAAGGATTCCTTCTTGCTTGGCTTCACAATCAAATGCACATGGATGCAGTGTGCAAGAGATCATAGGATGTGTTGCATTATATATATATGCATATATAAATCTTCTGCATATGACCCCTTTAAAGTGTTGAAAAGCAAGTAATCCTCAAAGTTACTTTGAGGATTAAGGTGCAGTTGGCCCAAGTCATGGTATTTTTGAGATCAGACGAGATCGGGCGCATTCAGGGTGGTATGGCCGTAGACAGCCATGGTATTTTCAATGATGTCATATGCATATGAAAGTTGGACTAATGAAGGCCAAAGAAGAATCAATGCATTTGAATTGGGGTGCTGGTAAAGAATATTGAAATACCATGCAAATCTGTCTTGGAAGTAGTTCAGGCAGAATGTTCCTTAGAGGCAAAGATAGTGATTCTGTCTCAAGGTCTGTGGACATGTTGTCAGGAGAGACCAGTCCCTGGAGAAGAACATCATGCCTGATAAAGGACAGGGGCAGTACATAAAGAAGGATGCTCTGAGCCAGGCGGACGGACACAGTGGCTACAGCAGTGGGCTCAAACATAGGAACAATTGTGCAGAAGATGCAGGACCAGGAAGTGTTTCCTTCTGTTGTACACGAGATTTGCTCTGAGTCAGTATAGACTGAACAGCACCAGAAAACAACAGCAGCATGTAATTAGAACTCTTTATCACTGAAAGCATGCTTCCCTTAGGTGAAAGATATTCTGGTTCAAGGTGTCCTCTTTGGGAAGCGGATGAATGTCTGGGAGAATATCTGTAGTTGTTCTTTCTTCTCACAGTCACAATACCCTCTCTTGCACATGCTCCTAGATTCTAGAAGGGCCATCTCCTGGGGCATCGAGGGAAGGCACCAGAGGACCTCGATTCTCACTCCTAATGCATCATTTTGGGAATCCTCTGTTTTTGCTAAATGCAATAATGCAGATCACAGCCCACTCTTTCAACATGCCTGCTGTAGGCTCTCCTTATATTCTGGGCTTTAAACTACCGGATACTGATGCACAAATTGCATTAATTAAGGGTCGGGTTGCACAGCGGGTGATTGTACTTATTGTCATTAAGTGGTACTCCTGTAAAAAACTGAACTTGGTAAAGGTGTTTGATACATATGTACTTGGAATGGCAGCAGTAGCCAAAAAGCCCGACTCAGTACCATCCAGTCAATTCTGATTCCTAGCACCCAGACGGGATGGAGCAGAATGGCGTCCAGGGGCTTCTGGCACAATAAATCTGTATAAGAGTAGAAAGGTTCACCTTTCTTCTATGGAGTAGCTGGTGGCTTTGGACTGCTAACCTTGTTGTTAGTATCCCAGCTCTTAGCCCATTACTTCACCACATAGCAGCAGCAGCAATGATGACTGAGTAGGAACTGAGACTCTTCTATACAATCAAATATATCATGTGATTTATTTCCTTGGTATGGAGGTTTAGGGAATGGTTTCACGAGACCTCCCAGTACTTAATGGTTACATTTCTACCTCCCAATTCATTGGGGGAGTGCCTGGATTCTTAAAAGCTTGCAAGAAACCCTCCAAGACATGGTATTGCTTGGTCTCTACTCATATTCACTTTGAGAAAGGAAGATAGAGACCAGAAAAAAGAGGGTGTGGCACGCGTGGCTGATTGCCTCCAAGAACATTGGCTTCCTTTATCACAGGAACAAAACTGGGTGGTGCACTGTTCAGTATTTTGAGCAAGTAAAAGAATTTGTATATAAAATTCTATAAAAGAATCCTTATCACAAGGGAGAAAATGCAAGACTATCGAGTACACATGTACTTCAGAATTTCTGCAGGCATGGAAGTTGGATAGACATCTAAGACTTATTTTCCTGTGATAACCTAAAAATATAAATAAGAATATTTCCTGACCTCTTAAAACCAAATAATAGATTAGCTTAATTACTAAACGTGATTTCCTGGAGCATTGTGCTCTTTGAAGAACTCTTTATAGTGACCACAGCATCATAGCAGATATGTGATCTACATGAGGGAGCTTCATCAAGTTCATGGACAAATGGAATGAACAGAAAATGAAAATCTCCACCTCTTTGTGGTAGAGTTGTATCTTGATCCCGTCATCTAAATGGGGATATCGTGTCAGAACTGGAGGAAAACTCGAACAACCACCTTGCTTACTGGAAGTAAAGAGGACTTGAAACACTAATGAACACTAACTAAGATTGCCACGTTCAGTATTAAATCTGTTATTGAGAATATACACAATGAAGCACATACCGGTCTAGTTATCTTCTACATGTACAGAACAAACAGCAAATGTGAACGAACTGAGGTGCAAAGGGGGGCTGCCATGCTCAGCTGACAGGAAAGTCTTGGCTGGACTCAAGCCAGGAATGGGCATCACGGGAGGATACCAGGAGCTTGACAGAACAGAAGGTGCAGCACTCGATTGCTGGCCCACAGGCCAGGGGCTCCTGCAGCTTCTCAGGAGCAAGACCAGCAATCTGCTCCCATCAAGATGGCAGCCAAGGAAGCCCCATTAGGCCACCAGACTGTGGAGGCCAGTGGACACCATGTGCTGAAAGTCACTTTCTGTCATGCAGTAGCAACAACAGCTAAGAGGAGCAAACTCTAGATTTGGGAGGCTCCCAAGGCCATGGCAAGCATTTGGACTTTGAAGATTGGGAAAATATCTCTTTTTGAAATCACTTTATTGAGGGTCTCATACAACTGTCATATATCTTTATCAACACCAAATCAGACAAAGGTTTTATTATTTAAATCTCTAATACTCTGATAGCCTTCAATAAGAAAAAAACAAATAGTCCAATAAGGAGGTGGGTAAAAGACCTGAGCAGAAGTTTCACAAGGGGAGATATTCGAGTGGCCAATAAACATATGAGAAAATGTCCCTGATCATTAGCCATAAGGGAAATGCAAATTAAAACAACTATAAGACACCACTTACCACCTTCAAAGATAGCTATTTAAAAAAAAATCAGAAAGCAACAAATTTTGGAGAGAATGTGGTGAGATAGTGATTCTCATCCACTGCTGGTGATCCTGTAGGCATGTGCAGCCACTAGAGAAATCAATTTGGCGATACCCAAAAGAAATGGAAATCAAGCTACCATGTGGCCCAGCAATCTTCTACTGGGAATATACCCAGGAGAAGTAAGAAACAGACCATAACCAGATATCTGTGCTCCAATGTTCATTGTGGTACAGGTCACCATTGCAGCCTTGGAAATGACCTAAATTTCCGTCAATGGGTGAATGGATTAAAAAACTCTGATATATACACACGATGGAGTACTATGCATCCTTACAAGGCAGTGATGAATGCATGAAGCACATTGCCTCATGGGAAGAGTTGGAGGAAATCATGCAAGAGGAAGTAAGCCAAGCACAAGTACAACATGAGTCCACTGAGGTAAGCTTAAAAAGCACAATGGGCCTAGGGTGAAAGCTACTAAATGCGTTAAGTTCCTGGGGTGAAGTCCGAGATTGCTTGGAGCGGTTAATCCAACCCAGAGATGAATTTGGTAGTCAACTAAAACGGAGGGGGAAAGAAAAGGAAAAAAAGTGAGGGTAGTGGGGAAAATGGTATGAACCCATCCAAGGGGAGATTATTGCTTATGTGTTCACAAGAAAGGGAGAAAAGAACAAGACCTCATCCCGGTGAGATAAGCTCTGAGAGCAATAGACTGGCATGACGTAGTGAACTAACAGAGAGGACTGCAGGGCCAACCCCAACCTCAGCTAGGTCAACCCCTCCCCGTAAGAACACACTACAGAGGACAGCACTGAAGCTACAGCCCTGGGAGAGTGGTGAGTCTGTGGAGACCACACACGAGTAAACTAGGAGAGAAAGAAAGAGAGAGAGTGCCACACCCTGGCCCACCAAGCCTCAAGGATGGCATTCCTGTTCAGAGCAGCCAAGGGATAGAGAGGACTGTTGCTGTCCCACCATGAGACATGACATCTCCTCATTGACACACAGTGCAACAGGGGACAGCACTGGAGACACTGTGCAGAAATGGTGCCCGTTCTGGACACCACCACCACTAACATGCCCCACCCCCCACATACCTGGTGTAACATGAAGGGAACACAACAGAGCTGCAATGGCATCCCCAAGAAATCTTGAAAATAGACTTTTGAACCAAAGGGACAGGGCTTGGCACCTCATCAAACCCTATCAGAAAATATTTGTAAGCCTCAGTGGATAGACCTGGAACTATTTATAGGCTTCCCTCCCCTCTCCTCCCCAACCATCATGTCTATCTAAGATATGCAGGATTGTTTGCAATCTGAGGAGAAAACAATGGAACTGATGGTTGGGGGGAAAGGGTCCATGGGAGAGAAGAGCTCTCGACACACAGAAATCAGACCCTATAAACCCTTCAGGAACAATAATGGGAGGAGCAATACCATGAGGGTAGGGGAAGGTGAGAAGGTAGGGAGAAGGTAAGAAGATAAGGAGAAGAAAGGGGGAACAGGTAGCAATGATTTACATATAATCCACCTCCCTCACCCCGGAGGGGGATGAGCAATGGAAATGTGGGTGAAGGGAGACAGTGAATGGTGTAAGATATGAAAGTAATTTATAAATTTTCAAGGGTTCACGAGGGTAGGAAAGTTAGGGAGAGAGGGGGGAAAGGGGCTGATATCAAGGGCTCAAGTAAAAGAAAATGCTTTGAAAAAGATGATGGCAACGTATGTACAAATATGCCTGATGCAATTGATGCAGATTGTTGTAACACCTGTAAGATTTATCAATAAAATGATTTATAAAAAGAAAAACAAAAATCCTCACAACTAGTCCAATAAACAGCATCATGATAAAAATAAAAACGTTTGCGTTTACTCTAGTTCTCAGTACCTTGGAGACCTGTTAGGACGTTGGTTATAATAGAAGGGAAGCAGTGTGCTCTGCTTTAAGTTTGACAGTGATTGCTTTAGAGTAGAATGTTTGCAGGGAAGGAAATGGTGGTGGGGATCAGGTACAGGTGGTCCCTGGAGTCAGGATGAAAGATCAAGGTGCCTTATAGTAGAGGGAGATTGATAGAAGTGCCTGGGGCATTGAACATAATTGAAACTGTGATGAAGACCTTGAAATATATTCTAGTATGAGGTGGAGAAATGCAGAAATCAAAATTTTATCTTTGGCCATGATTGCAATTTGGCACACGGGGGAGAGAGATATTATTTTCTCCCACTCCATCTCTCTCTCTCTCTCTCTGACTCCCCCCCTCCACCATCTTTCATTTCTATGAAAGCTACAGTGTTGAAAACCAAAAGTAGTAGTTGCCATTAAGTGACCGTATGTGTCAGAGTAGAACTGTGCGCCAATAAGATGTTCCGTGGCTGGAGTTTTTGGAAGTAGAATACCAACCAGGCCTTTCTTCTGAGCTGCTTCTGGGTGAACTCAGCATTCATTTTTTGGTTAGCAGTCAAGCACATTGACTAACTGTACCACTCTTGGAAAGAGGCTGCAACAATTGGCTCAAACACAACAACTGTTGTGAGCTTGACGCAGGACCAGGCAGTGTTTTGGTCTGTTGTACACTGTGTCCCTATAAGACAACCAACCCAAAGGCATCAAACAACAGTGGAAAGAAAGAAACCATTTTCTGTCTCTACAGCAGGTGGCAGCATTGCTTCTAGCTCTACCCATCAGAAGCCTCAGGCAAAAAGAAACAAGCACATCCTGTGTAGCCACGCAATCAAGACAGTAGCAATTAAAAAAAAATCATTTTGGGGGACTCATACAGCTCTTATCACAACCTATCCATCCATTGTGTCTAGCACATTTGTACACCTGTTGCCATCATCATTTTCAAAACATTTTCTTTCTTCTTGAGTCCTTGGTATCAACTCCTCAATTTTTCCCCTTCCTCCTCAACCTTTTCTCTTTCATGAACCCTTGATCATTTATACATGATTATTATTTTTCCATGTCTTGACTTACTGATGTCTTCTTTCACCCACTTTTCTGTTGTCTGTCTCCCAGGGTGGGGCTATATGTAGATCATTATAACTGGTCTTTTTCCTCCCCCCACCCCACTTTTGCCTTCCCCTCCTGGTATCTCTATTCTCATTACTGGTCCTGAGGGGTCTATCTTTAAGGATTTCCTTTTTCCAGCTCTTATCTGTACCAGTGTACATGCTCTGGTCTAGCGGAATTGGTAAAGTAGAATTGGGATCACGAGAGAGAGGGGGAAGAAGTATTAAAGAACTAAAGAAAAGTTGTATATTTCATTGGTGCTATACTGAACCCTGTTTCATCAATTCCTTGTGACCCTTCTTGTCCAAGTTTTTACTATTGAACTTTGTGTCTCCACTCTGTCCTCCCCCTCATTCATATTGGTATGATTTTTTTTTTTTTTGGTTCTGGGTCTTTGATGCCTGATACATAATCACACAGGCTGGTGAGCTTCTTCCATGTGGGCTCTGTTGCTTCTCAGCTAGATGGCCACATGTGTATCTTCCAGCCTTTAAGATCCTAGATGTTGTATCTTTTGATAGCTGGGCACCATCAACTTTCTTCACCAGTTTTGCTTATGTACCTGCTTTGTCTTTAGTGATCGTGTTGAGGAGGTGAGCATCACAGAATGCCAGGTTATTAGAACACAATGTTTTTGCATCAAAGGAGTAGTTGAGTAGAGGCCCAATGTCTGTCTGCTACCCTGATGCTTAACATATAGATATATGTATGTAGGCCTTATGGCAGTTACCTAATCAAGTGTCAGTTTGAGGATTAAGAGGGCAGGGGTGGAGTCTAGCCTGTCAATCTGGAGCTAGCCAATGAGACCTTTGTGTGGGCATGGCCTTCTCCTGAGAATTCTGGGAAATGTGGTCATTAATTCCTTCTTGCAGGAGACACTGTCTCTCTGGGTTCACTTCCTTGGTGACTTTCTACTGACTACACTGGCTGCCTGAGAGACTCGACTGACCAGTCTGGCTCCCTGCGAGACATCCCTGAGGAGAAGCCACATGGACCTACCCTGATGCAGCAAGAAGCCTGGACCTAGAGAAGCCACGTGGCGACTCCTGCCAGCATTAAGATGCTTATCCAACACCACTGGATCCAAAGACTATCTACCCAATGACTTGTGACCATCCTGCATTTGGCTTCATTGCATGTGTTTTGTGAATTTGAAGAGGACTTTACAGATTGATCTGGGGATAGCCATTGAGTAGCCAGTGAGGCCTCTGTATGGACATGGCTTTCTCCTGAGACTTCTGGGAACTTTTGTGGTATTTCCCTGGTAGAGATGAGAAGCCCTCTCCCCAATTGTTGGGAGTCAGTCTCCTGAGATGACGAATTATGGACAAGACAAGATGGCAGCATCCAAGGAGCTGGAGGAGCCGGAGGAGAAGCCACACAGCCTTACCCTGATGGAGACGACCTCTGAAGCTGGATAAGCTACAAGGAGACCCCTGCCAGGGCTGAATTGCTTCTAACACCACTGGATGCTGTGGATGAACCCTGAGCCTTGGAAGTGAAGAGCCATGGGGAGACTCCTGCCAACGCCAGGATTCTGCACCTGAGAGTCAGAAGTCTGTGACTTTGTGAGTCAGAAGGGGACTTTATAGACTGGTATCAGGCATATGAACTAATATTGGACTTATGACTTTGAACTGCACTGGGTCGGAATGCTTTCTCAAGGTTCCATTCCTCTTGTATATAAACCTTACCCTTATATCCATATGCTTGTCTATGAATTTGTTTCTCTGGTCTACCCAGACTAACACAGGTGTATTTCCCCATCATCATATATAAATATGTTTATATATGTACATGCCCATATTTGGACCTCTATAAATGACCCTTGCCTCCTAGTTCTTTCCTCTATTTTCTTTTACTTTCCTCTTGTCCCACTATCATATTCGATCTTCGTTCGGGTTTCACTAATTCCTCTCCATTATGTTTTCCTTGATCAACCCCTACCTACCAGGCATCGTAAGCCCTCCTCACTATAGCAAATCAATAGCATTTTAAGCTCTTTTTAGTTCAGACAAATTCAGAAAACAAACTCCCTGCCACCCAGTTGATTCTGATGGCAGGATAGAGGACAGGGCTGAACTGCGTCTGTGGGTCTCTGAGACTAGAAACTGCCAGGGGAGTAGAAAGCCCCCTCTTTCTCCTGCAGAGCAGTTGGTGGTTTTGAACTGTTGACCTTGCAGTTAGCAGCCCAGTTCCATCACTACAGCAGCTGGGTTCCTTTTTAGGAAAGAAAAGCAGTTAAACAGCAGTTTCATTGCAAAGTCAACTCTCTGAAGAGTGATTGGGGCAGACGCCATTTTAAACACGCCATTTTAAACACGCCATTTTAAACACGCCATTTTCCATAAGGACAGCATGACATCCTTATCCAAGGAAAACCTCCTCCTTCGCTGCCATCCCTACCCAGCTCAGCAGCCCTCCATACCCGGCGTGGTTTCCTGACTAGGCTGAGGTGCCCTCTCTACCTTGATGTGCTCCCGTGCTGCGTCCTCGGTCCTGTGGGATGCGATTGCATAGTGAGAAAGCCTGCTTTGTTTCTTCCCATCTTGGCTTTTGAATTCACCTAGTTGTCACCTTGTGGAAGCCATTCAACTTCTTGTGTCTTACTTTCCTCACCTGTGATGTGGGGGGAAGAGCACGCCGTGGTTGTCAAGAGCATGTGAGTGTGATGTAAGGTGCTCAGAGTTGTGCTGGATATTGAGTGACTGCTGTGTGAGTGTTAGCGGAGAGGAGCAGCACTGTGGGTGCCAAACAGGTAGTGGGGGCTTTGCAGAATCCTAGGTGCTCAATTCCCCTAATTAAGGGTGACTGGTCATAGGGAAACACAATGGAGTAAAAAGAGAGAGACATGGGTGTGTCTCACTTCTGGAATGAACACTACGCCAAGGACATCAAGAAGTAGAACAGGACATAAATGTACACCCAATTGAATGCCCTGCTCCCTGCGGGAACCTGACCTCAGGATTTAGCCTCTGCTGGGACAACTGACTCAACAGTGGATGCTGCTTCTGCTCCCCTAGAATTAACACCCCCTGGTCCTAATTGCTACCTCCTGCTACTTAGTTTGTAGTGGCTTGTGTGTTACTGTGTGGCTGGAAGCTATGACAAAAGTCAGAGAGAGGATAAGTCCAGAAAGAGACTCACTTCCTTAATTAGCTTTCCAAACAGCCACTTTTCCATATTCACATTACAACAATGGTGGTACATGGAGCCAAATTTGGGGATTCTCTTTTTCTAAAGAACATTGGAAATGAGAGTAGATTCCCATTTACCAAGGAAATTAGATGTGCAACTGGAACTAGATAAGAATGATAGATATCTATTGCCTAATGACTCTGACTGACAGCCACCTTATGGACAACAGAACGAAGCACAGCCTGGTCCTGCGACATCTTGAAAACTGCAGGCATGTTTGAATACATCATTGCAGCTAGTGTATCAGTTCTCCCAGGTCCTGACTGGCCCTCTACTGCTGTCCTCCTTCAGGGATTATGTGATGTGTCCAGATCAAGAAAACTGGACAAGAGTTTCTTGTGCTCCATCAGCCATTCACGGACCAATTTCTCCCCAGTCTGTGCGCTCTGCTGAACCTGTCCAACATGAGTGAGCTGTTTGTATATAAGGCCCAGTGGGATAGAGACACAAATCCGTGACAGTTATGTGTTTGGGAGCTTTTTATCAAGAAATAATTATATATCAAGGAAACATCCCAGTCCAGAACAAGTACATAAATCTGATAAGTCCATAAGTCTAATATTAGTTCATAAATACCTCTTCAGACTCGCAAAGTCACATGCAATGATGCAGAATGCAGGAAGATCCAGGCTGGTTATTGCAAAGTCATGCAGATCCAGTGGTGATGGCTGCATCACAGGGCTCACAGCAACCAGTGTTCACCAGCAGAAAGAGGTTCCCAGAATCCTCTTTATGAGAAAGCCATGCCCACAAAAAGTTACCATCAGTCTGTGACCTCATTGACAGGCCAGACTCCACCCCTACACTTTTATGTATCTTCAAGTTGACCTAAAATTAGGTAACTACCATGTTTGGTTATTATATTATTCATATCATTCATATATAGAGGTCCAGAAGGCTACTAAGCATCATTCAATAGACTGGACAATCTGCCACAACAAAGAATTGTTTGGCCTAAAGTGTTAATAGGGTGAGAAACTATAGTCTAATAGTAAGCTTTGGGGTTGTGAGTTAGGGATTTATGAGGCACGGTCTATTACTGTCCTCCTCAGTTCACATCAGTATAGTGAAGGCATGGAGCATGACATGTTTGATCATGGGGCACCCTTCCCTGAAAACATACACTCATAACCTTATTGTCAGTATGTAGAGTGGTGTCTCTTGCTGATGTGTCATGTGGGGAAATGCTGGTTTAACTCAATTCATTGACATTGAGGGACTCTCTAGTACAGGGTAGAACTGCACCTGTGAGTTTCTGAGACTCTCCCTCAAAAAGCTGACTAGATGATCTCTCAAGTTATTTTCCATTCTGGAAAATACACACACACACACACACACACAAACAAATACATTCCCCCCTCTGATGAAGTAGTATAATGCCTGGTGGTGTGTACAGCTCAGAACCGAACTGTGAGTTCAGTATTGCTTTCCACAAACCAAACCAAACCACACTCATTTCTAGTGAGTTGATTCTCATTCACAGTGACCCTCTAGGGTAAGTTAGTGGGTTTCTGAGATTATACTTCATTATGGGAGTAGAAAACCTCATCTTTCTCCCATGGAGTGACTGGTGGCTTCGAACTGCTGACCTTGTAGTTAGTATGCCACTTCTTGGCCCACTATGCCACCAGGTTCAGAAACAAAATGCCTGAATTCAATTCTGATCTGCTGTTTGCTGACTGGATGATTTTGGACATCTTCTTTAATGGGTTAGTGTCTCTCTTCCAACAGGGTCATAAGAAGCATCACCTCTCACATAGGGCCATTGTAAGGGTTAAATGAAGTTATATACCTCGTGCATTCTAGAGATCCGCATTGGACACCTCCTAAGTGCTCGCTTGAATAGTAATTATTAGTATTCTATAAGGTCTTTCCACAAGGTATGTTGTTATTTTTGTTTCTCTAATTATCTCAAGATGATGATGCTGTTCTAGGTGTTCTATCTGCCCACAAGGGGACACTGGTCACATAGACTGGCCCTGAAATGGTTTCTAACACACTATCAGAAAAACAGATTGGCCCCTGTCCTTAGTTTAATTTATTTTGGATTGCAGAGCCACAAATTTAGATGGGACCCTTCAAACAATATAATCTGGTTGTTTTATTTTGCAATCATCAATCAAAGGAGTATTAGGAGAAACAAAAGCCCTATAATTAGTAGGGTCAAGCTGAGATGAATTCATTGGGGTAGGTGTGTGTGTGTGTGTGTGTGTGTGTGTGTGTGAGAGAGAGAGAGAGAGAGAGAGAGAGAGAAGAGAGAGGAGAGAGAGATTTTTATGAGGAAAACACTTCAGATACTGGTCCTTGCTTGTGGATTAACATAGGGACAATAGTAGTCACAACTTTATCTGACAAGTTGTGCTTCAAGATCCCTTCCACCTCTGCAAACTTGTGGCTCCAGTAACCTTGTTACTCCTTGTGTAACTTCTTACTCCCCTGATCCCAGGATGTCCCATCCTTGAACCAGCCTAGGGCCGTTGGCCATATACTCTGAGGTCTGACTGATCAAAAGGCAGAGGTGTAAGAGTTCACACTGAAAAATCATGAGGCAGAAAGGTATACAGATGGCCATGAAGGCCACTGTGTTCATTTGTGTCAGCTTGGCTGGGCCAGGTTTCTTAGTGATTTGTCAGTTAAGGCCTAGTAATCTTCCATGGCGTAACCTAGCACAATATAATCAAATCCACAATGGAATATGCTGTGAGCAGACAATAGGTTATAAAAAGATTAAGGTGGAATACAATGCCTTTCCTTGTGTCACAGCCCTGATACAATAGAATGGAAATGTTCTCAAGGTCTCTCTTTGACTTCTGATTCCTTGGATTGAGCCAATAGCCCACCATATTGCTGGCATATCTCAGCAGCCACCAGCAGGCTACCATTTGGCCAGCCATTTGATCTACAGAGTTTGAATTCATCTGCCTTTCTGGTGACAAGCCTGACTTGCTGACCTTGGATTCATTTGTCTCCGTAGTCACTAGTCTGTGGTCTTCTTTCTAACCTTGAGTTTATCAGCTCCTGAAGCTCCTTTAGTCAGGAGAAGCCTCCAGTTTCTGACCTATGGACTAGAACCCACCAAGTTCCTGTTGGCAACATCAATCAGAGCAAGCAGGCAGGGTGAAGGTCAACAGAGAGGGTGAGGTTCCCAGTGTCTTTATTATAAAAATGACACCCCACACGGAGGCACCCCCAGGCCACCACCTGACTGACTTTACAGGTTGGACTTCACTTCTACCTCCCCACAGGGATCATCAAGTTGGCATAAAATCTCACCACTGCAACTTGGCTCTCTATAGAAGAACAAGTGACACTGGATGTGTAATCCATATGGAAAGAGGTCTATATCATAGCTCACATATTTATAGAAACAGTTAAGTCCCGCCTGTTTCATGTCCGTGGATCAGATGGTAAGCCGGAGGCTTCTCCTGACTTATGTGAGTGTGGAAGCTGATGAATGAGGAAACAGGAAGACCACAGACTGGTAAAGGTAGAGTTGAATTTATCTTAGGTCGGCAATTCACTGATGGCTCCTCGGGTCGGCAGGTAATATGGCAAGAGGTCTGTGAGCCAAATGCAGGATCCAGATCCCAAAGTGGAACTTTCCCACTAAGTCTGCTTTAAAAAGAGCAAGCCACAACCCTGAGAATTCCTCCTTCCAGTGTCATCCATGCTTAGCCAAAAGGTTGAGAAATGGTTGAAATCTTGTTCTTCTGACATTTCCTCCTGATTGCAATCAGAGTATGCAGAACAAGTAATATTATTGTGGAAGTAAGACAGCAGCCTCTTTGGGAACCTCCATCAGGACTCAAATCTTTGAGAAAAGATGAATTCATGGAAGACGTGACATTTGGAACTAATTTTGAAGAACAAAAGTTACAAAGATAAACATTAAAGGGAAAAGAAAAAGAAAAAAAAACAATTCATGATGGAGATGAGAGATGGTGTCAGTCTACTGGAGGTCTTGTGTGACCTTTGTAAGTTCCTGGGCACATTATACCCCATGTGGCATATCCACAGGGCTAGGACAGTCAGAAACATCGGGTTCTAGGAGACAAAGGAACAAAGGAGACAAAATCATCAGTGTTCAAATTTTCTGTTTAGGAGCCTAAGGAAAAATTTCATGACTCTCATCCTGGCCTTTTCAACAGAACTGATTAGAGGCAAAAGGCAAATAGTGTATGGAACTCATTTCAAAGTGGCCATATTTCACACTTCCTGCCAAGTTTAACGACACTGATATTCCAATAGCAGCAAATAAGGGTGAATATATGGACAAGAGAAAAATATATCACACAACAATGTCTTAAAGAGAAGTGGGGTGGGGGTGGGAGTGGGGGATGATATATCTTCTCTCCTGAGACAGTGAAAATCATCTTAATTGACTTTGTGATTATGTGTGTATGCCTATACATAGTTACTGCAGCAATTTTCAGAAAAGCAAAAAAAGATGAAAACAATTTTAGAAACCTGTCTTTAGAGGAAATGATATATTCTAGTACACACACAAAGGCATACTATGGAACCTAAAAATCCCATGAGAATCTGTCAAACATCTCAAGACATGGAAAAATTGAAGAACATTATGCTTAGCAAAGTTAGTCAACCTCATAAAGGTAAATGGCTAATGATACTATAAAGGGCAGAAATTATAAAGGGCAGAAATAGCTTTTTCACCAAAGCAAGAGACTTTGAAGACTACGACGAAGGCAAGATGAGAGAGGAGGGTGAAGAGAAGTAAGGAGGGGGGTGACTGGGAATAAAAAGAAAAGGATGAAGAAGATAGAATAGCACATGGCATAGTTACATAATCTGGTGTCAGTCTGAGGTTTAAGGGTGTAGAGGTGGAGTCTATCCTGTTAGTCAGAAGATGGTCAATGAGGCCTCTCTATGGGCATAGCCTTCTCCTGAGGATTCTGGAAATTCCTGTATTTCCTTCTTGGAGGGAGGAGACACACCCTGCTCACTCCCTGAGAGACACTGTACTGACAAGACATATGGCACTATGCTGATAGCCCCCAGGCCCTAGGAACTGGAGGAGCCACGTGGAGACCCCTGCCAGCCCTGAGATGCTTCTACAGCTATTGGAGTCACAAGACCTTGTACCCACTGACTTGTCATCTTCCTGCAATCATTGCATGTGTTTCTTGAGTCTGAGGAGAATAGATTGGTGTCATACGTATGGACTAACATTGAACTTATGGACTTGACGGTTGGAATGTTTTCTCAATATTCAACTGCTCTTATATATAAAGCTCATTCACATATGAGTGACCATGGATTTGTTTCTGTAGTCCACCCAGACTAACACAGCACACATGGGGGTGGCCTGGGACACTGTCACTGTTTCCAGGAGATGGACTGTGCAACTACATATATGATGCTTTCCTTTGTGTATGTTCTATTACACAAATAAAAGGGGAAATAATAAAAATGAATAAATATCTTAAAAAGAGAAGGGGCACAGTCTAAAATCCTTCCAAATCCCTTACCAATTAGACCTAAATACTTGTCTGAGTTGTTATAAAAGGAGGAGAAATAAAACAGAAACTGAAAAATGATTTTGTTGTAAGCTAGTTTCAAGGAAAAGAACAATAATTTTTTAAATGGTGTTTTGTGATAGCACTGGAAGCCACATTTAAAGGAAGTAAAGTGCTGCAAAGGAAGTAAAACATTACTAATGGCCAAGAGAATAATTCAAATCTTACAGGAGAGTCCAGTACAGTTTTGGTTGATGGGTATTTGTAAGTGATATGGGGGGGCTTACCTGAGATGCTGTCCTTCCCTCCACTTCTACAGAAAGGTTGGGAACAGAAAGGTGTGAGCTAGCCTGTGGCAAAAAACAGAGAACAGGGAAATGGGGGAAGTCTGTAGGTGTATCTGTTAGACACCCTCTTTGTGCTCCTGAAGTTAAGGTAACTACTTCTCAGAGACTGGAAGCCTATTGTTCAGAGGAACCTAACTTGAGAAACTAGAAAGAAGTCCCAGGAAGGGGCATGGGAGACAAGTGACAAAAAGGTATGAAAGGAAGATCTTCACAATGAATAATAGTTCTCAGTCCCCAGGTTTTGGCTCCATGTCATTGGCTATCCTTTTTCACGTTGCCTACAGTGTTTTCCCTCCATAGGTAGATCAGAAAATTCTACCCTGAAGAAAATGAATAAGTATGAAAAGACCCCAGGTATTAATAAGGAGCCCTGGGTGCCCAATGGTTAAAAACTTGACTGGTAGCCAAAAGTTCTGAATCTACAAGCCACTTCACACGAGAAAGGACCTGACAGTCTGTTCCCCTACAGATGGCTGGCTAGGGAAAACTTTGGGCACAGAGTCACTATGCGTTCGGATCAGGAAGAAGCCATACACTAGTGAAGGTACACCCTTGCCCACTCTTCTCATTCAACTTCCCCCCTCTGAGTGCCCAGTGGGTTTGAACAGCAACCCAGTGTTTGTTCTGCAGCACTACCAGAGATCTTCTGACTGTAGTCCAGGGAAACATATTTCTGACTTCTGGCCTTCAGAACTTTAAGGAAAAAAATTGTGTTGATTTTTCAGCAGTAACAATATAAGGGAAAAACAATCATTCGAAATTTTGAGTCATTGCGCTTGAGAATTCAGATGCACTCTAACATAATTGGTATATTGATTACTTTTCTTACCTGATAGTTAGATTTTAGTTAGAGCTGCAGTCTTTCCAGAAAGAGTAGCCCTCTTGAAAAATGTCAAACGCTGTTTCTCAGGAAAGATCTGGGGGAGGGGTGCACACAAGGAGGTTCTGTGCTGCCTGAGGGTAGCGGCGAACAGTTTGTGGTCCCGGCTCCTTGCAACACAAGCCATCCTGTTTGATGCAACCCTTTGATGCCCGGTGAACGGTATTGCAGGAGTGGGCACCTCTATCTGACCTACCTCCCTGTACGTACTTGAGCAGAGTAGTGAGGTTTGCTAATCGCATATTCACTAAATTGCAGAGAATGCAGAGCTGCAGCAGACTGTCACGAGCATTGAGTCTAGCACCACGGTGAAGCCCCTGCTTTTTGGGACACTTCCCTACCCAGAGGCTGTGCCTGCCTCACAGGCTCTCTCCCTCAGGCCCTCGTGTTGATGCTGACACTGACACACCAAAAGGATCCGAAGCAAATGTCTTTCAGGTTTCTCAGAGTAAAGAATTTATCCTTTTTTTCTGGAATAAGGTACAGATGTGGAAGAACTAATAATTTTAACCTCTCCTTTCTATTAAAATATAAGTTAGCTAAATAATAAAAATAATTGATCCACATTCAACCATTTCATGCGGTTGCATACAGCCAAGAACCAATGGTACTGAAGGAAGAAGTTCAAGCTGTACTGAAGGTTTTAGTGACAAACAAGGTTCCAGGAATTCACAGAAAAGCAAGGCTCCAGGAAATGACCAAACACAAATATAAATATATCCATGAGCTGAGGCAACACGGAAAGAACTCACTTGTTTATGCCAAGGATTTTGAAGACATACCTGGCCAAGCAAATAGAAGACATATATAATTGTGCCCATTACAAAAAAGTTACCAAATGGGGTGGAGAAATCCTTAAACATTACGGTTACTATCATTTGCAAGTAAAATTTTGTTGCAAGTAGTAAAAAAGAGAGAGAGAGAGACAGACAGAGAGAGAGAGCGAGAGAGAGAGAGAGACAGAGAGAGAAGCACAGGGAGATACCAGAAATCCAAACCAGATTCAGAAGAGGATGTGGAATAACATCAGTTGGATCCAGGCTGAAAAGAGAGAATGAAAGAAAAATGATAATTTCTGTTTCATTGTCTATACAAAGGCATTAAACTGTGTGGATTATAACAAATGATGGACAGCCTCGAGAAGAGGCTTGTCCTTTCATCCCATTTCTTCATTTTATATATTGAGCAAATTATTTGAGGCTATATGCAAAAATAATGCAGCATCAGGATTAGTGGAAACCTTTTTAACAAATGGTGAGACACGGCGTACAGGTGACACAGCCTTGCTTGCTGGAACAGCGGAGGACTTGCACTTGCTGATTAAAATCAAAGACTGAAATTCTGAGTATGGATTGCAATTCAGTGAAAAGGAAACAAAAATTCTCACAATTGACCAATTGTCAACGCCATGATAAACAGAATAAAGAATGAGACTGTCAAGAATTTCTTTCTACATGGACCCACAATCAATGTCATGTAAACAGTAGGCAAGCTAACAAACGATACATTGCCTTGGGCAAACCTACCTTATAAGACCTGTTTGAAATGTTAATGAGAAAAGATGTCACTTTGAAGACTAATGTATACCTAACCCTAAACATGATATTTTCAATCATTTCATATACACATGAAAGCTAGCAATGAAAAAGGAAGTACTGGAGAAGAATGGATAGGGTTGAATTATGATGTTGGTAGAGAATATTGAATTACCAGACAAACTATCTAATCTGTCTTGGAGGAAATATGACCAGGATGATCCTCAGAAGTGAAGATGATGAGATTTTTGTCTCATATACTTTGAACATATTGTCAGGAGACACCAGTCCTGGAAAATCACATGATAAAAGTACAGGGTCAACAAAATAGAAGACCCTTAAACAGATAGATTGACATACTGGCTGGACCAAAGTGGCTCAAACATAACAATTGTGATGATGGCATGGCACTGGCAGTGTTTCCTTCTGTTGTGGTTGTGAGTGGTTGTGAGTCAGAACCAACTTGACTATACCTAACAACAATGCAACTTCATAAGGAAATGTGGGAATTAAATATCTCATGAAGGTAGCAGCAGAAATATTGGAGAGGATGTGGAGAGTTTGGAATGCTTATATATGGCTGGTGGTACAACCACTAAGGAAATCAGTATGGTACTTCCTTTAAAAATGCAAAGACAATAAGTTTATGACCCTGTAATCCCTCTACTAGATACATACCTTGAAGAAATAAAGAACTTAACATTAACAGCATTAACAACCATATGTATAGTTATGTTTTTTTGCAGCAATTTCCATAACAGCAAGAAGATGGAAACATGCAAAAAGAAAAAAGAAAAGAAAGAAACTCTGACAATGAAAGGTTATGCATGAACAAAAAGCAATGGCACCTGTGTCAAACACTGCAAGACATGGACGATATTCAAAAACTTGATGCTGACTTATAGCGACCACCCACATGAGTTTCCAACATTGCAATGACTTATGGAAGCAGAGAGCTTCCAACCACAAGGAAAGACTTGTTGTTTCAAACGACCGGACCAAGTGCTTCACAGCCCAACAAGTAACCACCACACCACTAGGGCTCCAGAGAACATAATCCTTGGCAAATTCAGCTAATCTTACAAAGATACGTTTGCAATGACATCAATAATATAAAACAAAGTAAAAGAAGAGCGGTATTCACACCAAACGATACAACGCTGAAGACTATGAGGCGGCGTGGGATGGGGCAAGGGGACATCTATGGGGAGTTTAATGCAATATTATGACTGATTTAATTCAATGAAATGGGCTGTGCAACAACACAGAATATGTTTTTCTTTAAAAACCAAAGTGAAGTTTATTTATTTATTTTTTTTATGGAGAGTGGAGGCTGACAGCCTTAAAAGTCCTTCAGAATTTGAGCCCCTCAGATCTAAACATTGGTCGAAGTGGTTATAAAAGGAGGAAAAGCAAAACCAAAGGGGACTTGGATTCTTTAGTAACACATCAAACCAAAAAAAAAAAAAAAGAGAGAGAGAGACAAAGGGGAAAAAAACAATAGACACGAGGGAATAAACGCCAAGCCACATTAAGATGGCCCTGCAACAGAAGCTCAAAGAGTAGAAGGTTGTCTCAGTGCCAACAGAATGGGAAGTCTTCCCTTAGAGGCAGTGCTCTAAGTTCAGACTTCCTAAATGGATAAGAAATAAATTTATTTGTTAAGAATTAGCCACATGGAGCTGAGGCCCGGTGACGTAGTGGTTGAGTGTGGGACTGCGACCCACTGGCTTGGTGGTTCAAATCCAGCAGCAGTTCTCCAGGAGCAAGGCTGGACCTGCCACTCTCACCAGAGGGCAGTGATGCCTCCCCAAAAAACACACACACAAAAAACCAAAACAACAACAACAACAACAAAACAAAACAAAAAAGAATTAGTTACATGTGTTCAGCAATTGTTTGGAAGAAATTGTTGATTAAAAATAAAAACATTTCCTAACAAAAATCAGTATTAGCTATATTTGTCTTATTCTGTATTTTTTATATATTGTGATCTTATTCTTTATTTATGAAAGAAAATGCTTACACTACTCCAATAAAAACCATTTTTAATATCTATATTGCATCTTCACTTTATTATCCAACATTTAATTTTTTAACGAATGACTATTTAATTATAATAAAAAATCCCTTTTCTATTCCCATTGAGATAGTAATATAGTTTAAAGATTTTAATAACTAAGTATGATAACTTAAATAATTGAATATATAGTTCACAACCAGTGATGATCTCTATCTTAAAAAGTGGTCATGACAAATATTGATGACAAAAAAAATTATGATGACATCAAATCAGAGAAACTCAGGGCATTCACTGATAACCTCTTTTGCTTTGATCCTTTATCTGTTTCAGTAAGAACGTTAGCTGCTGTCTAAGGAGTCTTCTGTCTATACTTAAAGACAGAATGGTTTGTTCTTTTGGTAGGCTTCAACAGTGACTGCCAGCACCACAACTCAAAATCACTGATTGCGCTTTATTTAATGTCCAACTTCCACATGCATATGAGGCAGCTGAAAATACCAGGGCTTGGATTAGGCACACGTTAGTCCTCAAAGTAAAATCTTTGCTTTTCTACGCTTTAAAGAGGTCTTGTGCAGCTGACTTATCCAATGCAGCATGTCTCTTGATCTTGTGACTACTCTTCCCATGAGCATTGATTTTTGGATCCAAGCAAGATGAAATCCTGGACAGCATCAACCTTTTCTCTGTTTGTCATGATGTTAGCCATTAGACCAGTTGTGATGGCTTTCGTTTTCTCTACATTGAGTTATAACCTATACTGAAGGCTGCAATCCTCGGTCTTCATCAGCAAGTGCTTCAAGTCCTCATTGTCAGCAAGCCAGCCTGTGCCATTTGAATATAACAGGACCTTGGTAAGGATTCCTCCAACCCTCATTCTGCATTCTTCTACATATAATCCAGCTTCTTTAATAAGTATGGAGAAAAGATACAACCATGATGCACACCTTTTCTCATTTTAAACCATGTAGAAGTCCCTGTTCTGTTCACACAACTGCCTGTTGATCCATGCACAAGTTCTTCATGAACACTATGAAGTGTTCTGGAAATTTCATTTTTCTCATTACTATCCACAGTTTTTTATGGTCCACACAGTCAACTATCTTTTAATATTCAATAAAGCAAAAAATCTTTCTGGTACTCTTCTGCTTTCAGCCAAGGTCCATCTGATACCAACAATAATATCCCTTGGTCCACATCCTCTTATGAATTGGTCTGAGTCTTTGGCATTCCCTTGTAATGTACTGTGGCAACCTGTGTTGGAACATCATCGGCAAAATTTACTTGCATGTGAGATCAGTGATATTGTTTTATATTTTGAAAATTCTGTTGGGTCACCTTTCTTTTGAATGGGCACAAGCATGGATTTCTTCCAATCAGTTGGCCATGGTGCTGTCTTCTCAATTTCTTGGCCTAGAGCAGTGAGTGCTTCCAGTGCTTCATTAGCTTTTTGAAAGATTCCAGTTAGTATCCCATTAGGACCTGGAGCTTGGTTTTGGCTGATGCCTTCAGTGTAGCTTAGACTTCTTCCTTCAGTTCTATTTTGAATGCTTTTCTTGTCAATGAATATAATGCAATTCCTCTTTAATCTGTCATTCTAGATCTAGTGTACTATGTGATTATCTGATTCAAAATGGTCCATACCTTCCATTTCAACAGATTAATACCTAGAATACTGATGTTTATTTACTTTTACTTTTTGGCATTCCATTAACTTTTTGGAAACTTCTAAATTTCCTAGATTTATACTTTATTCATTCTAAGTTTCAATTTTTAACTGATATTTTCAACTTCTTCTCAATTTGAGTCATGCCCTTCAAATGAAGGTCTGACAGACTTTACTCTCACAGGTTTCACTCCATCCATGTCATTAAGGTGGACTCTATTTTGTGAAGGCAACTCTTCCTCATTCATATTTTGAGTGCCTTCCAACTTGGCACGATTTCTAACAATGCTCTGGTTCTATTCATGAGGTTTTTAGTAGCTGACAATATTTTGATGCTATTCATAATGTTTTCAGTGTCTAATTCTTCTGAAGTGTATAATCCATTCCTTATTTATAGTCTACTTAATCTGGAAGGTCTACTGAAACATATTCACTTAGAGTAATCTGCCAGTATTTGAAAACACCAATAACATAACTGCCCGAATCATGGCAACACATAAGCTACCATAATATATGTGGCAGTTACATAATCTACTGTCAACTCATGAAGGTGTGAAGTCTAGCCTATCATTCAGGCCATAGCCAGTGAGGCCTCTGTGTGGGTAAGGCCTTCTCCTGAGGATTCTGGGAACTGCTGTATTTCTTCCTGGAGGTGGGAGACATTCTTTCTGCTCACTCCCTAGGAATCATTCCTGCTGATAAAACATATGGACTTACATTATAAAGCTGGAGGGTCCACATGGAGACCAGTACCAGTGCTAAGATGCTTCTACTTCCACTGTACCCACAAGACTTTCCACCCACTGGCCTATGATCTTCCTGTCTTCAGCATCATTGCATATTTTGCATGAGTCTGAAGAGGAATTTATGATTGGTATCAGACATATGGGTTGTTAATGGACTTATGAACCTGATATGGACTGGGATGGGATATTTCTTAATATATCACTGTCTTTTATTTAACACTGTTTCTTATATACATATGTGTGTCTATGAGTTTGTTTCCCTGGTGAATGAACACAGACTAACACAGTATGACAAATTGACAGACAACTGTTAGAGGGAAGGGTTAAGTAGATGAAAATACCATTTTCAGAAGTATGTAAAACTATATGAAGGATATTTTAAAGAATTACATTTTGATATTTTTGTTTAATAAAGATTTCTGTGATTTTGTCATTTCTCCTACACTGTATCCACCAAGGAGTACAGACAGACATAATCTCATTTGCTCCTTTAGGAGAGATAAGGGCAGGAGACAGTCTAAAAATTATAGAAAGAAGCACTATTAACATAATGGAAAGGATGCATTTGGAATCTAAATACAGGGGCATTTAGGGTTTTTTTTTTTAGATTTGCCAAAGGAGTATACATACTGTACATCATTCTGAGTATCTTTCTTGGTTCATGGCCAAACAGAGTGAAAAATGAAATTGGGAAATTTCAGTTAAGTAGTTCTTTCTATGATGAATAATTTTGTAAAGAAGTTTGAGTTAGCTTTCAAGGACTATCTTTTATCATGCTTTCTGGGACAAGTGAATCAGCTGGGGTCACTTGAAAATGTTATGCCTGAGCAGATATTTCCCAATTAGAGAATGACTTTTTGTAACTGTGTCTGTATCTGGCCCAGGTCTTATGGAGACAGGAGGTTATTGATCGGCTAGTTGAGCCAAATTGTGCATTACTATAAATGACTTGGGTAAATCTCACGCTTTAGTACCCTGCTCCTTAAATTAAAAGCATATGACTAAAGCAAGAGTGACCCAGGGATGATAAAGTGCAAGTAATGTGTATTATTTTTAGACGAAATCATTTATACAATCTATAAGACCTATGAAATTGAGCTTTTAGAAGAAAATCAAAAGAAAAAATTGAACTATTAAAGGAAGAAAATCAACCTATTATTGTATAGCTTTTTGTTTTTCACAAAATTAAAAAAAAATTACTGTAAGTGACTTGGCTTTGTTCCCAAATATATGACAATTTGTTCCATAAAGTTTCAGCTGAAGGAAAATCTAGTCACAATAAGATTCTGTATGTACCTCTTCTACGAATTCCCTGACATCACCCTTTTTTATTTGACACATAGTGAAGATTCAAATGATTAAGCTTTCCAGTAATCAAATAAATTCAGCAAGTTTCTTTTTAACTGTGGTCAAGAAGACCACCCACCCTCTTGTGAGTGGTCATACTAGAATGGTTTTCATGTTGCTTTGATCATGGAAACTATGTCAGCAGGTTCACTCTTAGAGAATGTGTTGCAGAGGAGCGTTCTGACTTAGACCAAGTAGGAAGAAAATTCTGATGATATATTTCAAAAAGTTAGCCAGTAAAAACCTTAAGGATAGTCAGTGGTTATAAAGAAGGTGCAGGAACTAGCAATGTTTTTTTTTTTGGGGGGGAAGGTTCCCAACACTTTATTGATTTTAACTTCATATATCATATACTTTCATAGCTAAGTTACTTTAAAAAAAGAGTTGTATAAATGGATATATGGATTATTATAAGAGCTGTAAGAGTCCCTAATAAGATGATTTTTAAAAAGATAGCTGTACATACATCATCACAATCAGTTTTAGTGCACTCTCCCCACTTCTGATTCTCAACCTCCCCCCCTCATCTCTGATAAGCTATTATGTCAGTCATTGTCTCTATGCATCTGCTTTTTCTGTGCTTCATAAAAAATAACAGAATCAATTAAAAAAGAAGAAACAAAACAAAACAGAAAAAAATGAAGGGTGATGTTTGCAGAGAAAGAAAAGACCAAGGGCAATATTAAAATAAGCCAAAGAGAAATTTTCTATCTTGGAAAAAGTGAGAAATGTTTAAACCTAGAGAAAATTCAGGAAGGGTCAAGAAGGAGGTCAATTAACCAGGGGTTATATTATCCTGTAGTCCCCTCCAGGATATTCAAGTTACAATATGTCTCTTGACTGTAGTCAGAGGCTTGCTCCCATGAGTACACTGCAGATTGATTTTGGGCTTCCACTGTCCTCTATAGCCTTCTATAGATTGGGTGTTCACATTTTAAGCTCTGATCCTTTTCCCTTCATGATATCTGGATTTTGTTAATTTGTTATTTTTGGATCACACTGGCTGGCATGCTTCTACCACATGGACTTAGTTAATGCCTTCCTAAGAAGGCTGCTTGGTTCCATACAAACCTTTAAACCTCAGACATGATTCCAATTGATTGACAGGAATCAACTGTTTTCTTTCCTTTCTTTTTTTGCTGGGAACATGATAGAAGGTCATTAATACATGGCTATTTTGGGTTCCCTTTTCGTAACTTTATGATCATCATAAAGTGAACAGATTTTAAGCGGGACACCATTGACTGAAGGGCGGGGGTGGGGTTTCTTGATTAAAATTTTGGTCTATATGGAGCAACAAAGACTTTCATAGAATGCAAAAATACTATTGCAATATTTATCTTAATTGTGAAACGCTGCAGGACATTGCTAAATGGTTAAAAAGCGGGATGTCTGGTCACCTTAGCACCACGCTAGAAGAACTCCATGTAGAAACCACACTGAATGAACCAAGTCCTATTTCAATATTATCTGCAGACTTTGGGCTTAGACTGAAACTCTCCGATGAGTGATGAAACAAATGACAGTCACGTCAAGACTGTGGAGTTAGTGGTTGTGGGAACTGGCAATGTTTTGTTCTGTATAAGGATGGCATTAGTGGAATCTGATTTGATAGTAACCAGCAAGAATAAGAAAGATAGATAGAAAAGTATTTCAAAATTGATGTGACCCTTAAAACAGAGTCATATTCATTTCCTGTTCCAAGAACCAGCACACATCATTTCCAGCATTGACAGCCAGCCTTAGGGAAAATGATCTTATAAGGATTAGGCAATGGCAGTCTTTGGGCTAGCGCTAGACAGTGGTAGATGCCATGGCTGTTTTTTTGTTTTGTTTTTGTTTTGTTAAGCAGGTTGGATTCAAAGGGAATGGGGAAGTGGGAGGTAGGCTGGACTAATCTGATGCTTTTACTTATTTTCCTTTCATACTTCTTTCAGGAATTAGTCTTCTCTGCACCTGTTTAAAAAAGAATCTAAACATGCCCTTCTGTCCCTTGTATGTTATAAAAGCCTCATTTCAACAACCTACCGCCCAATCTGTTGTAATAATCACACTCAAAGCTATTAACCAAGTGAGAACTGTGCTCTTCTAGTTTTTCAATCTGGAGACCCTTTAAGGGAAGGAGTTATCAATAATTAATGGACCTGACTGCTAACTGAAATGTTGGTGTTTTGAGTCTCCCCAGAGGGGGCTTGGAAGGAAGGTCTGGTAATCTGCTTCCTGCAAAGCCGGTCATTGAAGACTCTTTGGAACACAGTCCTGCTCTGAAACGCATGGGGCTTGCAGACGTCAGCGTTGGCTCCATCACACCTGGTTAGTACTGATAGCAACACTAGGGGAGGAGCCAAGTTCAGCCCCATCTGTATATCCGTTCCTGTGACTGCTCTAACAAATCATCACAAACTGAATAGCTTTAAGCAGAGAAATTAATTTTTTCACAGTTCTATAAGCCAGCAATCTGAAATCCAGACGTCTTCAGGGTAAGTTCCCTCTAAAGGTGTCTTTACCCCTTACAACTCCTTGGTTCCTACCAGCATAATTTCAATCTCTGCCATTTTCTTATGGACTTTCTTTTTCATTCTTTCTTCTCTATGTCTCATGTAAGGGCACAAGCCATTGGCTTTGGGGTCGATGAACTCTACCTATCTGTTGCAGTCATATACCTATGTCAATTTCATGATTGAGATGTAGAGGTGGAGTCTAGCCTATTAATCTGGAGATAGCCATTGAGTAGCCAATGAGGCCTCTGTGTGGACATGGCTTTCTCCTGAGAATTCTGGCAAGTCTCCCGGTACTTCCCTCATGGAGATGAGAGACCATTTTCCCCAGTGATTGGGAGTCGCTCCACTGACCGAGAGACGAATGACTGACAAGAGGAAATGACAGTATGCTGATGGATCCTGATTCCTGGAGATTGGAGGAGCCGGAGCAGAAGCCACATAGGCTTGCCCTGATGGAATCAGACCTCTGGGGCTGGAGAAGCCACAGAGAGACCCCTGCCAGAGATGCTCCTACCACCAATGGATACTGCTAATGGACTGTGAACCTTGGAAATGAGGAGCCATGGGGACACCCCTGTTAGCACCAGGATGCCTTTACTGCATGTGCTTTG
The DNA here is from genome assembly GCA_004026705.1 of Nesogale talazaci. NCBI lineage: Eukaryota > Metazoa > Chordata > Mammalia > Afrosoricida > Tenrecidae > Nesogale > Nesogale talazaci. Next base: position 208,554 of record PVJH01000137.1, read on the forward strand.
TGAGTTGGAAGGAGACTTTATAGACTGTTATCAGACATATGGGCTAATATCGGACTTATGACCTTGGACTGGACTGGGTTGGGATGTTTTCTCAGCATTCCATTCCTCTTGTATATAAACATTTCCCTTATATCCATATGTGTGTCAATGAATTTACTTCTCTAGTCTACCCAGACTAACACACTATCTTGCAGACTGGGAAATGACCAAAAAAAACCCAAATGAGTCCTTCCTCAAATCAAACTACTCTCTCTAATTACCCTTCCTGGAGTCTAGCATAACACTTGCACGCACATTTCATTGGCTATAATTTAGTTGCCACATATGAAATCAAAGGAACCTGGGAAATAAATTATTTTATTCCAGGAAGCAGTTGTGCCTAACTAAATATCAGCATTTTGACTCCTAATGATGAAATAAAGAATAGAAATGCCAATGTGCCACCCAGATAATACCAGGAACACTATCTTTGATATACAAGGGTATATAAATACAATTATCAATGCATATTTGATTTTGATCAATTTCAGACTAAATATTTAGCAAAATTCTCCAATTTTTTTTATTTTTGTTGGCGGTGCATAAATTTGAATAATAGTGTGTTGATTAGATTTCCTTGAAAGTGGATAGATATAATCTTATCACGAAAAGCACTGTACTTCAAGATTGATTTTGAAATGACAATGGATGCAATAAAAATTCTCTTGCTTGTGTCATTTCTGGCTTACTACATCAAAGCATTCTGATTCAAAATGGCCAATATCACTGTATATCAGTTCATTGATGCCTAGGATATATATCTTTATGTGTTCCATTTTATTTCCTAGAACGTCCTAATTTTCTAGATTTATACTGTGGTGGTTATGTATTCATTATGCCAATTCCATGATTGGAATGTAGGGATGGAATCTAGCCTGTTAATCTGGAGATAGCCATTGAATAGCCAATGAGGCTCCGTGTGGGCATGGCTTTCTCCTGAGACTTCTGGGAAATCTTGCGTTATTTCCCTCATGGAGAAGAGAGGCCATCTTCCTAGTTGTTGGGAGTCAGTCTCTGAGATGACAAACTATGGAGAAGACAAGATGGCAGCTTCCAAAGAACTGGAGGAGCCGAAGGAGACGCCACATGGCTTTATCCTGATGGAACCAGACCTCTGAAGCTAGACAGTCATGTGAAGACCCCTGCCAGCACTGAGTAGCTTCTACCACCACCTGATGCTGTTGATGGACCCTGAGTCCTGGAAATGAGGAGCCATGAGGAGACCCCCGCAAGTGCCTGGATTCTGCACCCACTGACCTCGTTAGTCGGAAGGAGACTTTATAGACTGGTATCGGGCATATGAGCTAATATTGGACTTATGACTTTGAACTGGACTGGGTTGGGATGCTTTCTCAATGCTTTCATTCCTTTTGTATGTAAACCTCACCCTTATATCCATATGCGTGCCTATGAACTTGTTTCTCTAGTCTACCCGAACTCACACACATACTTTGGACATTCCAAGTTCTGATTATTATATCTTTACAGTTGTTTCTCCTTACCTTGAGCTGTGCCCATCAGCAAATTAAGATCTCAAGGACTCCACTCCCACAGACGTTCTTCTGTTCACGTCACCAGGGCCGACTCTCTTCCACAGTCCCATTTTTCATGCCTTCTGATTGGAGGGACCCATTCTCAGGCACTGTTCTTGACAATGCTCTGCTTCCATCTATTTGACCTTCAGTATCTGACAATATTTGAAGCTGCACATGTTTTTAATGTCTACTTCTTCCAAAGTGGGTGGCCAACTCCCTCTTCATTGTCTGTCTGTTTGTCATACTATGGTGACTTGTGAGTTACTGTGATACTGGGAGCTGTCACTGAAATTTCCAATCCTAAGACTGTCACCGAAAATGAACAAGTTTGAGCAGAGCTTCCAGTCTGAGAACTGACTACTGGAATACTATAATGTCAAAGAATAAATCCGTAAATTCCTCCCAACATGGATGAGTGAAATGAATCAATTACAAAAGGACAAATGTTATATGAGTCCACTATTACAGAAATCAAAATCATTTTTTCACCCTAAAAGAAATGATATCTAATGGTTACCAGGAATAGAAGGGAAGAAATGAGAGGAAAAGTCATTGGCTGGAGAGTAGATAACTCAAGTTGTTAACTTGAGTGACAGAGAAGGCAAAATACAATAAGAGGAAGGTTGGCAAAAATAAATTATGGAGGGAGGGGAAGACATTGGGAGCTCTTCAAGAGTTAAAAGTAACAGAGGCAAGTATGGTTACATACACATCCATGCAATGGTAGTATTCTATTAGTAAATGCTTGAATTGACACGTTGCGTAAACAGGTGTATGAAGGCAAGTGAGAGTTTGCTCACAAATGTGTACATATAGTAGAAGACGTTTGTACATGTGCATTTGCTTTCATTGCAAATATATCTCCTATCAAATGTAGGAGAGCATACAAGGGACAAAATTATGACTGTTTCTCATAATTGCCCAAATGGAGGAAATGAGTCCTTGGGACTCGGGACCATAGTCTTAGAGGAGACCAAGGACACTTGTCCTAATATGGTCTAGAGTCCTCTTTGGTTCATAACGACTTGAGTCTACAAGGCTTGTGCATGCCATCTAAGGTACAGTTGGTTGTCTTCCCATCTGGAGGGAAGACTTGTGACGAAAATGGAAAAACTCATGGAAATAATTAGTTCAAAGGATTAAGGAACCATGCAAATCAATCTCTATAGCCCTAATATCAGAAGAGCTAGCTGTTGCTTGGTTACCACTAGCAATGGTTCTAAAAAGAATCACATCAGATATAAGATTAATTCATTCTTGGGGCTGAGCCCCAGAGGCGTAGTGGTTGTGCACGGGACTGCGGCCCACTGGGATGGAGGTTCAATTCCAGCTCCACGGGAGCGAAGGCTGGGCCTTCTATTCCCACCACCAGAGGGCAGTGATGCCCAAAAATCAAGACAAAGCAAACAAACAAACAAAAAGAATAATTTGTTCTTGTAACATGGCCCTGCTAGGTTCTCACTCTCATGAGAAGATCACTGAAGATATAGATAGTGTCTATAGCAAAGTGTGGTAAAGAAATCAGATAGTACCTGGCTATTAGAAAACATAGCCTCGAAAGTCTTAAAGACTTGCCATCTAAAAGAGGAGTGCACATGGAAGAAACATACCAGCCTGTCTGATCCAAGGTGGGAATGGAACCAGAGTCCAGATTCTAGAAACTTAATGTTTGGAATGCTATGGATGATAGAGGAAACTCAAAATCTATTTGCAGGATCCCTACATGGATCGAGTCTCAGGTGAACCCTAGCTGTCCTAGTGTAAGAATGTGAATAGCATCAATACAACACTGTGAAGTGGATTTTAGCAATTGAAGTTAGGCTAGAATGTAAACCCTTGCCTTTAGATCTCTCTCTTCGCCCATTTGCATCATTTCTGTTTTAGGGTGTTTTTTTTTTTTTTTAGAATTTCTTTTCAAAGGAGGTTTTTCTCTGTTTTGTTTAGTCAATGTTGTGGGTTTTTTTTTTGTCTTTGTTTTGTATGTTTTTTTGTACCGGGAAGTCAGGATGGATTGGTAAAGATAGCAACTGGATTGATATTTATCTTGGGTCATGCAAGAAGAGAGTTGGGAAAATGGAGAGTCAACAACAATGGGTACAAGGAGGAAGAAAACCTTCCAAACTTGATTTTGTGCTGACAATTGCTCAACCCTTCTTACTGTTATTAGAATATTGAGTTGCATGCTATATAATTCCACCTCAATAAAACTATTTTTTTAAAAAAAAGAATCATATTGGTAGGTCCTGGAAAGAGGGGGAGGGGAAATATAAAACATAACTCAAAATTATAAAAGAGATCAGACTTACTGGTCTGACAGAGATCAGTGTAACCCTCAAGGTTATGGCCCTTAGTTATCCTACAAGTATGAAACTGAACTTATCTGGTATGATAATAATTGAGCATTCAAGATCAAAGGGACAGCATTTACCCAAGAACAAGTTCAGAGGCTTAGGAAAGAAAATAGGATGGAAACAAAACACAAGGGAAAGCAGGATAGATGATGGTGCATGGAAGGGATTCCAATGGATGAGTTGAAAGAAAATGTGTAAGGATGTAAAACTGATGATCTACTCTGTAAACCTTCACCCAACTCACAATGCACAGTTTAAAAAATAAGAAAGAGTAAAATTAACTTGTTTCCAGAAAAACAAAACCTGTAGGTTCATATACCCACCAAACCAGTCTTACACAATGATACTAATGAGAGTTCTGTAAATGGAAGGGGAAAGAGCCTAGAAAATAATCAAACACTATAAATAAAAAGAAACCTCCTAATAAGGGGAGATGCATGGACAAGTATAAGATATTCCTGCTTGATTCAGCTAATTATATTGTCCTTTATGTTTCTTAATAGCACAGATATAATAAACAAGACATGAAATACAAGTCCAAATTAGTGGTAACAACAAAATAGGGAGAGGGAAGATTAAGATAAGACTTTCTTGTATGTTTCTGAAGTTGTTACCATCTCTCCATAGGATCTTTTAATACAAGCTGTTAAATGTAATATTCATGGTAACCACTAATAAAACATCTTAAAACCATTCACCAAGGGAAAGTATAAAGGAGCCAAAATGGCTCACTAAATTAATAACATAGATGGCTAATATACACACAACGTAACAAAATGGTAGAAGTAACTTTTTATTTTTTTCCAATCATTTTATTGGGGGTTCTTAAGGCTCTTATAACATTCCATACATCAATCGTATCAAGCATATTTGTGCATATGTTGCCATCATAGTGTTCTAAACATGTTCTAATTACTTTCTACTTGAGCCCTTGGTATCAGCTCCTCTTTTTTCTCCCTCCCCTACCCACTCTTGTGACCTTTGATAAATTATTATTGTTTTCATATCTTACACCAACTGCTGTCTCTCTTCACCTACATTGCTGTGGTTCCTCTCCCTAGGGAGGGGGATGGGAAGTGTTATGCAGCTATCATTGTAATTCATTCCTTCTTCCTACCCTCCGCCTCCACCTTCCTCCTACCCTCCTGGTAGCACTACTCCCATTTCTGCCCCTGTGTGGTTTATTTGACCTGGATTCTCTTATGTATTAATGTACATGTTCTGGTCTAGCTGGAACTGAAAGAAAGGACTGAGATCATGATAGTGGGAGGTGGAAAAGCTTCAAAGAATCAGAGAAATATTGTGTGTGTCATTGGTGCTAACCTGAGTCCTCATTGACTCATCCCTTCTTTGTGACCCTTCTGTGAGGGAGTGTCCTATTGTCTACAGATGGGTTTGAGATCTTGGCTCCAACACCCCTCATTCTCAACCGTAAGTTTTGGTTTGGCTTTGTTTTCTTCTGGTGCCTGTTACCTGATTCGGTTGACACCTCATGATCACACAGGTTAGTGTGCTTCTTCCATGTGGTCTTTTTGCTTCTCCGCGAGATGGCTGCTTTAGTCCAGCCTTTAAGACACCAGATGCTGTGTCTTTTGATAACCAGGCACCATTCGCTCTCTTCATCACATTTGCTTATACAACCACTTTGTCTTCAGTGCATTGGGAGGGTGAGCGTCACAGAATGCCAAGTTGTTCGAACAAAGTGTTCTTGCAATGAGGAGGTGTTTGGGCAGAGGCCCAAAGTCTGTCCATTTCTTCAGTGTATTGCCATAGAAATATATGTACGTAGGCCAATACCTCTATTTTTATAAGTTAATATATTTACATAAGTACATATCTATTTATAACTCTATCCATAGCTTTACTTTTTAGATATTTCTTCTGTTTTCGTTTACCTTCCTCCTTTCCTACCATCGCACTTGCCCTTCTTCCACCTCTTACTAATTTCTCTCAGCTAGATTGTCGCTGCTCTAACAACGCTTGGATCTTTATGTCCTCCTTGTTTCTTTATTTTAATTCCTAGTTGCTTCCCTTTCAGTGGCTATATTTGCTCGCTATTCCTTCCCCCCAATCCTAGGACAGGTCCCTTCAGAACCTTCAGTGCCGGTGCTTTTTCCATGGATTTGTTTTCTATGCCTACTTTATATAGGTAGGCAAAACAACAGTAAGAGAGACAAAACAAAAAGGAAAACAAAAGATTGACTAAAAAGAGAAAAGGCATACATGATGCCAAGTCCGTCCACTGACTTTAATAGCTAATCTCCTCACAGGTCCTGAGGGATAGCGGGAACTGCCCTTCCTAGCCTGAAGTCTATTTTTGGTATTGCTGTGAATGTATATAGACTAAATACACTGTGTGAGTCTGGGTGAACTAGAGAAACAAACCCATAGACATGCATATGGATATAAGAGTAAGGTCTATATATAAGAGGAATAGGACATTAAGAAAGCATCCCAACCCAGTCCAGTTCAAAATCATAAGTCCGATATTAGCCCATATGCCCAATACCAGTCTATAACATCTCCTTCCAATTCATGAAATCACAGGCCAGTGGGTGCAGAGTCCTGGCACTGGCAGGGGTCTCCCCATGGCTCCTCGCTTCCAGGGCTCAGGGTCCATCAACAGCATCCAATGGTGGAAGAGGCAACTCTGCATTGGCAGAGGTCTCCACATGGCTTCTCCAGCTTCAGAGGTCTGGTTCCATCAGGTTAAGACCGTGTGGTTTCTCCTCCAGCTCCTCAGACACTGCCATCTTGTTTTGTCCATAGTTTGTTGTCTCTGAAACTAACTCTTAACAACTGGGGAGATAGCTTCTCATCTCCATGAGGAAAATATCGTGAGATTTCCCAGAAGTCTCAGGAGAAAGCCATGCTCACACAGAGACCTCATTGGCTTCTCAATGGCTATCTCCAGATTAACAGGCTAGACTCCACCCCTACATCTCAATCATGAAATTAACATAAGCACATGACCATCACATACACCAATCAAAAGACAAAAGAGTGGGAGGATAGACTAAAAACAATAACAAAACTCGACCCAATTATATGCTATCTGTAAGAGATACACCTTAGATCCCCAAACACAATCAGGTTGAAAGTAAAAGGTGGGTTTTTTTTTTTTTGATAAAAATAGCAACAAAAAGAAAGTTGGACTGGTAATATTAATATAAAATAGGCTTTAAGACAATCTGTTAAAACAGATAGTGATGGACACGGCATAGTGATAAAAGAATAATTAATCAAGAATATTAACAATAATAAAAATATAATATATGACCTTAACATCAAATACTTGAATCTATAATGTAAGTACTGATGGAATTGAAGAGATAAATAGGTAACACTACAAGAATAATTGAATACTTCAATATACCACTTTCAATGCTGGACATAGCATCTATAACAAAGGTTACCAAGGAAACAGAGGACCTGAACGGCAACATAAATCAACTACACTTAAGAGACCTATGTAGAGCACTTTACCTAACAGAACAGTATACATCATACTCCAGTTCACATGAACCATTCTCTGGGATAGACTACATTTTAGGTGACAAAGCAAATCTTAATAAATTTAAAATACTGAAATCATGAAAGGTATTTTTTCTGAAATAAGGGTAGAAACAACAACAAAATACAAATCAAAACTGGAAATTAAATAACACATTTAAGCTATTAATGCATCACAAGGAAGAAATAAAGAGAAATGACAAATTTCTTAAAGACAAACGGAGGTGAAAACACAGCATACTAAAAATTATGGGACATAGCAAGGGCAGTACTCATAGGGAAATTGATAGTGATAAATACCTATATGTAAAAAAAAGAATAAGTGTTGGGCTGAGCCCCGGTGGCATAAGTGGTTGAGTGCGGGACTGCAGCCCGGGGCTTGGCGGTTCAAATCCAGCAGCGGTTCTCAGGAGCAGCACTGGATAGCTCCCACGACCACCAGAGGCAGTGATGTCCCAAAAACAAACAAACAAAAAAGAATAAGGATCTCAATTAACATCCTAACTGTACAACACCAGGAACTAAAAAGAGAAAAGCAAGCAAAGCCTACCTTTACCAAAAGAAATGGACATCACAAAAACCAGTGCAGAAAGAAGTTAGGTTGAAAACAAAAAAATAAAAGGGATTTTTAAAACAGAAGTTAGTTCTCTGAAAAGATTACTAAAGCTGATAACCCTGATAACTGACAAAGAAGAAAAGACATAAATAATGATAATAAAGAGGACATTATAATTGACCTGATGAAAATATGAAAAGTTATGACAGGATATTATGAGGAACAGCATGACAGCCAACCAAATAACCTAGATGAAATAGATAAGTACTTAGAAGTACACAATCTGCCCCAAAGAACTCAAGAGAAAACAGAAAGCCTCAATAGACACTTGTTTTCAATAGACTCCTAACAAGAGAATAGGTCAAATCAGGGGTCTAAAACTTTCCAACAACAACCAATGTATTGAACCCAGTGCCTTTACTTGGAAATTCTACCAAATATTTTGAGAAGAATTTACAGCAATACTTTCAAAACTTTTTCAAGATAGATAAGTAAGGAATATTCCTTAATTAATTACACGAATATCTTAATAGTCAAACGAAAGATACGGCAAGAAAATGAAACCACAGGCCAGTATCTCTTAAGAATATAGATTTTTAAATCTCAAAAAATAAAATGTTTTTTAGTGAACATAAAAAAACAGCATACTAAAAGAGGCATACAGCATGACCAAGGGGTCAGAGGTTATTCTAGATATGCAAGGTTGGGTCAACAACAGAAATCTAATCAATATAAAACACCACATTAATAAAGCATAGGGAAAAATCTATGATCTTCTTTTATGGAGACTGAAAAAGCATTTGGAAACATTTATTACCTTTTCTTGAATGAAAGCCTTAAAGAAGATGAGAACAAAATAGAAATTCCTCAATATGGTTCAGGAGTATATAAAAAGTCAACATGATAATAATGGAGAAAAATTGAGATTTATCCTCTTAAAATTGGGAAGAAAACAAGGGTGTTTACTCTCATCACTTCTACCTAATCATGTCAAACCAAAGATGCTAAAGAAATACCAGTCAAAGCAATAACACACACAATAATAATAAATATACCCAGACTGGAAAATAAAAATGTACTCTAATCACGTATGATTTGGTTCTAGCTATAGAAACGCCTAAAGTGTTCACAAGAAAACCTGTAGAGAGACTAAAGGGATTCACAGGGGGAAAGCAAAAATCAATTGGGTCTCTATACAGCAGGAATGAGAAATCTAAAAGAGAAATGAGATAGTAAATTATCTAGGAATAAACATAACCAGGGATGTATAGGACTTATACAATGAAAAATGTAAAACAACACTAAAAGAGATTAAATAACACTTTAATTAAAGTGGAAAGATATTCCAAGTTCATGGAATGGGAGATTTAAAATGTCAAGAAGTCAATACTACCAGAAATGATCTACATTCCCAGTATCATCCTCATCAAAACTCCAACAGCCTTTTTACAGAAATAGAAAAGCCAATCTTCAACTTGAGATGGGTTGACAAGTACACAAAGAGGAAAAACAGTATTAAAATAGAATAGAGCAAGAGGACTTAATTTTTTTTATTTTAATATAAACAACACAGCTGAGAATTGATATAAAAATAGACATATAGACCAATGACATAGAGAATCCAGAAATAAATCCACACATATATGGTCAACTGAGTTTTGACAAGGCTGTTAAATACATGTAAGGGGAAAAGAAGAGCCTCTCCAATAAATCATGTGGGGAAAATTAGCTTTTCAAATGCAGATAAAAGCATCACACTATATCTACAAAAAATTCAAACTAGATTAAGGATCTACATGTGCAAGTCACATCCATAAAATTCTAAGAAAAAATGCAAGAGCAGTGTTATGAGGCCTACTTTATTACTATGGGCTTTGATTATAATAGCAGCACAAACTATAAAAGAAACAATAAATAAATGGAATTTCAAAAATCAAAAAAATTTGTTCTTCAAAACATTTACCAAAAAGTGAAATGATAAGCCACTGAGTGAAAAATATCTTTGAAATATATATATCTGCTTAGAATCTAATAATGAAAATTATACAAAAATTAGACCCCTTAACACTAAGTAGACAAATTAGCCATTCAGAAAATGAGAAAAGGATTTGAATAGACATTTCACTAAAGAGGGTGTCCCAGTGGCCAACCAAGCCATGAAAAGATTGTCAAGATAATTAGTCACCAAAGAGAAGCAAATCAAAACCACAGTGAGGTACCTTTTTACTCCCAGGAGATTGGCAAAAATAAAAACCATACAAACAAACAGAAAATACCAAATGTTAGATGTTGGAGGAATTGGAACCCTTATCCATAGCTGGTGGAGATGCAAAATGGCACATCCATTGTAGGACACAATGTGGTGGTTCCTCAAAAAATTAAAAATACAGTTACTATATGACCCAGCAATTTCATGCCCCAAAGTCTTAAAAGTAGAGACTCAAAGGGAAACTTGTATACCACTGTTTTTTGTATAACAACCAACATGTACATCAATAGCAGAATGGATGAACAAAGTCTGGTACAGACAATAAAATAGTACTCAGCCAGTAGGAGGAATCGAATAATATGGCATGTCCCAGTATGGATGGGGTTTGGAAACATGCTGAGTGAAATAGCCAACAGTGAAAGAACAAGCACTGTGTGAATTCATTATATAAAAACGTAAGAAAAGACAAATGCTCAGAGGCCAACGGTTCTAAGTGTTTATCAAGGTTAAAAGAGAAAAAGGTGGTGGTCGGTGGTAGCAAACGATGGTAGAAATGTCACTTTAAGGGTAGAGTTGCCCAACTAATTATTGTAATTGCTACAGTAAGTTGGCACCTGTAAAAAGACTAATTGACAAAAGTTGAATGGTGACTATATCAACTTGAGTCCAAAAGCATAGCTAAGAAGGTGGGGGTTGTCACAGTTCATACAAGTATGGGTTTGTTCCAAACAAAATGTGTTTAAGCATGCCTCTGAGAGGACTGGATGGCCGAAGAGAAGTTCTTTCAGTAACATACGTGTATTAGTCTCCTGGTTGTTGCTGTTCATAATAGGTGGCATTGAGTCAGTTCTGACACACAGGGATCTATATGCACAGCATAAAGGAATACTGATCTATCCTCCGCCAACTTTACAATTGTCCCCATGTTTGAGCCCATTGTGTAGTCACCATGTCAATCCATTTCTTTGAGGGCCTTTCTCTTCTTCACTGCCCCTCCATTTTACCTTATCCAGGGACAGTTCTCTCCTGACAATATGTGAAAAGTATGTAAGCCAAAGTCTTGTTACCTTTGCCTCTAGGGGGCACTCTGAAATACTTCTCTCACAACAGATAGGTTTGCCCTTTTTTGAAATATTCAATATTCTTCAGTACCACAATTCAAATGTATTGATTCCTCTTTGGTCTTTTTATTTATTGTCCAACTTTCACATGCATATGAGGCAACAGAAATTACCATTGCATGGGTATTTTCTAAGGTCTTCAAAGTAAAAGGATGCCAATAGGAGTGGAAAAGAAGGAGAGAGAGAAAATAAGAAGACATATGTAGGGCGTGGGAAGCCAGGATACTAATCCACCCAAGGGGAGGGTAAGTGTTTATATCTCCACAGGAGAGGAAGAGAGAGACCAGACTTCAACCCTGTATGCCAAGACATAAATACAATGTAATGGCACGTACAAGGGAACCAATAGAGAGATCTGGGGGGCCAGTATCAATCGCCCAGAAGAATGGACTTCAAAGGACAGCACTGAAGCTACAGCTCAGAGACGAGAGGGTGCTTCTGATCAGAGCACACAGGGGCAAATGAAGAGGGAATGAGAGAGTGGAACACATCCTGACCCACCAAGTCACAAGGACAATATTTCTCCTTAGAGCAGCCAATGCACAATGAAGACCATAGAGCCAGCCCACCATGAAACATGACACCCCTCACTGACCCACAGCACTATGAGGGACAACAATGGAGACACAATCTGGGAATTGTGCCCCATCTGAACCCATCACACTGGGAAGAAACACTAATAGCATGCAACAGAGCAGTAAGGGGAGCAAAGCAATGAAGTCCTCAGGGAATACTAAAACTAGATTTTGGGGCCAAAGCATGACACCCCATCAGACTTGACTGGAAAACACCCCTAAAGGTCAACAAACAGATCTGGAACAATTTATAGACTTTTCCTTTGTGTCATTTTTGCTGTAGTTGTTGTTATTTTTTGTTTTGTCTTTTGTTGTCTTATTTGACTTTGTTTTGTTTTTTAGCTTATTATTGCCTCTGCATGTTTATCTAGATAAGATAGTTGGGATACAAAGCACCCAACCATGAAGACCATGTGGACGCATGGAAGGATGTAAGAAAAGAGAGCTATAGAGCCATTACGCAACCAGAGACAGATAGACTCCATCTCTAGTAGTGGGTGTGGCAGAGAACAGGGTGAGGGAGCAACCAGCATTCCACACCCACAGGGACAAAGAAAAGAAGGGAGGAAGAAGAAGAGAGCTGGTCCAAGCTCCACGCTGACACATGATGCTCAGAGAAATACATCCCTCTAGAGACCCATTGCGCCACAGAAAGGACTGGGCAGATGATTCCTGCGGGCACGAGAGAGGAGAGGAGAAGGGGGGAGGACAAACACATGGACGGGTTGGGCGAGCAATAAGTGGTTAGAAATCGATGGGAAGGAGGGTATGGGAGGTCTGGTCAGGATTAAGCAAGGACAATGAATCTATGAGAAAACAATGAAATGCCAATGAAGGTGGAACATGATGGTGGGGCAGGAAGGAGATGGAAGGAAATAGAGGAAAGAGCTAGAAGGCAAAGGACACTTACAGAGGTCTAAATAAAGGTATGTCTGTATATAGATACAACTATGTATTATAAGTTGGGAATAAAATTAAGAACATATCTATAGGCCAAATATTAGGGTAACAGGTGGACCTTGGGCCCTCATCCTGGTGCTCCCTCAATGTAAGAACACTTTGTTCTATGAATCTGGCATTCCTCGAGGCTCAATGGCCCAACACGATCACTGAAGTAAAATGGGTGCACAAACAAATGTGGTGAAGAAAGCTGAAGGTGCCCAGCCATCAAAGTATCTATCAAGTGTCTTGAAAGCCTGAAGATAAACATTAGACCATTTACCTGAAGAAGCCACACAGAAGAAGCACAACAGCCAGTGTGTTCAGATGGTGGTGAAAGTGGTAAAAGGTCTAGGCAATAGACATTAAATGGGCTGGAAAAAAAAAAACAAAACAAACATATATCACTGTGTGCACACATCCCCAGTGTACCAATTGAGGACATGTAAGAGCATGAGCAAGGGTGGTGAAGAAAGCAGATGGGCCCAACTATCAAAAGATAGAGCATCCGGGGTCTTAAAGGCTTGAGCATAAACAAGCAGCCATCTAGCTCAGAAGCAACAAAACCCACCATAAAAGAAGATCACTTACCTGTGTGATCATGAGGTGCTGAAACAATCAGGTATCAAAGAACAAAAATCAAAATCAATGGACCAATTGAGTCCCGATATCGCTGATGACAAATGGATACAAAGGCAAACAAAGTAGAAGAAATGATGGTACCCAACTAACAAATGGTTGATTGCCTGGAATCTCAAAGACTTGAAGATAATCGAGTCACCATTCAGCGCAGAAACAGCAAAGTCCACATGCAGGAAGCACACCAGCATGCGTGATCAAGAGGGGCCGAAGGGAGCAGATATCGAGCACCAAAGAACAAGAATCACATCATTACATAGGAGGAGGAGAGCAGGGTGGGGACCTAAGGCCTACTGATGTGTAATTGGTCACCTCTCTACAGGGGAGTCACGGGGAGGAGACAGACCAGTCGGGGGGCAGCCAGGCAGTGATGATGCATACAAGTTTCCTCTAGTTCCTGAAGCCTTCCTCCCCGTCCCCCAACCATCATGGTCCCAACTCTACCTTGCAAATCCAGATGGACAGAAGTCATACTGGCATAGAGGGGAGCTGGAGATATGGGGAAACCAGGATGGATGGGCCCCTTCGGACCAATGGTTAGATTGGAGATACTGGAAGGGTGGAGGGAAGGGGGCGTAGAGAGATGGAACCAACAGCAAGGATATATATACACAAGTTCCTATTTGAAGGACGGGCATCAAAGGAGTGGGTTGGGGAAGAGGTCGGGCAGTGGCAGTGTACGATATGACAAAACAATAACAATGTATAAAGTATTGAGGGTTGGAGGGGAGAAGAGGCCAGGGGAAGAGGGGAAGGAATGGAAAAGCCAATACTAGGGGCTTAAGGGAAAAGGTGGACAACTGGAGAACAATAATAGAAGTGGACATGTGAGGGTGCTTGACGAATATGCTTATTTATATATTGTGAAAAACGATGTATGAGCACCCAATAAAATGATTGAAAAAAAATGATTGGAATAAAAAAAGTACATAAAAAAAGGTGGGATAAACAATCTGGAGGATAAAGCAATGGGACCAGCATTTCCTGGGGGACAGGGAAGTGGGGAGGGGGAAAGAAAGTAAGGGAGCTGTCAATCAACCAAGGGACAAGGAAACAACAAGTGATCTAAAATCGATGGAGAGAAGGACATAGGAGTCCTGATGGGGCTTAATCAATGGCAATGTAACTGAGAGGAATTATTAAAACTCGAATGAAGGCCAAACATGAAAGTAAGACAAGAGGAAAGTAAAAGAAAATAAAGGAAAGAACTAGGAAACAAAGGACATTTATAGTGGTCTAAATATAGGCATGTACATATATAAGTATATTTTTATATAATGCTCAAGAAATAGATCTTTGTGCATATGTTTATATGTTAAGTATTAAAGTAGCAGATGACATTTGGCCTTGACTCAAGTACTCCCTCAACCAAGAACATTTTTTTCTAATAACCTGCCATTCTGTGATGCTCATCTTCCCAATACAATCACTGAAAACAAAATGAGTGCATAAGCAAATACAATCACTGAAGACAAAATGGGTGCATAAGCCAGACATTGTGTCTGGAGTCTAAAAGGCTTGAAGATAAACAAGCAGCCATCTGTCTGGGAAGCAAAAAAGCTCCCATGGATGAAGCACACCAGCCTGTGTGATCATGATATATCGAAGGGATCAGGTATCAGACATAAAAGATCCAAAACAAAGAATCATATCAATGTGAATGATGATGATGAGGAACACACAGAGTGGAGACATAAAGCCCATCTACTGACAATTGGACATCACTTTAAAGAAGGGTCACAAGAAAGAGATGAGCCAATCAGGGTGCAGTATAGTAGAGTTGGAACATACAACTTTCCTCTAGTTCTCTAAAGTTTCCTCCCTCTCCACCCCACCCATACACTATCATGAACTCAATTATACCTTACAAATCTGACTAGACCAGAGCATAATTGGTATAGATAAGAACTCAAAACACAGGAAATCCAGGACCGATAGACCCCTCATGATCAATAACAAGAATAGAGATACCAGGAAGGTAAGGGAAAGGTGGGGGGAAAAAGAGGGACCCAATTACAATGATCTACATATAACCCTTTCATAGGGGGGTGGAAAACAGAAAAGTGGGTCAAGGGTGACAGCAGTTGATGTAAGACAAGGGGGTGAAATTTATAAATTATCAAGGGATCATGAAGGAGGGAGGATGGAGGAGGCAGAATAATGAGAAGCTGAAACCAAGGGCTCAAGTAGAAAGAAAATGTTTTGAAAATGATCATGGCAGCATAAGTACAACTGTGCTTGACACAATAGATGAATCGTTGGATTGTGATAAGAGCTGTAACAGTACCCAATAAAATGATTTTTAAAAAAATGAAAGTAAACAACTTGACAACACTGTCCAAGTAGAATGCTATCATCAAATATAATTAAAGAGACTTTATAGAAAGCAGGGGGTGGGGGAAGAAGAAATGGATAAATTGCATTGAGTAGGAACCTTGGTGGTGTAGTGGTTATGTGTTGAGCTGCAAGCTACATGGTCAACTGTTCAAAACCACCATTAGGTTGGTGAGGAAAATATTGAGTTTTCTACTCCCATAAATAATTGCAGTCTTGGAAACTCACATGAGTCAGCATCTATCAATGATAGTGAATTCGGTTTTTAAGTTTTGGTTATTTGTCTGTTTGTTTTTTGGGCATCACTGCCCTCTGGTGGTTGTGGGAGCTACCCAGCCTTGCTCCTGCAGAAATGCTGCTGGATTTGAACAGCCAAGTCCATGGGCCACAGTCCCGCACTCAACCACTACACCACCGGAGCTCAGCTCAAGTTTTGGTTATTGCACCGAGCAAATCTAATAAAGAATCAAGAGGTCATTTTAAGGGCTAAAATATGCCTGATTCAAGCCATGATTTTTTCAATGACTTTACATGTGTGAACACTGACGATTAATTAGGAAAATTAGAATTAATGCATTTGAGTCATAGTGAAGATTGGTGAAGTTGGTGAACATTATTGACATTACCACTGTCAGATGTTTTAGATGGAATACATCCAGAATGCTCCTTAGAAGCAAGGATGGCAGAACTTCAGCCGGCATATTACTAGGCATATTATTCGGAGGTTTGAATTTCTGGAGAAGGACATTACGCTTGATAAAGTAGAGAATCACTGAGAAAGAGGAAGGTCCTTGATAAGATGTATTGACATAGTGCCTGCAACCATGGGTGCAGACGTTACAACTGTGAGAATGCCTCAAGAAGAAGGGCAAAGAGGAAGCACTTGTTTGACCTGACTTCAGCACCTGTTATATGTCCACAGTAGTCAAAACACTGTGGTACTTAGTAGAACGACAGGGATTCAGACCAATGGAAAAGAACTGAAGACCCAGAACTAAAAACATCAGCATGCAGGAAACTGAATTTTGATAAGGACCCCCAAAACATCTAATGGGAGGCAGATGCCCTACTCAATAAATGGTACTGGAAAAAATGGATATCTGCCTGCAGAGAAAAATGAGGCAAGATTTTTACCTCACTCCCTGCACAAAAATAAAGTCAAGATTGTATCACAGACCTTGAGGTAAAACCTCCAAAAATTAGGGCCATTGAGGAAATTGGGACAAACTTGAGAATGTGGGCTCAGGGAATATATAGGCCATAAGAAATAGGGAAGGATATAATTTCAGAGGAATCAAATTGACAAATTGGGATATACTGAAATAAATCACCTGTGTACATCGAAAGAATTCACCAAGAGAGTAATAAAAAGAGTCCACGGACTGGGAAAATATCTTTAGCAATGACACATCAGACCAAGGCCTTATTACTAAAATTTACAATACTTTGCAAGCTTATATTAACAGCAAAACTAACTACCCACTGAGGAAGTGGGCTAAAGACATGAACAGAAATTTCACAGGGGCAGTTTCTGAATGACTAATAAACATATGAGAAAATGTTCCTGATCATTAACCATAAGAGAAATGCAAATTAAAACAACTATGAGATACTATCTAACACCCTTAAAGATAGTTCAATTCAAAAAATCAGAAGGCAACAAGTGTTGTTGGAGGGGCTGTGGTGAGACTGGAACTCTCATCCACTGCTGGTAGACCTGCAGGTATGTACAGCCTCTATGGAAATCAATTTGGTGATTTCTAAAACAGAAGGAAACTGAGTTACCATGGGAACCAGCAGAGGCAAGCAACAAACCATGACATCTGTACTCCAATGTTCATTGTGGTAGTTTACAATTGCAAGGAATTGGAAACAGCCCAAATTTCCATCAACATGATGGATTAAAAACCATGGCATATGCATGCAATTGAATACTATGCATAGCTGAACAGCAGTGGTGAATGTATGAAGCATATGGCCACATGGGAAGAACTGGAGGAAATCATGCTATGAGAAATAAGTCAAGTGCAAAAGGACAAGTACAACATGAGTCCACTGAGGTAAGCTTCAAAAAAATGCATAAAGGGCATAGGGAAAAACTACTGTATACAAAAATTCCTGGGGTGAGGTCCAGGTAATATGGCAGGGGCCAGACCAAATCCAGGGCTACATATGGTAGCCACCTAAAAAGGAGGGGTTAGGGAAGATAGCAATGTGTAGTGGGTGAGCAGGACACCCACCCAAAGGGAGCATATTGTTTATATCTCCACAGGGAAAGAGGGACCAGACTGGAACCTGGTGTTCCAGGATGTGAATTCAGTATGACAGCGTGGAGCAGAGAGCCAGTGGAGGAGCTTGAGGGCCCAGCCCCAATCCCAACTATCTGGGCAACCACCTCTCCCCCAGAAGAATTTACTTTAGAGGACAGCACTAAAGCTACAGCTCAGGGAGAGGGACATGTTCAACCAGAACCAATGAGGGCAGAGGTAGAGAGAGTGGAGCGCATCCTGGCCCACCAAACCTTGAGGATGATATCCCTACTCAGAACAGCTAACACAGAGAGAGTACCATATGGTTGGCTCCACTATAAGACATGACATCCCTTGCTGACCCATGGCCCTATGGGGGACAACTCTGGAGACACAGTGTCAGGATTGCACCTGGTCTGGTCCCATCACACTGAGACAAAACAGTATAAGAGCATGCAGCAGGGGAGGGGTGGGGGGTGGGTGGGGGGAGGAGGAGGGAGTAGGGTATGGAGGTCCTGAGGGAGTGCCAAGGATAGACTTTGGGACCAGGGTATGGAATTCCATGAGACTTGACCAGAGGACACTCCTGGAGGTTAACAAACAGACCTCGAACTATTTATAGGGTTTTTTGTTATTATTTTTATTTATTTATTTTTACCTATTTATATATTTATTCTGGACATTGCTTTTTTCTTGTCATTTTATTTTCTTCTGTTGCTTTGCCTTACTATATGTTTTTTGTGCATATTATTATCCCTACAGATCTATCGAGATAAGATAGGCTGGATGATCAGTCTCAAGGAGAAAACAACGGGAACAATGGTTCTGGGGGGATCTGGGAGAGGGGGAGGTGGGGGAAAGGAGGTGGTGTTGACCAACACATAGACAAGGGAGCAATATGAGAGCCAAAATCAGTGGCAAGGAGGGTCTGAGAGGCCTGGTATAGATTGACTAATGGTAGGGTAACCAAGAGAAATTACTGAAACACAAATGAAGCCTGAGCATAATAGTAGGCCAAGAGTAAAGTAAAAGGAAATAGAGGAAAGAAATAGGAGGCAAGGGGAATTTATAGAGGTCTAAATGCAGGCATGTACAAAGGTAAATATATTTTATGTGATATGGGGAAATAGATCTATGTGCATAAGTTTATAGGTTTAGTATTCAGGCAGCATATGGACATTGGACCTCAACTCAAGTTGAGAACACTCTGCCTTATTGAATTGGCATTCCATGATGCACACCTTCCTGACACTATAGCTGAAGACAAATGTGTGCATAAGCAAATGTGGTGAAGAGAACTGATGATGCCTGGCTATCAATGGATGTAACACCTGGAGTCTTAAAGGTTTGTCGATGAACTAGTAGCCATGTAGCTGAGAAG
The DNA here is from genome assembly GCA_004026705.1 of Nesogale talazaci. Taxonomy (NCBI): domain Eukaryota; kingdom Metazoa; phylum Chordata; class Mammalia; order Afrosoricida; family Tenrecidae; genus Nesogale; species Nesogale talazaci. The sequence continues at coordinate 227,995 of PVJH01000137.1, forward strand.
CAACAAAATCCACATGAAGAAGCACTCCAGCTTGTGCGACCATGAGGTGTCAAAGGAATCAGAAATGAAGCATCAAAGAACATAAAGGCATCCTTGTGTGCCCACTTTCCTGATATGATCTCTGAAGACAGATGTGTGCATAAGCAGATGAGGTGAAGAAAGTTGATGGTGCCCAGCTTTCAAAAGATATAGCATCTGGGGTCTGAAAGGACTGAAAGTAAACAAGCAGCCATCTAGCGGAGAAGAAGCAAAGGCCACATGGAAGAAGCACACCAGCCTGTGTGATTACGAGCTGTTGAAGGGATCAGGGATCAGGCATCAAAGAGCTAAAAATTATATCATTGTACATGAGGGGGAGTGCAGTTTGGGGACCCACAGCCCATCTGTAGGTAATGGACATTCCCTTAAAGAAGGGTCATGGGGAGGAGACAAATCAGTCGGAGCGCAGTGTAACAATGTTGAAACTTTCCTCTCGTTCTTCAATGCTTCCTGCTCTCCACCATTTTGATCCCAATTCTACCTTACCAATTCGGCTAGACCAGAGGATTTACACTGATACAGATCGGAACAGGAAACACAGGAAATCCAGGACAAATGATCTCTTCAGGACCAGCAATGAGAGTAGCGATACAGAGAGGGTGGAGGGAAGGTGAGGTAGAAAGGGGGAACAAATGATAAGGATCTACTTATAACCTCTTTTCTGGGGTAAGGACAATGGGGAATTGGGTGAAGGGAGACATCAGACAGTGTAAAATATATCAAAGCAATAATTTATAAATTATCAAGATTCATGAGGGAGCGGGAACCAGGGAGGGAGGGGAAAATGAAGAGATGATACAAAGAGCTTAAATAGAAAGCAAATGTTTTGAAAATGATGAGGGCAAAAAATGTACAAATGTGCTGACATACAATGGATGGATGTATGGATTGTGATAAAAGTCGTATGAGCCCCCAATAAAATGATTTTTTTAAAAAAGAGACAGACTCAGAAACCTTAGGAAGCAGTTCTTTTCTGTCCTTTATGGTCACTAGGAATTGGCATAAAGTATGAAATTGTTGCAATACAATACAATTGTTGCATTCTCATAATTGCAGCAACAAAGAATAGCTGCTGTACTGTTTATCTAAAGTCATACACCGTGGGATTTGGTTCATTAGTTTTGAGGTTTAGGATCATAATGTCATGAGATGCCTAAATTAATTGGCCCAATACTGCTTTTATTCTGTCTCCTGGTTTCTTTCATAGTGTCTGGAGTCTGAGAAGCTTGCAAGAGGCCACTTAAAGAACAACAGTTGGAGAATCAGGAATAGGAGGAGGATTCAGAATATGTATGCCTACGTGAGTATTGCTTCTTGTCATGAGACCAGGAGAATTGAATAATGCTCTGCTACTGTCTTTTTGTGTGTTTGTTTGCTTGTTTTTTGTGGCATCACTGCCCTGGTCGGAGTTGCTCCACTGCTGTCATCCAGCATTTTGATAAAAGATTCCAGTGATGTATCCATATAAAATGCAGAACAGAGTTTAAAATTGTCATGGACATTTTGAAGCCATGGGTAGATAAAACCTTGAAATAATTGCCTTGAGATAATCTTCAAATCTTAATTTTAAAACATCCTTTAAAGTCATAATTTTAAACAGTTTTATTGGGGGCCCATACAACTCTCATCACAATCTGTACATACATTCTTTGTATGCAGAGCACATTTGTACATTTGTTGCCATCATCCTTCTCAAAACTTTTTCTTTCTGCTTAAGCCCTTGGTATTAGCTCCTCCTTTTTCCACTCCCTACCTACTCCCTTCCCTCATGGGCCCTTGATAACTTTATAAATTATTATTTTGTCATATTGTACATAGTCCAATGCCCTCCCCTTGCCCACATCCCTGTTGTCCATACCCCAAGGAGGAGGTTATATGTAGATCCTGTTAATCAGTTCCCTCTTTCTACCCAACTTCCCCTCCACCCTCCCAGTATTGCTGTCTTACCACTGGTCCTGAAGGGATCATTTGTCCTGGATTCCCAATGCTTCTGGTTCCTACCAGTGTACATCCTCTGATCTAACTGGATTTGTAAGGTAGCATTGGGATCGTGATAGTGGAAGAAAGGAAGCATTTAAGAACTAGAGGAAAGTTGCATATTTCATCTTTGCTACACTGTACCCTGACTGGCTGGTCTCATTCCCATAACTCTTCTGCAAGGGGATGTTTGTTCGCCCGCAGATGGACTTTGGGTCCCCAACCTGTACTTCCCCTCATTTACTGTCCCGGCCTGTGGGTCCGTAATTCGCAAGTCCTGGAAGGAGGAGCAGGAATTTGGGGGACAGGAGACGCGAGAAATGGAGACAAGACAGGATTCTGATCAAGTCTCTTTTGTTCAGTGGAAGGTTCCAACTTATATAGGCCAGCAAAGGGGGAACAAGCTGCAGGTGTTTCCTGAGAAGCCTAATTGCAAAAACAACATATTCCTGTGTGTGGAAAGCCCCTGGTATTTTTAACCAGCTCAGAATGTCAACACTGCCCATAGCAGAACAAACTGCACCTGTGACTGCAGAGTGGAAAATTACAGAGCTCAGGCAATAAAGATCAAGACAATGGCCGGGCCTCGTGGCTCCAGACAGGCAAGGTTATGGCCGAGCCTCACGGCTCCAGATAATTTACAATAATATGTTTAGTTCTTTGTTGCCTGATACCTGATCTCTTCGACACCTCATGATCACACAGGCTGGTGTGCTTCTTCCATGTGGACTTTGTTGCTTCTGAGCTAGATGACTGCTTGTTTACTTTCCATTCTTTAAGACCCCAGATGCTATATTTTTGTTAGCTGGACACCATCTGCTTTCTTCACCACTTTTGCTTGTGCACACATTTGTCTTCAGTGATTGTGTCAGGAAGGTGTGTATCAAGGAATGCCAATTTAATAGAACAACGTGTTCTTGCATTGAGGAAGTGCTTGAGTGGAGGTTCAATGTCCATCTGGTGCCTTAATGTTATCCCTATAAGTATATGCATGTAGATCTATTTCTCTATCATATATAAATATATTCATATGTTTATGTCTGTATTTAGACTTCTGTAGATGCCCTTTGCCTCCCAGTTCCCTCCTCTATTTCCTTCTACTTTCCTCTTATCCCACTATCATGCATTTCAGTAATTTCTCTCTGTTAAATTACTCCTGATCAATCCCTATCAGGTCTGTTACATCCACCCTGCCACTGACCTTGGATCACATGTTGCTTGTTCCCTTATCCCTATGCCTGGAATGGACAACACCATCTTCTTTCCCCCACCTCCCCATTTCCCATGTCCCCCTGAAACCATCAGTCCCATTGTTTTCTCCTCCAGACTGTTCATTTAGCCCATCTTATTTAGATAGACAATCAGAGACAACAATATGTACAGAAAAACAAGACATCGCAAGACAAGATGACAAAAGAAAACAAAGCTATGGCAACGACAACAAAAACCAATGTCTAGAAAAAAAATATATATATATAAGTAAAAATAAATAAATAACAAAAGAAAAACCTATAAATAGTTCAAGGTCTGTTTGTTGACTTCCAGGAGTGTCGCCTGGTTGAATCTGAGGGGGTGCCACATCCTGGCCCCAAAGTATATCCTTGGCATTCCCCTGGAAACTCCATGTCCTGTCACTCCTGCTGGTCGGCTGCATGTCCTTGCTTCGTGTGGTGGGGTCAGACCGGTGTGCTCCTGACCCTGCTTCACCAGTTTTATCCCAGAAGGGCCTTGGGACAGTGAGGGACACCATGTTTCATAGTGGGGCTGGCTCTCTGTGCAATGGCTATTCTGAGTGGGGAAATCATCCTCGAGGTTTGGTGGGCCAAGATGTACTCCCTTCTCTCTTTTCTTTTCATTTGCCCTCATGTGCTCTGGTCAGACATGTCCCTCTCTGTGAGCTGCAGCCTTCGTGCTGACCTCCAAAACAAACTCTCCTGGGGGGAGACACAGCTGTCCACGTAGTTGGAATTGGGCCTGGGTCATCAGACCCCTCCACTGGCTCTCCCGCTCTATGCCATCATGCTGCCTTCACATCCTGGAATACCGGATTTAAGTATCGTTACTCTTTTCCTGTGGAGACATGAACCAAGTGTTCCCTTGGGAGGGTTAGTGCCCCATTCCCCCACTACACTGCACCATCTTCCCCGCCCCCAACCCCCTCAGTTGGCTATCATATGTAGCCCTGAATTTGGTCTGGCCCCTGCTACTCTGCCTGGCCTCACCCCAAGAATTTCTGTATACAGTAGTTTTTTTTTTTAACCTATGCCTGTTTATAGTTTAGTTTAAAGTAAAGCAGGTCTTCCATGAGCAGTATGCTTTTAAAAGACTATCTTTAAAAGTGAGCAAATTGATAACATGAAGTTGGGAGCAATGAAAAGCAGGAGAAGAATTCTTGCCCAATATGAGACTCTGTGTGACAACGTTTGGTGCATCCAACTTCAGCGGTTTTGTATGTGCTCTTCCAAATAGTTCTGCCATTTCTTTCTGTTTCTTAGATTACTCTTAAACACTGAGGAATGGCTTTGATGGAGATGTCTTCTAGTCCACTATATACCCAAGGAAAGTAAAGAATGGTGCCAAAAGGTACATCTTCTAGTAAAGTAGTTTTACAAATGTGACTTGGTTTACACCTCTAATTAAACAATAAAAACCCTCAAAACCCACTGCCATGTAGTTGTTTCAGACTCAAAGTGACCCTGTAGGACAGGGTATAACAGTAGCTCCTTTTTTAAAAAAAGTTTTTTTAAAGCATATAATTCACATATCATAAAACTGAAGACTGTGACACTTTATGTGAGTAGAAAACCTTGTCTTTCTTTTGTGGAGTGACTGGTGGTTTCCGACTGCTGACTCTTGGTTAGCAACCCAATGCATAACCACTATGCCAGCAGGGCTTCTTCCTCTACTAAAGTCAGATCTTAATGTTCCCCTAACTCTTTCCATTCATGTATTAGAGAATGTCCTCCAAAATGGGATTATGGTTATTAGTATGGAGTCTAGAATTATAATACATCTCATAAGGAGTTGGGTCTAGAAGGGTTATATAAATTGAATACATCACAGGTGAGTAGTGAGCTAACAGAGGGCAGTGGTTGTTCAGTGATAGAATTCCCACTTTCCAGAGGGGCATACCAGATTCAAATCCTGACCAATGCACTTCATACACAACTTCCACCCAACTGTCAGGATAGGCTCCAATGTTGCAATGATGCTGAACAGGTTTCAGTTGACCCTTGTGCATAGGGTGTCATAAGTCAGGGCAGCTAACAACTATGACCTGAGGAGCCTTGGGCAAGTCACCAGATTCATGATCTTCTTTCTCTTATTGGAAGTGAAGACACTTAGTTTGGGATTTGGAAGGAGAAAGAGTCAAACATCCCCTTGTCTCACAACCCGGTGGCAGTTGCTAAGTGTAGCTCTCTGTTTTCTAGAAGGATTCCATTTTGGTTTTGTTTTCACTGTTACTGCTGGGTTTCTCAGTTTGTGAAGCACAAAAGGAGTAGATGCATAGAGATAATAACTGATGCAATGGTTTATCAGGTGTGTGGGGATTTGGGGAGCAAATAAGGGCTCTGGGAGCAGCGAGACTGGAACTGACTGTGGTTATGTATATACAACTCATTTTGAAAGTGATTTAACCATGGAGGTATATGATTTGTGAATATTAAATAAAGAAAACTAATATATATACATATATAGAGTGAGGATATATATATATATATATATATATATATATATATATTGAGAGAGAGAGAGAGAGAGAGAGAGAGAGATCTAATGTGGAAAATGTAGCCAATGTCATTGAACAATATTGTGTTAGTTTGGGTAGACTAGAGAGACAAATTTATAGACACACGTATGTGCATAAGAAAGAACTTTATATAAACAGTAATTGTACATTTTAAAAAATCCCAGCCCAATCCAGATCAAGACCATAAGTCTAATATTAGCCCATATGTCTAAGACCAATCTATAAAGCCCTCTTCAGACTCACAAAACACATGCAATAATGCTGACTTCTGGAAGATCACAGGTTAGTGGGTAGGAAGTCTTGTGGATCCAGTGATGTCGAAAGCATTTCAGCACTGGCAGGAGTTTCCCCGTGGCTCCTCCAGCTCAGGGCACCAGTGTAGCTCCATGTGTCCTGTCAGATGCAATGTCTCCTAGAGAGTGAGCTTGTGTCCAGCCTTCAGGGAGCTGTTCATCTTCTTAGTGCCTCCAAATGAAGTCATCAAACGGCAACCTGATCAACAGGTTAAACTCTGCCCTGTCACTCGGAAGTCTCAAATTGACAACAGTTATGTAACCACAACAAATATGAGTAGCAATTGCTTAATTTGATACTGATTTGCTATATAAATTCTCACCAAAACACAATAAGAATAGATTTTTAAAAGAAGTAGTTGACATTTACTCATTTTAAGAGGTAACACAAGTTGTCCTGAAGGCATTTGTGAAAAACAGGTCTCTGGGAATTGATGGGATACCATCAAAATGCTTCACCAAGCTACTGAAAGCACTCACTCGCCGATACCAAGAAAACTGTAAGGCAGTTATTTGGCCAACTGACAGAAAGAGATCCATATTTGTGTCATTCCAAAAAAAAAAGGTGACCTACAAAATGTGGACATTATACAACAGTATCATTCATATCAGGCCCCTATTGCGGCTGCCCTGGCTTATGCAAGAGAATGCTGTGGACTGCTTTGTTTGAAGACCCACTCTTCCCACGTCTGCCTGGCTCTGTATGGTAGCTAGTTGAATAATTTTCAAAAGTTGCTCATCAAGCATGTGTGAAAGTCAGTTTATGGAAGTCAGATTATGAACAATAAGCGAGTCAAATGTGTCAAAGTAAAGTGCTCTTTTTAGCATGTTATAATCACACACCAATAGCAGTGAACTGGTCATCTAATGTCCGAGGGAGTGTCCGAGGAGATAATCCCTACTCTATAGATCAGAAGTTCCCAAACCTAAATGGTCTAGTGTCCTCTTAAAAAAGAAAATTCCTCATGACCTCACTAGCAATGAAAACCTTTTGTCCTCCAGCCCAGAATCCAGGATAAAGTGGAGGTATCTGCTCTTACAATACCCTTAGATCATTCCACATCCCACCGGGGGGCAGTGACACCCACTTTGGGAAACTATTATGTAGATTCTAAGTAGGAAATCATAGTCCTAGGTATCGCTAGGGATTATCTCTCTACCTTGGACCTCAGTCAGTTTAGAATGCTGATTCCACCCTGAACTCTAGTGAAGCAGAGATGCAGGAATAGAAAGCAGGTATAATGGACATTCAGGTTTTCAAAAGGAGGCACAATTCTCAGTGGGGTAAAATTGACCAAAAGTTTGAGCTTGAAAACAATACTTTTTGAGTGAGTGATGAAATATCCTTGATTATACTTTCTAAATAGGGTGCATATATCTTATCATTAAAAAGGTGGGTTCTGGAGAAGCAAATTCCCAATCATCATTATCTTTATCATTATTACACAAATTAAGTTACACCGTAACTTGAATGGGTGTGTTAGGCAAAGTTCTTTAGAGAAAAAAACAGAACACTTATGATTATAGATTGGTAGGTAGGCTTATACAGTAAAAAGGAACATAACAGCTAATTAGTCCACACAGAAATACACAGATCCCAGTTCAACTCATTTTTATGGGACAGTTAGTACACTGCACGTCCTTCCAACTCACACTGGCCACTGGTCCATTCACAGAAGCGTCTTGAGCATAATAATATGGGAACTGTTTGTGATACAGGCTTAACCAGGGGTGGGGTGTAGAAGCAAAGTGATGCCATTGCACAATACCATTAATATTTTAAGAGTAGTAAATGTGTATTTTTAAAATTCAAACAATTATAAAGTCATGCAGTATAAAATTAAGACTAGATTGCCAGCCTCCACCTTTCACTCCTCTTTGTTTACCATTCAGTCCACAGTGACAAATCCTTATCTATGTACACACTGACACATATACACACATTTATAGAACTGATTGGAATAACTAGGGATTATCTTAAATATTTCAAAGTGAGCTTATTTCACTTTGTCTGAGCCCTTATTTCAATTTACCCTAGTCTACTCACTTGTTTTAACTGAATTAAAACTCTCTTTATAGCAGGAATAAGAGAGGAAATATTGGCAAAATGAAAGGAAAGCGAGAAGGAGAATGAAAGAAAGTAGGGATGAAAAGCACTCAAGGGAAGGAATTTATTTACATGTGTTAGACAAGGAACATAAAAGAAAAGGAAACATTCACTCATTTCTCTATTGTCCCACCTCTGGAAATGACAAGGGAGCTGAGACTTCTATAAGTAATGACATTTCTTTGCTATTGGAAAAGAGGTAGGGTCACACCTCCAAGTTCTTCTGGATAGAATGGGTTTAACCAATTTCTGAGGCCTGGTCTTAGAGTCTTATGGACTGTCACTCAAGCTCTTGCCCAACAGAGCTTCTGTTCCTGGCTTAGTCTTCTCCACTAAGGTTGTAAAATTAAAGAAATGCAGAGGTGAAAAGGAATATGTTTCATCTTTCTAAAAGTCAATCCAGAGAACAGAAATCCTGATTACCAATTGAGTATTTTAAAAATCTTTTGCAGGGTAACACGTCTGGTATAGTAGGATATTCCTCCAGTTAAGTATTGTTACTGGGATAATATTTTTTAAATTTTTGGTATATTTTGTGTCAAAGCTATAGTCAATATGAGTTGATGTCATCTTTCTTAGAAAAACAAAACAATAAAATATGAGAGCTACATACAAATGTAGATTTGCATTGACTAATATCTGCATTTTTTTAAATCCAGATACTAAGATGTAATGATCACAAACACAAAAAATAAAGTATGTGCAAAAACACACTTGAAAAAATCAGAACTAGTCCTGTGCTATTTGGTATTTGACTTATTTCACTCAATGATCATGTTCATTGTTTATGGGTTGAAATGGTACATGAACCCCAGGATAGTTGAAGCTATAGAGACAATAACTAGAATAAGGGTTCCTGGGGGATACGTTTGAGGAGGCGAGAGGATAAGGGGGAGCTGATATCAAGGTTTTCAAGAAAGAAGAAAATATTTTGAAACTGGTTTTGGTAGTAATTGTACAATACTCTTCTTGTGATTGAACTATGGAATGGTATGATGTCTGGTTTAGCTCCTAATAAAAAAAAATCTGGAAAAAATGTCATATTAAATGTATTCATTTTTTCTCCCATCTCAAAACAAACAGAAAACACCTGTAAAAAAAGTTTTTAAAGGCATAGTTGCAGAGAGATCAGAAGCAGTAGCAGAAACTCAATAGCAGCACAATTTTGGAAACTGGAAGGGAGTGGGATCAAAGATACCGGATTTAGCAAACCTCAAGCAGCTGGGAGATTTCTGTCAACATAGTAGAGGGTAGTTCCTCTAGATATGTCAGTGCTTTTCAAATACCTTTTGTTCTTTCTTTCTTATTTTTCCAGGGACAACTGGTAGTGTTTGTTTTTTAGTTTTTTGAGGTTTCTACTCTATGCATTGCTGATTCCAAGCTGTCTTGGCTGCGCCTGACAACAACAGAATCTCCCAGTCAGTGTGATATTATATATTGAATTTTCATATATGCTATCAGCTTAACGAGTTAAGCTGGATTTTGTCATTTGCTTTCTCTGTGCAATTGAAGTGATCCTATGCTATTCCCTTCTTAGATTGTTAACATTGTGAACTATATTGATTGGTCTTTTATTTAATGTTAAAACAATCCTGCATTCCTGGGGTAGTCTCCATTGGTCATAATGTACTATCTTTTTAATACTTGAGGATTATACTTGGGGATTTTTTTTGTAGAATTTGTATACCTGTGTATATGAGAGGTATGAGTCTATAGTTGTCATTTTTTCTTCTATTTGTGTCTCGTTTTACTAACAAGATAATGCTTAATTTAGAAAATGAGTTGTGAAGTATTTCCTCTTCATTTCTTCATTTTTGGGGAAGAGTTTTTCTCGGATTGGTATTGACTACTTTGGGGTGTCTATTGAGTGATGTTAGGAGGCAGGAACTGATGGATCTCTTCCCTTTCTCCAAATCATGGGAAACTGACCCAGCTGAGGCGAGAAAAGACCAGCTCCTGGAGGGAGATACTGTGTTTGGCAAAGAAGAAAACAAGGAAAGGGGAGAGAGTCTCTTGGTGCAAAGGTGCCATGATGTATTCAAACATGCCAGCAATAATGAAGACAATGCACAAGATTGGGCAATGTTTTGCTGTTCATAAAGTCACCATGTGTCAACCTGACAACACGGTTTAATCAAGTTTACACATAAGACTAATTATTCTTTCACTTGTAATGCCATCTGTGTTTTTTATGTTGAAGAGGAGTTTCTTGCAGGTATCATACAGTTGAGAGTAGTTTCTTAATCCAATCTTAGGCTACCATTCTTTTAAATATTATTATATTTTAATTTTTTGGTATGGTCTACTCGTGTTTAAATTTTGAATTGTCTACCATGGAGATAGAAGTTCAATGTTTTGCTTTGTTTTCTTGGGAGCTCTTACAGTTCTTTTAACAATGCATACATCAATTTTATCAAGCACCTTTGTACCTATGTTGCCATCTTCATTTTCAAAACATGTTCTTTCTGTTTGAGCCCTTGGCATCAGCTCCTTTGGTTTTCTCCCCTTCTTGTCCTTCCCACCCTCACGGAACCTTGATAAATTATAAATTATTATTATTTTCATGTCTTTTTTTTATTCATTTTATTGCGGACTCATACAGCACTCATCATAATGTATACATACATACATACATACATACGTTGTGTCAGTAGTTACATCTTTTCTGGGATGGGGTGGGGTTCTTTTTTTTTTTTTTTTTGATTTGGGAGAAGTAAGCCAGTTTTATAGGGCAAGCAAGCTTAGGCAATTAGCATATCATGATCTTCAAAATCGTGCAGAGGGTCTTATCACATACTAGTTGTGTGTGCCACTCTGTTCGAGATCGCTCATCTCCAAGCGACAGTAATGAACTTGCAGGGGCCTTGCTTGAATGGTCTCAATCTGTTACTTAATAAATGCCATGAGGTTGTTGAATAATACTGGCTGTAATGAAAGCAAAAGCAATAAACTAACGTGGGGGCCCCACAGTGGCAAGAGGTAAGGCAACAGTCCCTTGAGCCCGGTCCACAGTGGATCGGTGGTCAACTCCTTTCTTCTCTTCTCCGAGTCTTCTTGCAGCCACTTGATTTTGTCTCTTACGATTCCAGATTTGTTGGCATAAAGACAGCATCTTTCCTGCAAAGCCAAACAAATACCTCCCTGCTCTGCAGCAAGTAAGTCTAAACCTCTTCTATTTTGTAATACTACTTCTGCTAAAGAATCTACCTGTTCTTGCAAATCTTGTGTAGTGCCTGATGAGGCCTGCATATCCAAGAATAGCTGCCTAGATAACTTGGTATGTTGCAGTTCCAAAGGCCACTGCAGTACTGGTCCCTAATCTTACAAATAGGTCACCTAGTTGCACTGCCCTTTAGCTCTTCTTGCCATGTAATCAATAGCAGGGATATGGACAGGTTCGTTTCCAGGAATAATATCTATGTCTGGAAGGAGAAAGGCTAGCACACATAACTCTGTCCAGATGCTGGATAACTGGGTAAAAGCCCTATTGCTGCCACAAACAAAAACTGAACTATTAAGGGCACATAAGGAGCCCGTATCATTAACAACACTAGAAGAAGAAACAAATCCCGCCACTTCTACAAAATCTCACAAGTATTGTTCAGGACTCTTCCTCTTCCTCCCTTCGTGTATTTATCTCTGTGGGTGTGTGATGTTGGCCCCTCCCCCAGCCTGTTCTCTGCCATGCCCACTTCTAGAGAGGGAGCCCATCTGACTCTGGTTGCTTCCAGCTCTGTAGGTCTCTCTTTCCTTGCATCCTTCCATGTATCCACGCTGTCCTACAGGATGTTTTGTGGTAGGAACTGCTTGCCCACTCGGGTTTCTGTGAAGACTAGACCAGTACTCTCCCCCCCCCAACCCCGGGTAGATTAGTGCCCTTTTCCCTCTGCTATCCTTTCCTTTTTGAACTCCCTTTTATCTCCCTATCCCCTCTACCCCCTCATCTTTCTCCCATTACTGTGTTGCATCCAACGTGTACCTCCCTGGGTTTGGTCCTCCCTCCTCCCCTTACCCTAGTTCTTGGACCAATTGTTATGGTACAGAAGTTTTCTCTTTTATACTCACCATACTGTTTCTACTTACCTCAGGGGGCTCATGCAGTATTTCTCCTTTTGTGATTGACTAACTTCGCTTAGCATAATTTCCTCCAGTTCTTCCCACGCAGAGATGTTTCATGTGTTCATCTGAGCTTTTGAGTGAGGCATAGTATTCCATTGTGTGTATGTGCCAGAGTTTGCTAATCCATTCATCTACTAATGGAAATTTAGCTTGCTTCCATGTCTTTGCGATTATGAATTGTGCTGCAATAAACACTGGCGTGCATACCGCTGGGTGTGGTTTATTTCTTGCCTCTTCTGGGTATATACCCAATAGTGGTATAGCTGGATCGTAGGGTAGTTCAACTTCCATTTTCATTAAATATCGCCAGACTGCTTTCCACAGGGGCTGTACATATCTACACGACCACCAACAATGTAGAAGTGTTCCTATATCACCACATCCCCTCCAACATTTGTTGCACTCTGATTTTCTGATCTGGGCTAGCCTTAAGGGTGTTAGATGATATCTCATGGTTGTTCTGATTTGCATTTCTCTGATGGCTAGTTAGCGGGAGCATTTTCTCATATGTTCATTGGCCATAAGGACCTCCTCTCCAGTGAAACTTCTTTTCAGTTCTTTTTCCCATTTCTTCATATGGTTATCTGTTTTTATCTTCTTGCTTGAGATGAGGGTATTGTAGATTTTTGTTATAAGCCCTTTGTCTGTTGCACTGTTGCTAAAAATCCTCTCCCAGTCTGTGGGTTGCCTGGCTACCCTCTTGGTAAAGTCCTTTGATGTACACATGTGTTTTATTCTAAGTAAGTCCCATTTGTCAATTTCAGGCTCCCCTGAATGTGTACCCTGTCCTGTTGCAGTTAGCCTTTGTATTTCTTGGGTCAAGGTTCTTAGATTTTCCCCGACTCTCTTGCTAATGGTCCTGATAGTTTGTGGTTTTACTTCCAGGTCTGTGATCCACCTCGAGTTTGTTCTTGTGCATGGACTGAGGTT
>PVJH01000137.1:241310-400581 GCA_004026705.1 Nesogale talazaci
CTTTTCCATTGATCTATATACCTGTCATTATGCCAGTACCATGCTGTTTTGACCACTGTGGCTTTGTAGTAAGTGTGAAAGTCAGGTAAAGCCAACCCTCCGACTGTGTTCTTATCCTTGAGGAGATCCCTGCTAATTCTGGGCTTTTTCCCTCTCCATATGAAGTTTGTTGTCAATTTTTCTAGTTCTCTGAAGAAAGCTGTTGGTATTTGGATCGGGATAGCATTGAACTTATAGAGTGCCCTGGGTAGGATAGACATCTTTATTATATTGAGTCTCCCAATCCATGAGCATGGGATGTTCTTCCATTTGTGGAGGTCACTTTTCGTTTCCTGTAATAGGGTTTTATAGTTTTCCTTGTACAAGTCTTTTGTTTTTTTTTGTCAGGTATATCCCTAGGTACTTTAATTTATTCTTGGCTATTGTGAATGGAACTGCTTTCTTGATCTCCTCTTCTGTGGTCTTGTCAGATGTGTAGAGCAGACTAATCGACTTCTGTTTGTTGATCTTGTATCCTGCTACTCTACCATATTCCTCTATTGCTGTTAGTACTCCGGATGTGGAGCTCTTGGGATTTGCGATGTACAGGATCATGTCATCAGTGAATAATGATAACTTGACCTCCTCCTCTCCCATTTGGATACCTTGAATGTCTATCCGTTGTCTTATGTTAATTGCTAAGACCTCCAGTACTATATTGAATAGAAGTGGGGATAACGGGCATCCTTGTCTAGTCCCCTTCTTCAGTGAGATTGATTTAGTCTTTTCTCCATTGACTATTATGTTAGCTGTTGGCTTCTCATAGATAGCTTGTATTAGCTTGAGGAACTGTCCTTCTATTCCCATCTGTCTGAGTGTCTTGATTAGGAAAGGGTGCTGGATGTTGTCAAATGCTTTCTCTGCATCTATAGAAATTATCGTATGGTTCTTGTACTTCAGTTTATCAATATGATGTATAATATTGATGGATTTACGGATGTTAAACCATCCCTGCTTCTCTGGGATGAATCCTACCTGATCCTGATGTATTATGCTTTTTATGTATTTTTGTATTCTATTGACCAATATCTTGTTGAAGATTTTTGCATCATGTTCATTAAAGATATTGGTCTATAGTTCTCTATTCTTGTGGGATCCCTTCCCTGTTTGGGTATCAAAGTTATACTGGCTTCATAAAATGAGTTGGGGAGTTTTCCGTCCTTCTCTATACTCTGGAAAACTTTGTGGAGGATTGGTGCCAGCTCCTCCCTGAAAGTCTTATAGAATTCCCCAGTGAAGCCGTCTGGCCCAGGAGTTTTTTTTGTTGGTAAATTCTTGATAACCATATCTATCTCTTCTCTTGTTATGGGTTTGTTTAGTTTTTTGACCTCTATCTGGGACAGTCTAGGGGGAGATTGTTTGTCCAGATATTTGTCCATGTCTTCCAGATTGTTGAACTTGTTGGAGTACAGATTTTCATAGTACTTTGTGATAATCCGTTTAATTTCATTAGGGTCTGTTGTGATTTCCCCCATTTCGTTCCTCATTCTGTCTATTGTTGCTTGTTCTTTCTTTTCTTTGGTCAGGTTTGCCAGTGCCCTATCGATTTTATTGATCCTTTCAAAGAACCAACTTTTTGCTATATTAATCTTTTGCATTGTTTTTTTGTCTTTCCAGTGGTTCAACTCTGCTCTGATTTTTATTATTTCTTTTCTTTTACTGTTGGAGGGATTATTTTGCTGGCTCTGTTCTAGTTGCTGAAGTTTTTGTGAGAGTGTGTCTGCCATATGCCTCTCTTCCTTTTTTATATATGCTCCTATTGCAATCAGACTACTTCTGATAACTGCCTTCGCGGTATCCCAGAGGTTTTGATATGTAGTATTCTCCTTTTCATTGAAATTTAGAAATGTTTTGATCTCCCTTCTGATCTGGGTCATTACCCATTCATGCCACAGGAGTTCGTTATTCATTCTCCAACTTTTTGCCCTTGTTTTACTGGTGGTCCTGTTATTAATCTCCAGCTTTATGGCATGGTGGTCAGAGAAGAATGTCTGTATGATCTCTATGTGTTTGAATTTACTTATGCTTTACTTGTGTCCCAGCATGTGGTCAATTTTTGAAAATGTGCCATGTGGACTTGAGAAGAATGTGTATTTTTTTTTCATTTGGATGGAAGGTCCTGAATATGTCCATCATATCTAGTCGTCTTATTGTGGTATTTAGTTCTATAGCCTCTTTGCTGAGCTTCTTTCCCAAAGATCTGTCTTTCTCTGATAGTGGCATGTCAAAGTCTCCTACTATAATTGTTGATTCTGTAATATCTTCTTTCATGTTCTGAATAGTCTGTTTGACAAATTTCGCGGGTCTCTCATTTGGCGCATATATATTTATTATGGTCACTGGTTCCTGGTGAAGTGTTCCCTTGAGCATTATAAAGTGCCCCTCCTTGTCTCCTTTTATGGCTTGAACCTTGAGGTCTGTTTCATCTGAGATTAGGATTGCGACCCTGCTTTTTATGATTCACCATTAGCCTGGTATATCCTCTTCCAGTCTTTTATTCTTAGATTATTCTTGTCTGCGAGTTTAATGTGTGTTTCCTGTAGGCAACAAATTGATGCATTATGTTTTCTGAGCCAGTCAGCCAGCCTTTTTATTTTAATGATGGAGTTCAGGCCATTGACATTTAGAGTTATTATTCCAATCTGTGGTGGGTTCATTTCTGGCCTTTTGGGTTTTTTAGTGTGTTTTATATCTTACTCCCCTTTTCATAGCTCTGTTGTGTTTTCATTAGGGGCTTCTTTATTGTTCTGTGTTCTACCTGTGGCCGTGTGTTCTTGGTGATTATGGTTAGTCGGTTGGCTTCTTGGTGAGGTTGGAGTATAGGATGGTCTCCTGTTTGTGTTTGGTGGGTGATGGTCTTCTGGCCATAGTGAGTCGGCAAGGATTTTCCTCAGAGTTGGGTGTCTCACAGCATATTCTTTAAGTTTTTCCTTATCTTGGTTTCAGTTGATAGATCTGCACATATTCTTACCTGAGAGCCCTTATATGTGACCATCCTCTTTTCTCTTGCTACTCTGATTTTCGCTTTTTCCTCAAATTTGGATAGTTTAACTATTATATGCCTTGGTGAGTTCTTCTTGGGGTCTAGTCTACTCGGTGTCCTCTCTGCTTCCTGTATGGTAGGCTGGGAAAGTTTTCTTTCAGAAATTCCCTTGTTAAATTAGCTGTTGATTTCCTCGCCGTGTCTTGTTCTGGTAGGCCAATGATACGGATGTTGTTCCTTTTCATAGTGTCGCTCATTGATCTTAGGTTTTCCTCTGTCTCTCTTATTATCTTGTTTGACTGTCTTTCACGTTTATTGAGGTCAACCTGATTGTCTTCCAGGTCACTGATACGAGTCTCAGCCTCATCCAATCTGTTCGTGAGATCCGCAACCCTGTGTGCAGCTTCTGCTATTTCCCCTGTTAACTCCTGTATTTCTCTCTGATGCTTGATCCTCATTCCCTCTATTGTGGACTTCATCCCTTCTATTGTGTCCTTCATCCCCTCTATCATTGCATCTTTTTTCTGCATAGCTTCCTTTATCTCTTTTATTTCTCCTATCAATCTTCAGAGGATTTCTTTTTGGGGCAGATCCACATCAGATTCTTCTATGAGTGTAATGAGATCTGTTGCTGTGGTTTGTCTTTCTTGTTTACTTATTAGTACTGAAGTGGTGTTCTGTTGTTTACGTGATGCTTTTGAAGAGGTCGGTGCTATTTTCCTTTTTCCAAAGTCCCTTGTTTACTTTCAAAGTGATTGGTGTTTTCACAGGGTACCTGTGTTTTACTGTGGAGATTGGTTGCTGTGTAGTCAGGTACCATGTTGCCTTAAAAGTAAGCTGTCCCCTTGTTTCCACACAGCTTTTCGTGCACACAGATTTCTGGACACAGGTTCCCGGACACCCACACACTCCCAGCCACAGATATCCACACTGTACGTTGCAGCAGGCTCCCACCTCTGGTGCTGGGTTTGCAGAAGTTCAGCTTACGTCCTGAGCCAATCAGCTGTCCTCTTATTCTCACACAGATTCTGTGCACACAGGCTCCTGGGGGCAGACTTTAAGGCCCACAGACTCCCTGGCCTACAGGCTCCCCAGCTTGGAAGGACTGGAGGAGGATCACAGGGTGGGGGACAGACTCAAGTGGTCAGACTCCCCACCTAGGAGAGGTCAGAAGAGGACCGCAGGGCAGAACCGTGCTCAAGTGTCTAGGCCCCCCCAGCTAGGAAAGACGGGGAGAGGACTACAGGGCAGAACCAGACTCGAGGGGTCAAATTCCCGACCTATGAAAGGCTACAGGAGGTCCACTGGGCAGAGCCAGACTCAGACGTCCAGGCTCTTCAGCTAGGAAGTATTTTCATGTCTTTTTATGTGGACTCTTTTGATGGTTCACATTTAGCATGACTAGTGATAAGATTGAGTTTAAATTTATCTTATTTGTTTTTGATTAGTTCAATCTTTATTTGCTTATTAATTTTGGTTTAGAAGGTTTGATTTTAGGGTTAATAGTATACTTTTTTTAACATAGCATAGCCTTTTCATATGAACTTTATATAGGGTATGAGGCAGATAATCCCAGTTTTTAAAATCACTGACATATTCTATAAATATGAGTGTGTACATGCACATCTCCATGTCAAAATTATCTCTCCTTTTCATTTAGTGGGATTTCAAGGAGTTTGTATTTTTTTCTTCTTGAGTTTGTTTTTCTATTACTTCTATAATAAATGTTCCACCATACTAAGAATAAACCATTCTGAGTTATTCTGGGCTTAATCTAATCATGGGAGAATGAGACTGTGATTAAATAAAATGAAAATGATCTCTGTGCAATTAAGATATTGCCATTTCCCGACTTTCCTGCCTACAGCAGCTGGTTTAGAGAGAGGACTGCAGGTACGGCTTCAGCTGCTGAGGACAGCCTTGAAGCTCAGCCGATTTGACCCATCCACTTTGTTTGGGGTAAACCAAGGCGAATGCAGTAGACCAGCAATGGGAACAAAGCCACACAATCCCTGAGGAATCCCAATTGTAGACTTCTGACCCAGGGGGAAGCACTTAGCACCTCATCTGACCCGGTTGGGGTTTATTCACAAGGGGCCCACACTGAAATCCTAACGGTATAACAAGATGGAGGGGGGGGCACTAGACCACTCCATTCGTGACTATGGGAAGAGCAATGGGGACTTGTAGGATGCATGCCTCTAAGTCACAAAGGCTGAGGACTGAAGGGTATAATTTTTGTTGGGTAAGTGGGTTCTGGGATATGGAACCCTGAAAGAAAAGAGGATTGGACTGATAGATTATAACAAGGCCTGCTTGCTATTTAACAGAGAGATATTCATCTACTCTGGGTCAAGATATCAGTTAGACTAGGAACATTTGTATGATCTCTCTCTCTCTCTCTCCCCCTCATTTTCTTTCTCTATAATGATTATCTATATAAGATAGGCAGGATAAGCAATACCAAGGAGATAGTGGACAGAACCAACAGTTCCTAGGCTCATCAGAGGGGAGGAGAGGAGGAGAAGGAAGCGATGAGTCAATAATTACAGGAACAGGGGGATAGCAAGAATTCTAAAACTGATGGTGACGAGGGTGTAGCAGTCCCAGTTTTGATCAACTGAAGTGTATCTCAGTGGAATTAATGAGAGGCGAATAGTAGGTAAACATTGGGGCAAGAGGAAAGAAAAGAGAAAAAGAAGAACAAGAAAGTAACAATTAGATGTATAGGTACAAATATAGTTACGTACATTTGCAAAGATTTAAAAATAGCTGCATTGCACACACAAATGCAGCAAGGAAGCTGATGGAATTTGGGCCTCTACTTAAATCTTCCCTCAGTACAAGAACAATTTGTTCTAAATAATGTAGCACTGTGTGATACTCACATACTCATAATCGCTGAAGACAAAATGGGTGCATAAGCAAATGTGGTGAAAAAAGCTAATGGTGCCCAGTGTGATAGGTAGCTGTGCTATGCCAATGTGGCTAAAGAAGATAGGTAGGTCTGTTATGACAACGTGGCCAATGAACACATGTGAGATCAATTGAAGGGCAGAGACATAAATGACTCTGTGAGCCTCGCCTTTCTCTCTTGCTCGTGGGTCTTCAGACCAGCTGGCTGCCATGCTTGACCTGTGCCTCAATCTGCAAGCTACACTACCCCTGGAACACCTAACCCGTGGACTGTCTGGCTGTGAGTTGAGGTTCCTTCAAGGCCTGCTTTGCCACACTCCTGGAATATATATATCTCTTGCGCTGGGGACTGTTGGACCCTGTCATTGGGCTGACTGTGGGTGACCTGCCTTGCTGTTTGCTGCCTGTGGCCGGATAACCTGAATTGCTCTGCAGAGGACTACTCGGCGGCCCTCAAGACTCGTACTGGCAGTGTACTAGCTGTCTCACACAAGTGAGTTGCACCAAGCCATTTGTACGGCTTTATAGATTAGTTGGCTGTTTATTTCTTATGTTAGATATCTTTCTATCTAAATAGAATTATTAGTGTCCTGGTTTTGTTTCTCTAGAGAACCCTCTCTAACATGCCTAGCTATTAAAAGATATGGCATCTAGGATCTTAAAGACTTGAAGTTAAATGAGCACTTTTCTAGCAGGGAAGCAACAAAATCCACGTGGAAGAAGCACACCAGCCTTTTTGATCATGATACACTGACGGGAATAGGTAACAGAAGCTGAAAAACAAGCAATGAAGGTGACATGAAGAAATGTGGACTTCCAAAATCCACCCATAAGATAATTGGACAGTTCCTCTCACAGGGGTCACATGGAAGGGATGACATATCCAGAATGTCATATAGTAACAATGAAGGACATAACTATCCTCTAGGTCTTTAATATTTCTTCTTCTTACTATTATGGTCATTGTTTTACCTCATTAATCTTGTTAAACCTGCATACGTTCATTTGTATAATTCAGATTGTTCGATGCAAGAAAGTCAAGACTGATAACCTTTCAGAAACAGTAATGATTCCCTGACAGTACAGGAGGAGGGGTGGGGAGAGGGAAGCTGATAGCAATGGTGACTGTATAAGCCCACTTGAGGGGAACGAATAACAGAATTAGAGATGAATGGATATATTGGATGATTTAAGATATGGCATAAATAAATAATATTTAATATAATAATAAAGGGTCTGGGTGGTAGGATGGAGGAGAGAAGGGATAAAGGGGAATTGATATCTGAGAGTTCAAGAAGAAAGAAAATATTTTGAAAGTTATGGTGGTAGCAATTGTAAAATTATGCTTGAGCTAGTTGAATTATGGATTCTTATATTTGCAAGAGCTCCCAGTAAAATTAATAAAAATAAATTTTTCGATACTACCATTTCCATGAAATCTGTTCTTGTTTATTCCTATCTTAATATAACATAACCCACTTACTCAAACCCAAACCATGTGTCCTTTAAGAATGAGTAAATACAAGGAATTTCAAAGGGTTAGTGGGAAAATTCCATGAACCTTTCATCTATTTTTCCAAACCCACCAACAAATCAGACTGCTTATCACTAGTATTTTTATTTACAAAATAAAAATCTTTATTTTTAATTTTAATCTTGTTCTATATATTCTCTTCTGCATCACATGTGTAATATGGTAGCTAATTCTCCTACTGTAAATATTTTTACTCCTTTGTTAGAGAACATGGCAAAACTCTTAGGCAAAGTTTTTCATTTCTGCTTAAACTCACACAAACTATCGAGGAGAAGAATGCAATGCATTCTCAAATACTTAAATCAATAGCCAGAAAATGATCCCCTGATTTATTTAATCTTTTATTTAAATGACACTACACAAGCCTGACATCAAGTGCATTTTCTGATGTTTTCAATTGGTAAGATAGCAATACAATTTAAATTATTTCACTTCATTATCAAGTGTAATTAAAACTATGCTACATCTTTAAGATAACTGTACATCAAAGCAAGCCATGTATTAAACAGTTGCATACTATACTAAAATTGTATCAAAATGCGCTTACCAAATGTTACATTTTTTCCCAAATATTACATTTTAAGACTTCAAATTCTGTTGTATTTTGTGACACTTTGTAAAGTACTTTTGTCAGTTTTCCTTCATTTCTTTTGTCTTGCTATTACTAAAGGCCATGGTGTATTTAAAACTAAGCGATCAAACCAATGTCCAGGATCTCAGCTTTATAACAGTGAGCATCAAGGTAGCACTTAGAGGTTATTATCCGTTTTCTAAGGACCTGGATAAAGAAATAAACCAACTAAAATTGGGCCTAGAATCACTATTTTGTTCTCAAAGACATTAACAATTGAGGTGGTTGGACAGACTTTCACAGAAATGCACAAACATTGAAATGAGGCATAAACCCGACTTATGGCATTCGTATGCTTATCTTCAATCTAAGGCTATTACAAATCCATGAGTGCTTCCCTATCCCACTGCCCACAACAACTTAATAACCATCACAAACTTTCATAAACTGCTGGATTATAGAGCACTTAAATGAGAAGGCACTTATATTTTCCATACAGCACCTGTGTTCTCAAAGGGGTGGGTTACTAGTTACACAAGGTTGATTAGCAGTCTCTTGCCAACAAAAAAATTAGCAGCTTGTTTTCCAGAAGCAGTATTAAAAAACAAAAACTAACTGCTATGCTTTATTTGTCTATAGCAAGCAGAAGAACAGACATGAAACATAACAGGAAACTGTGTCACTCCAAAGACATCACAAGATCGAATGATGCGAAAACCTTCACCAAACATGGGCCCCCGGCACCAGTCACAGGAAGAAGTGCTGAAATGAAGGAAACATTGAATCAAAGGGAGAGCCTGTCTTGTGAGTAGCCTCTGAATTACTTGCTCCTGGGCCTGAATTTCAGCCTGAGGGTTTCCAAAACTTCAGGTTAATACACCTGTAAGCGTGGCTTAAGGACTTGATGTAGGACATGTCCCTTAGCTAGACCGTGTTTTTCTTTCACAAAATATTCATTTACTGATTTAGCATATTCCTTTTGTCTTTGTGAATGATTATGAACGTACTAATATTGGATATTGTCAAAATGGAGCACTATATAAGTCATCATATTATTAACACGTGCTTGATATTTTCTGTTTAAATAAAGCATTACAGATGTAGTTAATACCCTTTGTCCTTCCCCGATTTCATTAACTTCCTTCCCAGAAGTGACCAGTTTCCTGAGGTGGATCGCTGTCATTCTGTACATGTTTCAACCTTTGAATATACTTCAATTTTATGTAAGTATCACAAGCAGAAGGGGCTCTAGGGGTGCAGTAGTTAAATGGTGGGCCGTGAACTGCAAGATCAGCAGTTTGAAACCATCAACAGCTCTGAGGCAGAAAAGACAAGGGTTTCTACCTCCGTTAACAGTTACAGTTGTGGAAACTCACAGGAATACTTCTACCCTGTGCTCAGAGAGCCACGGTGAGTTGGCATAGATTCAATGGCATTGGGTTTTTTGTTTTAATTATATAGTATATCCTTCAGCACCTTGCAGTTTCTGCTCAAGAGTTAAGTGTCGATCATGATTTAAATAAGTCCAGCCGATTCATTTTAACTGCTATTTTTCTTGGAATGGATATTTCATAATCTATATATGGAATATGGGCTCTGTTCTGATACATTAAGGTGAAACCTCTGTCTGCTTGAGGTGGTACAATTCGGACGGAGAGACAAAGAGAGGTAGACAGCAATGAGGAATTATAGAGGGCAAGAAGGAAGTGCACGACTGCCTATGGCACAGCTAGAGACGTTGGAGAGGTGGTGGAGTCCGGAACTGCAGTCCGCGGGCTTGGCGGTTCAAATCCAGCGGCGGCTGGGTAGCGCCCACAACCACCAGAGGCAGTGATGCCCACAAAAAACAAAGAGAGAGAGAGAGAGAGACATTGGAGTGGCAACAGACACGGAGTTTGGAGGGGTTTTAGGGCGTTCTTTGTGCAGAGCTCAGGGCTGAGTTGCCATGGACAGAACTCAGCAAAAGTAACAGCAGGTAAACTGGAGATTCAGATGCAAGCAAAGGTAGACATGGGAGGTAAGGGTGGGGTCGGGTAGCAAATCTTCCTTCAGTGTTCCTATTTCTATTGGTGTACCACAAATACTCGTGACTCTCACGATGGAAACCTTGCTCATTTTCATTCCTCAGCCTGTCATTTACCTCGCCTATGTAGGCAGAAGAAGTGCAGTTAACCTCTATGATTTGTCTTGCATCATCTTCTAAGTGTTTACTCTCATGGCTACGTATTACCTAGGTTCAATCTCTCCTTAACTATCAAGTGTGTTTTCACTGATCTCAACCCAGCCTTTCCCTACGCTTGAGCATCCTGGGCCCTCTTGCCAGATCTGCTTGTGGGGCACTCGATGATTCCCGTGGCCTAAAGAAGAAACCACCAAAGCTGAGCTCTGCGTTCAAAGATCGCTATCAGCTATCTCTGGCTTGCTTTTCAATGATGCTTTCTGATTCTCTTCATAGAGGCTGTGCTCTCGTTGAATTCAATCGTTTTTCTTGTCTATGCATCCTCTCATTTTTCTCAGCCTCTGTTCATTTTCTTCCTTTGTTCTTTCTTGTATTTTTCTCACTTTGGGGCATATTTCAAAATATATTAATATTACCCTTCTCAAAAATCTCATTTTTGAGTCTTTTTTTCTAGCAGTAGTTGTAACCACTTCCTTCTGTAACTCCTTAAAAAAAAGGATTAATATATGGAAAAAATGTGTAATTTATCAGGGGGCTGTGAGGGGTAGGGAGAGGAACTGATATCCAGGGTTTCTAATACACAGTAAATGTTTAGAAAATGATAAGGGCAACATATGTACAAATATGTTTGATATAATTCATGTATGGAATCTTATAAAAGGTGTAAGAGCCATCTGGAATTTGCTTTCAGAATTGTATTTTTTTTTCTTGTGGCATCACTGCCCTGGTGGGAGTAGGAAGCCCAACCTTGCTCCTGGAGAGCAGAATTGTATTTACTTTCCTTAAATACTATAAAAGTATTTTAGATTCTGTAAATAATATTAATTAGCTAAGATCCTTGGAGACTTTCACTTGTTAATTATTTTTTGATACTTTATTTTTGGTTACTTATTTCAGCCTACATCTGCAGTTTATTTTTAATTGTTCTTCTACAAGAAAGATAATTCACATCTCTAGGACAACTTAGTCCTTTCCAGGCCCATATTCAACTTACGAATTTGAACCTCAGCTTTCCCACCTTATGGTGAGGCCAACTGTATTGACCTTTCAGTGTGAATGTGCAGCTCTAAAGTAACATTGAAAAAATTTGAAGGTTATTATTTCAGATCACAGTGGTTTCATTTGTTTGGAAAAACCTATTTAAGGCTTTTGAGCGAGTTTAAAGTTGTTAAGAGAGATAGGATTGACTCTTCAGTCTCAAGAGTTTGCTGATTCCTGGCCTAGCCCTTTAGTCCATTTTGTTCCCTGGACCTGTAAATGTTCATTACTCTTCTTTCTTGTGTGAAGAGCCTAATAAGTGATTCTTAGATAAACCACCTTAGATGCTTTAAAAACCCTAGTCCCAACTTGCCCAAGTATCATGGAAAACATTGTCTTTGTGAGTTCCATAATGCCAGTTGACTTTGGTGTCCTCTGAGACTATCATCCAACTCCTTTAGGCCTAGTGACTCAAGGTATTTGTTTATACCTAAGAAGTTTTTATAACTTTTCTCTTGAGTATGCTGCTACATTTACGAAAACATTTTCAGCAAAGATAAATACATATATTCTCTGTGAAATAGACATTCATGAGTATACGCTTACCCTTCCTTCCACACCTGTTAGTCTGCATGACTATCCATACATCCTTTTCTATACTCTGAAATAGCTGAGCTGAACCGGTGTCAGTTCTTCTCTGAAGGTCTGGTAGAATTCACCGAGGAAGGCGTCTGGACACAGATTTTTTTGGTTGGAAATTTTTGATGAACTGATTGATTTCTTCTTCATGGGTCTATTTGTGTAACCTATTTAATCCATGTTAACTTAGATAGTATTTCTATAAATTTATTGATTCCTTCTAGGTTTCCAAATTTATTGGAGAATAATTCTTTGTGTTGTTTCCAAATCATAAAGACCCTATGCACAAAAGCAGGAAACACTGCCCACTTCTGAATCATATTCATAATTGTTATGTCTGAGCCCATTGTTACAGCCAGGGTTAAACCATTTGTTTTTGTGGGCATCACTGCCTCTGGTGGTCGTGGGCACTACCCAGTGCCGCTCCTGAGAGCCGCCGCTGGATTTGAACCGCCAAGCCTGTGAGCTGCAGTCCCGCACTCAACCACTTACGCCACCTGGGCTCAGCCTGGGTTAAACCATTTAATTGAGGGTCTTCCTTTTTTTTTTTTGCTGACCCTCTACTTTACTGACCATAATCCCCACCCACCCCAAGGATGGGGCCCTCTCATAAAATGATGAAGTCTTGCCATCTTTGCTTCTAGGGAACATTCTGGCTGTGTTTATTCCAAGACAGTTTCCATCTGTCCAGGGATGCCCAGGACCTTGCACAATGTATACTATTGGTCTGAGGAGGGGGCATTCATGTAACTCTAGACTCAGAGATGACAGGCCTTTCACATGATCCACAGTAGCACAGCACTGACCTGTAGCAGAGCAGACACCGTGTGCAGGGAGGTTACCCAGCAGCTGTGTGGGTGAAGGGGGTGATTAGCCACCTTCTGGTCACCAGGAGGAAGTGAGGAACAAGGGAGGATCCCATCTTTCCCACTGCCAGACACTAGTGTTCCAGGCTACTGTATGGATAGAATAACATTTCAAGATGGTCACTTGTGTCAGGTTAGCATGTAATTCACCTGTCTCCTCTCTCACAATGTTTGTTGTTGTCCTTTTATTCAGTCTTCAATTCACTTCTATATCTTTTCCTCTGAAGCTCAGGGTTCTAGAATTATTGTGTCTATTTCATTTGGTCTTTGTTGTAGAGGGTCTGTATACTATGTCCAGTTGTCCATCTTACTGGAAGTCTAGTTTTTAATTCTCTAAGAAAATTTTGCCCTTGAAGATTTTTCTTACTTTCCCATAAGCAATAAAATCTCATGGACATTGACATTTCAATTAATGCTTTTAAATAGAAAACTTTTGGACTAGGTTTTGGTTTTTTTTAGGGTCTATCTTCAGGGACATTTTTTTTGTTATATCCCTTCTCATGAATTTATTCAACTTTTCTATGTTTCATTTTGAATTTTCTTGGGAATTAATTTTACTTATCCATATACAAATTATTTTTATCGCAGGTAGAATTCTGTGCCCTACTACCACCAACAAATGGCAAGTGGATTGTAGGTCCTAACTACATCCATGCTTATATCTTTGAGGAATGTGTTTTCTTCGCTATGTTAACAAAGTCATACTAGTTTAGACTCTATCATGAGTCAATCTCTTTTGAACTAAAAAGGCTGATTCTGCAAGCAGACAGAGATGAGGAAAATAGATGGCATGTGTGTTAGTCTAGGTAGACTAGAGAAAAAAATTCATAAACACTCATATGTGTATAAGAAAGAGTTTTATATACAAGAGCAACTGTACATTAAGAAAACATCGCAACTCAGTCCAGTCCAAGATCATAAGTTTGATATTAGCCCATATGTCTGATACCAATCCATAAGTCCTCTTCAGACTCATGAAACACATGCAATGACACCAGGACAATCACAGGCCAGTGGGTGCAGTCTTGTGTATTCAGTGGTGGTAGAAACATCTCAGCACTGGCAGAGGCCTCTCTGTTGCTTCTCAAGCATCTCAGCACTGGCAGGAGTCTCTACTTGACTTTTCTTCCTTCAGAGTTCTGGTTACATCAAGGTAAGTCCATATGTCTTCCAGGATGTCTCACAATGAGTCAGCCTTATGTTTTGTCAGTTGGGTGTCTCCAAGGGACTGAGTTGAGAGAGATAGTGTCCCCACCTCTAAGAAGGAATGACCACATTTCCCAGAATTCTCAGGAGAAGGCCACGCCCACACAGAGGTCTCATTGGCCATCTCCAGGTTGACAGGCTAGACTCCACTCCTACACTCGTAATCCTCAAATGGACACCAGATTAGGTAACTGCCATAGCATGCTACATGATACCTTCCAGGAACCAAGAAACAGAACTGCAGAGATAAGGGACTTCCCTCAGAGTTAATAGAAATAGAATGTGTTCCCCTAAAGCCAGGCCCTGAACTCAGATGCCTAGCATTCTAAGTGGGGCTAAAATAAATTTCAATATAGTATAGTAGCACTAGATAACTAAGATGATTCATTAATTCAATAATCTAAGTGCTGATAATTAACATAAGGATTAGTCAAAAAAGAACTGCTACAAGGGTTCTAGTTTATACAGGCATGTGTTATTCCAAACAAAATATCTTTAGTCATGTTGCTGAGATCAGTGGATGGCTGCAGACATGTTCTCTCAGTAATACACTTGGCTTGGTCTTCTTAGGGTGCCTTCGAAAAATAAATGGCCCATCAAAACAGTGACTTCAGACTGGATCTACTTGGCTAGTTAAATTAAAGCAGAAAAGCCACCCAGAAGGTTGCGGTGGACAGTCTTTTGAGCTTCCAATGGGAAATTTTGATAGATCTTCTCAATTGACATTTCACCTATTTTGAAATGAGAAAACCACTCGTACACTGAGTTTTTCCCATAGAACTGTCATGGTAAGCTATGTTCAACCTCACAACAATTTCTGAGGCATTTTTCCCAAGCAGGAAACAAAATTTCACAGCCACATGCTGTTCTCTTAGATTTGCCATCACAAAAAAACAAGGTTCAAGTGAAACTGCTTTCATACACACACACACACACACAAAAATCACTGTGACCAGAGAGAACCTTCCCAAGGGATGCCACTGGGTGCACTAACTCAAAGTGAGTTGCTTGATGCTCACCTAGCATGAAAAATGTGTACTAAGAAAGTTCCGCTCTGCCCAGAACAACTCCAGTGTGTGTGGGGGGGGTACCCCCTCATATATATGGATATATTTGGAGATATATATATAGTCTCTATACTACCTCATGAAAGCCTCACCTGTTTCAGTTTGTATTCATGACGCTATTTAAATTCAAGGGTTGAAGATAAGATAGCAATGGCTACTTTATCTTTTTGTTCTTAGTTGTGTTAACCTAGGTAAAATTTCCTGTCTACCCATTGTCTTTTAATTAACAAAGAGCATTTCCATGTGATTAGTGTATGATAGCAAATGAAGAATATTAAATATTTTTCACATTTTATAAGGATTGCTAAGGCCAAATGTTTTTAAAAGTCAGCATGATGAGACATGTTGAACTCTGCATTTAAATTCTTAAGTTATAATTCATGATAAATCTTACAAATAGCTATTCAAAAAACATAAAACTGTTGAAATATGTGACTGATGCTTTTAGCAACTTATTAGAAAGAATAAAGTTTAGGTGATATCTTATTATAAATTATATATTTGTACATTATGTGATACGCCTTAAAATAATTAAAAAATAATAGATTTTAAAAATTCTTGGGAAAGGGTTAGAGAGAAAGAATCACTGCCTTCAAAAGTGTATAGACCTAGATGGAGACTATGTAAAGAAACAACAACTTCACACTTTGATATTTTTGCTTCATCATGGTTTCTATGATTTTACAGCGATACTTTTTGACATCTCTGTACACTATCTGGAAAAAACAAGAGGCAAGACTAGGTGAATTGCAAGTGTGTGTGGCTAAGGCACGTAGGCAGGATTAACAGACAGTGAGTCGCCCACTTGTCACTGCCCCCTGAGGGACAGGGGTGGCTCTGCGCATGATTGCTGTATTCCTGATCTCGACAGGGGAGAGGCTTAGAGGAAAGCATTGCCCTGTAGTGTTTCTGATGCTATGTAATTCTTCTCTAAGGAACCTACATCTTAATAATTCATAGAAAACATTTATGTAGCAACTGTAAAGATACTGTCAACTACATCTCAACAATCCCTAATCAACACTGGATTTTAGAAATACTTGGTGATTATAAGAAAACAAGGCAGAAAAAGACCATATTATCATGTCTAATAAACCAGAGGAGCAATTTTTGAAGTGTGTGTGTATTTTAAGAGTAAAAAACATTGAATATATAATAAAGAGCACTTTAAACATATAAAAGTTTTTTGGGTGAAAGTTAAAAGGGTTTGCTCACCATCTTAATAAGCTTTGAATTTCCTCTGGCATCACATCATGATATTTTTGTAGATAATGTTTCAAAAAGAAAGAACAAGTAAGATGAGTGAGAGACTGTGGGTTATTCAAAGAATTCTCTGTCCAAAGAATAGGATGAGTGTAATTATTATCAAAGTGGATTTTTTTCAGATTAATCTTCAGAATTCCAGGTGGGAAAGAAGTCAGATAATTTCCATCGACATTCAGTTTTTCAAGTGATCTACATATAAAGAAACTATAGTTTAAACTGTATTCATGCAATTTATAATACTGAAGTAAGATTCAGAGCCAATGTTCTTTAAAAATTATATAACATTTTATATTGATAAAATATAAGTACATATTTAAATAATTTGCTAAAACAGAGAGACTTTACTTATAAAGCAAGTGAACCATGTATTTTTCTGCTATTAGGTTCATTAGTGTTGTGCTTAGTGTGCTTGTAACATATCTTGTCACTGTCAAAAAGAAATATCCAAAAGCACAGCAAAGATAATTATATTAGAGTGCAAGTGTATTGCTATTAGTTTCCATCGTGGTCAGGCAGAGACCATCGCAATCTTAAGCATGCCGGATTGAACTTGATTACTTGGCCAGGTGCTTTCCTTGCAGACCTGCTCGGAGTTGATCAGGTATCTCTTACTTGTTCCATAACAGAAATTTCTTTCCTGGATTTTGGAATGTTATGGGAGTCTTTCTTTCTTACTCATTATTATTATATTATTCTTACTGCCTTATTTCAAATTTGATTTTTATCATTTCTGTTGAGTTTCCCAGTTTGTAATGCACAGGAGGAGTGGATATATAGTGATAATAACTGATACAGGGCTTGATAGGGGATTCAGGGGTGGGGAGTGGGTGACGGGAAGAGAATGGATATTTCAGGAGAGGGACGTGAAGATGAGAATGGGAGGAAGGACTAGAACTATGATTGCACAACTCATTTTATAGGGAAATTAACCATGGGGAGGGGGATGTTCTAAAATGTATATGGTAATGATTGTACTATTCTACTTGATATGATTGAATGACTGAACTATTGAAGTTAGTGCTGTGTAAATTATGTGTCAATAAAACTTTAAAATATTAATAGTAAAAATCGAATCAAGAGATGGTTCTGTTTATCAAATACATTTGATGTGAAGAGGCTGAAATGAGGACTTTGGGTAAAGGTAATCTGGAACCTCTAAATTCTACTGTATAGTCTAGGCTCACATATCTTACACACATCATTAAGTTCTTGAGTTATGATTCTTGCTGCCAGTAAGAAAATATTTAGAGCCATGAGGTGAGGAAAATGCATTTTAGGTCCCTTCATCCCTCGATACCAGTTTGACTAGTGCACTTTCCATGATCTGAGAGAGGTTAACAAGACCTCATGTTCTGCTGTTAGAGAGCTAGTGTGGTCAAGCCATGTGTGGACAATCAGGGTGTTTATGAGGTGGGGAGTTTAGGGACATGAAGATGACCACTGGGTGAGGCTGCCCTGCCTGGGTTCCTCTACCTGAGGGGATTTACCAGTTTGGGTGTACTTTCCTCCACAATGAGTTTTGAGGTTGCCTAATAGACCCTAACAGAAGTCCCTGGATGATGCAAGCAGTAAAGCACTCAGTTGCTCACCACAGAGCTGGAGGTGTGAAACCATTCAGAGGGATCTTGTGAGAAAGACCTAGTCCAGTCAAAGCAGTAGCTTCTGAGGGAGTCTACCAGGTCAGTTAGATTCAAGATAAGAGAGATTATGGAGAATGTCTTTTGGGATTCCAAAGTGGTAATCTTAATAGATTTTTACCCCTCAAGGTTCACAGAATGATCACATAGGCTTATAATGAAGACATGTTGAGAAAATGAAAACTGTCTTAGTGAGAAAAAGGAATGGAAGATTGCATTGGAGAGGAACAGGTGAGCAAAGTGTGCCAAGGAATGTTTGTCCATCACAACCACGCACCTGCTCAATCTTCAAGGATAGCAAGGGCAGTCCAAGGAGAATTCCATTGAGACCCTTACTCCATCCATAGCCTCTACCTTGCCCCTTTAGACGTCCTTTAATTCCCAAACTGAAGAACATTGAAGGGGAACATTATTTGAGTTCCTTGAGGTTACAAACACTGCTGTTTCGATGTGGTAGAGTTTTTTTGAGGTGATGTTATGTTAGAGAAGTGGAAACACTGCTTTCAGAAGTGTACAGACTCAGATGGAGCATATGTCAAGAAGCAAAAGCTTCGTATTTGCCTAAATAAGTTTTATGTGATATTTTCGACATACTTAAATTTTTTTACTTAGTTTCATAGATCTTAAAGAAATAAGAGATGGGAAACACACAGATAGGATCACGCACAAACTCACTGTCACATTAGTTACAACAATAAAGAAATCCAAACAGTCTAAGTGTTCATCAATGGATAAACAAACTATGGTACATACAAACAATGGAACACTATACAATAAACTATTAAAGAATAATTAATAATTCACCAAAATCTCAAAACATAGATGAAACTGGAATACAGTATACTGTCTTAAAAATACTACTAAATACTACTAAATACAAAAAATACTTAAATTACAAATTTTTGTAAATATTATGCTTCACCCAGTATATTTTATGGCTACAAAGTCAAAGAAAATACTGTTTTTTTCCATTACAATAACCATCAAAGATAGCCTTAAGCAACATCATATTTCAAGTGTACTTACTACCTCCAAAGTACCTGAGTTTATAGATTTCATTTGGAATAGACGTAAGCTCATTGTAGGAAACATCAAGTTCCTCAAGAAAGGCCAAAGCAAATAACCTTAAATGGGAAGAGAAAATGAACTGTAAACATGGTCATATGTTAGAAGGGGAATTTCTCAGCATAACAAAAGCCATCCATCTATGTGAAAACAATAACCTGCCTCACTTAATGGAGAGAAATCAAAAGCACTCCTTCCTTGAAAGGGAGCTAGAGAGGGTTGGCACTTATTGCTTTTATTTAATATAGTCCTGGAAGTTTTAGGTAGTACTATAGCACATCAAAATATATTAAATAAAATTTATTTGTTCAAAGATGATATAATCAAATATATAAAAGACTCCACGGATTAAATTAGAAAGTTGCTGAAACTAATTTAAAAATTCTGACTTATATTCACCCTACTATAGGGAGCAGTAGAACTGCCAATATATTCATGAAAACAGAATACTTCAAGAAAGCAGAACGATGTCTCATCTTTCTGGGAAAGCTGGTGGATTCAAACTGCTAACATTTTGATTACCAGCTGAATGTATTGATGTCGACGCCACCACCATGGTTCCACTTCTGTAAAGATTGCAGCCCAGGAAATTCTATGGGGCAGTGTCACTCTGTCATATAGCGTTGCTATGGGCAGGAATCAGCTTAATGGCATCAAACAGCACATTTCCAGACACAATAGATGACACTCCCAAACTTGGTGCCTATTCTATTTTATAGGTTTTGAGCGCATTCTTCCTGGACCTTCCAGCCTAGGAGAGCTTCTTTCCTTCTCTGCCTGTTCACCATAGGGCATACCCTACTGTGTAATGAAGCTTGAGGTCACAAAAACTGCTGTTATACATTTTGTAATTTACATCCCTCTTGTAAATTTTGAACTCTAGGGGTTAGAAGCTGTACTTATATTTCTCTAAACCATCACATCACACAGTGCCTAATACATTGTATGCGTTTAGGATTTCAAGAATCAATGAAAAGAATGGTTATCCTGGTCATTTAAAGTCATTGCTTGAGTCAAGGATGTATGTTTGGATTGTGATAAGAGCTGTATGAGCCCCCCAATAAAGTGATTTAAAAATAAAAAATAATTTAAAAATTTAAAAAAAATGAAATGAAATAATTGGTTCTGTGGAATTGACTCAGACTGAACAGGAAAAGCAAAAGATATGTCTTTCCATCTAGCATTCATCCTCTACAAAATACACTTTAATATCATCTGTTCCATGTTTCAACTCAAAATTCTAATTTGGGCTTTTTTTTGCCTATGGTATTTTCTCAGATCACTCATCTTCTCCAATCATGTCATTACTGGCACACCAGTAGGGTTATGGGCCTTTATTATTTGTGTCAATTCCTGTTGTTTGGGATGGTCAACAGGGCTCGTGGGCAGTATTTAGGTAACTAAGTAAGAAACTGGATCCCCAAACTCTCACCATCATTGAGTGCATGCCCTTATATAGTGATCTTAAAAGACAGGGTAGACTTGTCCCTATGAGTTCCCAAGACTGTAACTCAAACTCCATCTTTCTCTCTCAAAGCAGCTGGTAGTTTTGAACTCCTAACCTTGTTGTTAGCAGCCTAATACGAAACCACTATGTCGCAAGTCTCCTTACATAGCTGGGTACGTTCTAGAACTGAAATTTATCCTATCTACCTGTGAATTTAGAGAGAAAATCTGTTTAGACACCTTCTCTTTCTTCTGGTATGTCAGATACCATCAGCATCAAAATCGAGCACAGTTTTTAAAGACTTGTAGAAATTGAAACATTTATTTCATTACTTTCCTTATTATACATCATGGATGCACAGTTGCTCCAATGAGAGCCCTATGGATGCTTGGAAAATTAGGAGAGCATAATAATTAAAGGCAGCAAGAGTGATAACAATCACCTCAATGTTACTTATTGACTAGTAGCCAACTACATGTTCTGGAAAATGTAAAATACTCTCTCATGGTACTGCTCAAGGTTGTTACATTTTTTATAGATAAAAAATCTGGCCTAAGCCCCGGTGGTGTAGTGGTTGTGCATGGGACTGCAGCCCACTGGGTTGGAGGTTCAAATCCAGCAGCAAGGCTGGACCTCCTCCTCCCACCACCAGAGGGCAGTGATGCTCCCCCCCCCAAAAAAAATTTTTTTTAATCTGAAAGCTGCTATAGATAAAGTAACTTATAAAGATAAAATTAAATGTGGCTACTTCTTTTCTTTTGACATGCAAATAAGGTTATTTTAAACAAAAATAATTGCCATGGCAATTATTCCCACGCCAGGGCAGCCCCACAATGTCTTATTTGAAATGTGCTCAGTCAAGTTTCCAGGTTCCAATCTTGTGGACACAGATTGCCACGCCTTTCTTCTTCATTATTAGAGCAACCATGGACCCCAAAGTAGTGCTTTATTCACTAACAGTATAGGAGAGGGGTTGTGTGGATTGTGCCTGCAGAATCAGTTTTTACCTCAGGGATCTTGAATATACTACTAGGTTATTTGTTTTATAAACTGTCCATTTCTCTGCCATCCTCAGAAGGGTTATATTGGAAGCCACTGTGAAGGTACTGGGTCTATTAGAGTCTTGTTGAGAGTATTGCACTTCTCCATTGGCCCTATCCTTTTTCAAAAATGATATGCTTACTCGGGACTAGTCTAAGATGTCTGAAGTACAAAAACAGAGTCTCAGCATCCTTCTAGAACCATTCTCACTGTACTTCTTCCAAGATGGATATTTATTTATTTTATTTATTTCACAGCAGTTCATGGTATAGTCAATATTCTTCACCAACACTGTAACTCAAAGCCATTGATTCTTCTTCGGTTCTCCTTAGTAATTTTCCACCTTCCCAGTGCATATGAGGCAATTCAAACTATGACTTAGGTACACAGTTTAGGTTTGTAACACTTGAAAAATATCTTTTTGCAGCAGATTTTCTCAACGCAATATGTGATTTGATTTCTTAAATGTGGATAAAGATTGATTGTGGATCCAAGTAACTTAGATCTTTGACAATATCAGTCTTTCCTCCCTTTCTAATACTGATCAGTCCAGTGAAGGATTTTTGTTTTGTGTTGTAATGCAATCCATACCGAAGGCTGTCATCATTGATCATCATTAGTACGTGCTTCAAACTCTTTTTTTCTTTTAGAAAGCAAAGCCATGCCAGCTGCATGTTCCAGGTTGCTAATAAGTCCCGACGTCATGCTATTCTTCACAGAGTCCAGCTTCTTGGCTTATTTGCTCAGCATGTGGATTAAGTATGGTGAAATCTACAAATCTGACCCACTCCTTTGCTGATTCTAAACCATGAATGATTCCCCTTGTTCTGTTTGAATGACTACTCCTTGGTTTATGGATAGATTCCACATAAACCCAAAGTGTTCTGGAATTTCCATGGGTCTCAATGTGATCTATAATTAGTTATTATCCACGCAGTCAATAAAACACAAAGAAGCATTGCTAGTCTCTGCTGTCTGCAGGCTCCATCTGACATCAGCAATGGCAGCTCTCTTTCAGTATCCTCTTCGGAATCCAGCTTCAGAGTCTGGCAGGTGCCTATGGATGCACTGCTGTAGCCACTTTTAAATTCTCTTCAGAAAAATTTTTACTTGCATGTGATATTAATGACACTGTTAGATAATTTCCATATTTTGTTGAATCATCTTTCATTTGAATGGCCACAGATATGGATCTCTTCTTGTTGGTTAACTAGGTCTAAGAGTGGGTGGAAGAAAACACTCATCACATCATGAAAAATGAAAGTATATATTCAAGAAGACGAATGAACCTCAAACAGCATAGAACCAAAAAGATCATTGCCA
The DNA here is from genome assembly GCA_004026705.1 of Nesogale talazaci. NCBI lineage: Eukaryota > Metazoa > Chordata > Mammalia > Afrosoricida > Tenrecidae > Nesogale > Nesogale talazaci. Next base: position 264,068 of record PVJH01000137.1, read on the forward strand.
CACCATATAATTAAACTTTCCCAAAGCAAAGCCCTGAAAAAAAAATCTTCAGAGCAGCTCAAGAAACAAAAAGTAACCTACAAAGAAAACCAATAAAACAAAGTTCTGAACAAGTGGCCATCTAGCGCAGAAGCAGCAAAGCCCACATGGAAGAAGCACAACAACCTGTGTGATCACGAGGGGTGGAAGGGAGCAGGTATCAAACATCAAAGAACAGGAATCACATCACTAAGAATGAGGGGGAGAACAGGGTGGGGACCCAAGGTTCACTTGTGGGCAATTGGACACCCCTTTACATGGGAGTCGCAGGGAGGAAACAGGTCAGTTAAGGTGCAGTGAGGTAGTGATGAAGTATACAATTTTCCTCTAGTTCCTGAAGGCTTCCTCCCCCCAGCTGTCATGGTTCCAATTCTACCTTACAAATCCAGCTGGACTGGAGGAGGTAGAGATGGGAACTGGAAAGACAGGGGACGCAGGAAAGAGGAACCCTTCAGGGCCAGTGGTGAGAGTGGAGTTACTGGATGGGTGGAGGGAAGGTGGAGTAGAGAGAGGGAGCCAACTACAAGGATCTACACAGAACCTCCTGTCTGGAGGACAGACATCAAAAGAGTGGGCAAGGGGAGATGCTGGGCAGTGTAAGATATGAAAAAACTATAATCACATAAAATAATGAGGATTGGGGGAGGAAACAGGGATGGAAGGGAAAGGATGAGAAGCTGATATTAAGGGCTGGAGAGGAAAAGTGGATATTTGGAAAATGATAATGGCAGCAGGCATGTGAAGGTGCTTGGCACAGTATATATAGCTATGTATTGTGAAAAGCGATGTACGAGCCCCCAATAAAATGACTAAAAGAAAAAAAACTTTGGAGAAATAAATTAACTAGTGATAAAACAAAATTCTGATTTCTCAGTAGAATTTTTGCAGTTAAGAAAGCAAGGTGACATGTAAAACTTTTAAAGAAAAAAATTGTCAACCAAAATTCATATACTTAGCAAAATTGTTCCTCAACTGAAGTAGCAAAGTAAGAGCATTTCCCCATAAATAGAAATGACAGGAGTCTGCAAAAACAACTCTCTTTATAAGAAATACTAAAGGAAGTTATTTGAACAGAAGCCCGACATAAACATATAAAAATCTAAGAATAACATATATGATCACTCAGAAATCAACTCAGTACAGGAGAATGCAAAGTAAGACAGACTTCAAGACAGACTGAGCACAGGGAATCAGATATATCAGTTTGTGAATAATATAATTACAAAGTAAAAAAAGAGAGAGTAGGGTAGCTAGAGAATTTCCAAGTGAAGAAGAAGTCAAATGAACTTTACATGGGTGAAAGGAAAAGTAATGTACAATGTGAGGGAGATTGAAAAAAAAAATGAATGATGGAGGCAGAAGAGGCAGGAGAGCAGTGCTAGCATTACAGGTAATGAAAGTAAATAAAAGTACATGGATCAACACAAAAGCTGAATGGATTTGGAAGGAGGAGATATTTGTACATGAGTGTTTCCTTTGCTGCAAATATATCAACAAATGTGGTAAAGCCAATGGAGGGGGAAGTGATAAAAACTTCTTAAACAATCGACACTCTGAGGGCACAGGTTGCTGACCCAGGGGCTCAGGATCATGGCCTAGGGCAAGACTTCTTGAACTGTTGGTTGAGACTCCACCCGCATGGGGTCCTGTAACTGAGGGGGAAGGGTGGGCAGGAAAAATTTGGCAACAGTAATGACTGTGTAATGTGTAATGACTAAAGCTTAATTCAAAATCCAATACCTATTCAGTCTGAGGAGTTTTTGAAATACTTAACTATTTTGCAAATTTCTCTGATGAAAAGGCGTTGTGAGTGAAAAAAAAAAAAGTTTATGCAACCCTGGATTCAATAGGACACCAAGCTCAAAAGGTGTAACAGACCACATGGACGATATTCTACATCCTATTTGATGAACAATGAATAGATCTTACAAGTTCATGAGTGGCCATGTAAAGTGCTACTCTTGGGTTTCTCCCCGTCTAAAGGAAATTAGTGTTGAAAACTGAAGACACATGGAAACAATGAGTCTGAGGCATCAATTGACCATGAGCACATCAATCTCAACAACCCTGAGAACAGAAAGACTAGTTACCGTTTCCAACTGCTCTGAAAGGCATTATATTAGAAGTCTTAGGCCAAGTCAGGGAAAATTATTGAACACCACTCAAAATCATAAAGAGGGCCAGGCTTCTTTTTCAACTAGAGATGGTTTGGAACTCCTGAGATTATAACCTTCAAATTTCATGCTGAATTAACCCTCATGGCCTACTTTTCAATCGAACATCAAAACATGAAAGTAACAATAACCTTAGTGAGGTTCTGACATCTTAGAATAATCCCACACCATTTGAGATTCAAAGTGTGGCATTTACCTAAGGACAGAGTTCAGAAAGTTTAGCAGGAAAAGGTGTGATGGAAACATAAATATAATTATGCAGATTATAACTGTAAGATCTTAGAGACCATACAGGGTGTTATAGATCAAATAGTATCCTCTCAAAATATCTCAATTTAGCTAGGCTCTGATTTCTGGTAATTTGTGCTTGTCCTCCATTTTGTGATTTGACACAACTATTCTTTATTTTCTGAATGTGCTGCAAATTCTAACCTCTACGTTTATAAGGCAAGATCGCTGTGGGGTATATCTGGAGTCACAGCCTAATAAGAGGGTATGGCACAAATCACGTCCTTACTCAAGTCACACCCTTTCTCCAGTCACATCTTTTATCTTATAAGCAGACAGAAGTGAGTAAAGAGTGCAGGGACTTCACTGTCACCAAGAAAAACAGTGGGGAGCAGAGCACTTCCTTTGGTCCTGGGGTCTGTGAACTGAGAACCTTATAGTGCTTGGGAAAGAATGATGTCAAGACACTTGGATATCTCTAAAGAATGTCAGGTCCTCAAATTGTGAGACAACAACCTCCAAAAACCAAAAGGAGAGACAAAGAGAGTCTTTTTTATGTAGAAATGGGACTCTGAATCCCGACTTTTAGCATTGCAAGTTCTGAGAGAACACATTTTTTGGTTAAAGCTATATGCTTACATAGCTAAGAGGAATTAATTGGAACCCAAATGAAGGTCAAACATGATTGTCAGGCAAGAGAAAAGTAAAAGGAAATAGAAGGAAAAAACTAGGAGGCAACATTATATATATCAATGTTCTTATATATATATAGTAGGTAAATAGATCTATGCACAAATATTTATATGTTAGGTATTAGCAGAGAGACATTGGGTCTCTAGAACTCAAGTACCCCCTCAACACAAGAACACTTTGTTCTAATAAGCTGGCATTCTGTGTTGTTCATCTTCCCGACATGTTGCTAAAGACAAAATAGGTACATAGCAAATGTGGTGAAGAAAGCTGAGGGTGCCCGGCTATCAAAAGATATAGCATCTGGGCTTGTTTGTTTTTTTAGCATCTGTGTTCTTAAAGGCTTGAAGATAAACAAGTGGCCATCTAGCTGAGAAGCAACAAAGCCCACAAGGAAGCCTGTGTGATCATGAGGTGTCCATGGGATCAGGTATCAGGCATCAAAGTCACAGGAAAAAAAAGTATCAATGTGTGAATGAAGGGGACGGAGAAGTGGAGACTCAAAACACATCTGCAGACAATTGGACATCCCCTTACAGAAGCAGTCAGGGTACAGTATAGCATCAATGAGACATACAACTTTCCAGTTCTTTAATGTTTCCTCCTTCCCACTAGCATAACCCAATTCTACTTTACAAATCCAGCTAGACCAGAGCATGTACACTAGTACAGATAAGAGCTCAAAGCATGGGAATCCAGGACAGGTAAACCCCTCAGGGCCAATAATTACAGTAGCAATACTAGGAGGGGAAGGGGAAGGTGGGGAGAGAAAGAAGGAACTGATCAAAATGATTGACAAAAGAAAAGTGGGTAAAGGGAGACAGAGGTCAGTGTCTGACACACAAAAAGTAATAATTTATAAATCATCAAGGGTTCATGAGAGATGGAACGAAGAAGGGAAGAAATGAGCTGATATCAAGGACTCAAGTAGAAATAAAATGTTTTGAAAATCATGATGGCAACATATGTACAAATGTGCTTAACACAAAGGATAGATGGTGATAAGATCTGTAAGAGCCCCCAATAAAATGATTTAAAAAAACCAAAAATTATCTGCTTGTCATATTTCTGTTTTCAACTTCCCAATATCCAAAGCAAGAATGGTTAACTGACTCCCAAGTTTAAATTAGCAATTACCATCAATTTTGGCATTAAAACTTTAGATTTCCTAATTCCACATACAATGCACTTTCCATCACCAAAAACAAAATTGAAAGAGGATGCAAGATTCTCACTGACCTCCTTGACATGATTTGTATTCATCTACACAAAGATATGGGGTCGTGAGATGCATGTTTATTAATTGTCATTTACGTAGCTGGTAAGATTATTGTAAACACCATAATGAATTGGAACAGAGTAAGAACCACCTGAATAGCTAAAGAGCTGCTGACTCTTTCAAACAAAAAAATCTTAACATTTTTCAAATAAGAAATTCTTTATGTTCTTTGTTTATAATCTCAATCTATCAACCTTACCCAGGTGGAAGAAAAGAAACCAAATTAAAGGCAATGGTGAAGATTCTAAGGTACTTAAGTTTTTGAATTTCAGATGGGATTTCTTTGATAGGATTATTTCTCAGTTTCAGTACTTGCAAATTTTTAAGACAAAATACCTGGGGAAAAGAACAGAGAAACAAATGTAAGTAAAATAAAAAAGCAAATCTTTTAAAACTAATGCAGTACAATTGGTATAGTAATGTTAACTTAAATTATAAATATCAGTAAGTACCGCTAGTGTCTTAAAAATAACCAGCATTAACATGTCTAATATGATAAAACAGTGAAAATTACTGAATCTTTATGCCCTTGACTTAAAGGGCATCTCTAAATAGGAAAGTGGCCTGTGTGATCAAGTTCATGGTTTCATGAGCCACTTATGCAGTGATAAGGGAGAAGGATAATATCTGGAGAACCAGGAAGATAAGTGATAAGGAGTAGGTGGTCAGACATACTAGCCAGATTGTCCTCACTTTAATAATTATTTTCTATATACAGATTTTCCCAATGAAATAAAATACTGAATGCAACATTAAAATGTATGACCTGTGATTGATTAATATAGTTCTTTCTGTTTTGAGTCTTAATAAGGTCAAATATCAATACCCCTGAAAATTAAATAAAAAAATTTTTAATCACACTACTCACCTACTGCAAGTGAGCCAATGCTGACACATAGTTATTTTGTAGGATGGGGCAGAACTGCCCATGAGTTTCTGAGACCTGGTTATCTCATAGACAGGGCAGAACTGCCCGTGAGTTTCTGAGACTGTCATGGTTTACAGGAGTAGAAGGGCCTGTTTTCTCACCAGGAACAGCTGGGGGTTTTGAAATGCTGAGTTTTTGGAGCCCAAACATATAACCACGATAGAAATACCAAATTTTTAAACTAAACCTCAAAGCCATGGCCTTCCAGTTGAACCTGTCTCGTCATAGCCGTGTTATCCTTATTCTTGCAGTGAAGAAGTGTTAAGTCCTCCAAGCTTATTTTTCGCTTTCATGGCTGCTTTGGGTGTTCCAGATCCCTCAAATTTCCATACGAATGTCAGGAGCAGCTTGTCAATTTCTACAAAAAAGGCAGTTGGGATTTTCCTAGTGATTGTATTGATTCCTTATAATCAAATTTGGGTGTACTGCTACGTAAACAGGCGCATGATAAAAGCAGCCCTGTTTGTGTCAGAGTTAATCATGTTGCTAACTGAAAACACACGGATTTAAACCCACCAGCAGCTTTGTGTTAGGCTGGGTTCTCCAGGGAAACAAGGGCAGTGACTCTTGTATATCTGTGTATGTTTGTAGAAAGAGAATTGTGTCAAGAAATGGCTCAAGTTGTAGAAGTGGATAAATCCAATTCGGTTCAAATTCGTGCATCAAATGTAAGCTGAAGGCTTTCCTAACGCCTGTAGAGGCAGAGGCTGATAACAGGAAACAGGAAGTTGAAGGATTAAGTCCACAGGTTGGTGGATGCTGAACTGCATGAATCTGAGACTGACCGAATGAATGCCAGGTTGGCAGCTCCTGGGACTGGCAGGCAGTATACTGGTAACAAGAGGTCTATCAACCAGGTACAAGTCCCAAATCCAGCAGAAATTAGCTAGATTCTACACATTGTCAATTTATCCTAAGAGTAGGCCACACTCTGAATTAAACCTTTAATTGTATAAGGCTGTGACCAGAGTAAGAAGAGCTATTTTCCCCACAGCCACTCAGGTGTATGCACCCTTTATATCAATTGCTGCTGAGTTCTCACCAACTGATTACCACATCTTTCTCCCATGGGTGCATAAACATGGAATTTATTTACATCGTCTGTAAGGTATCTCAGTAACATTTTATAGTTTTCCGACAATATGTTGAACCTTGATAAACTCATCCATTCGTCCTCACGGCATTTTGGAACCCTTGTGGTGTACAAGCCTGGCTGCCATCAACGGGGTCTGCAATTCAAAATCGCTAGTTGCTCAGCAAGAGAAAGACAGGTTTTCTACTCCCATAATTTGTCTCCTACCGGGTCACGATGAGGAGACATCAACTCGACGGCAGTGAGCGTTTAGTTTTTAATGGCATGGTAGGGGATTCCCTAACTCTACTCACCTGTAAATGGAGAAACTTTCACTTTCTTTTTTTTTTTAGTTAATCTGGAAGCCTTTTATTTCTTTTTCTTGTCTAATTTCCTTGGCGAAAAGTGTTGATAGGAATGTTCCTGACCTTAAGAGGAAAGTTTTCATTCTTTCACCCCTAAGTAGGATACTGGCTGTGAGCTGTTTATTTATTTTTTAATTTTGTGGGGGGGAGGGCAGTGAGCTGTTTATTTATAAAGTCCCTTTTTATTTACATATGTTGACTGTATTAAGTGAATCATTCTAATGTGGCTTTTTTCTGAATCTATTGAGATAGCTGTGCAGTTGGATTTATGTCTGCATTTTGCATTTTCGTTTCTATATGGCTCGTGAGTTTTGTTCAGGCCGCAGTCCTTTTGTGAAGACGCACACGACTGAGCAGTCTTTCCTGCTGCTGTACAGACTCACTAGAAGTTGGAACGGACTCAAGGACACCCGACAACAAAACCAACTTAGTTTTGCTTCTCACACTTTAACATTTTTCACTATTGATTTTAAGTTCTTCTCTTACTAGTTGCTTTAGGGGTAACAAACTCACATATCTTATCAAAATGTACTTCATATTTATATTAATCCGCGTGGGAGATGTTGATGTTACCCAATAGAGACCCCCGGTACCTTTTGTGCTGTAATTGTTACCCGTCTCCAAACCCAACAGGACATATTTTTTAATGGCTAGGTTTACGATAGAGGAGTTGTTTTCATATTAACCTTTTTGTTTCCCATGTATGGTTCTTACCAGTTAGTGAATATGAATTACCATCTGGAATAATTTTCTTTCTCATAGCTGTTCTCCAACTCATATTCTTTGTGCTGTCAAATTTATACTAGTTCTATACAGTTCACACTTGATGACTTCATTGCATATTTTTTATCATCGTATTGCATTAATTTCATGCAAATAGAATGATAAAATCTGTAGCCTTTTGTAGCTAGATTTTCTTTTATTCAACTTAATGTTCTGTGTTTTGAGTTATTCATGGTGCATATATCTATGTTTTTTTCCTTTTTAAAACTGCTTATATGTCTATTTCATGGTTTAAAAATCAGTCACTTATTGATATATAACTATATTATTTCTGAAATTTAACTGTATGAATAAACTTGCTGTGAATATTATTTTTACTGCTTTGAATACTTGATAACTTTTGTTGAAAACATTTGACATTTAATGAGGGTAGGTAAAAAAATTACTGCTACAGATTTGTGGAAACTTTTTTGTCTTTTTTTAAAAGCCATTTTTATTGGGAGCAATCACATAAGGCACTAATGTATAATTGCTGGGACATTTAATTTCAAAACATTCTTTTCCTTCTTGAACCAGCTCCCCTTTATTCTCCATTCCCCCTCAAAACTCTATTCCACTTGTTGTCTGTATAGATTCATCAATTCTGGGTTTCATATACCAAATACATATAACAAAAATTCAACAAGGTTACCCACAATGACAAAATATATCTGGGTTAAACCCCCATGTGGAAAAAATGAAAATGAAACGCACACAGAAAATTTAGAAAACTAGATCAAGCCCAACATGTATCAGAGGGGGATCAACTGACAGGGTTTAACCGGTCAAGTCAGGTTTATCATTTTGATCTCCTGTTGTCATCTCTCCAATGCACTCTGCTTGGTAATTGGCTAATTCTCATCCCTCTATTATGGATAGAGGGGAATTCTGTGGAGGATTATTTCCTTTGTAGACCTCATAAGTATATCTGTCATTCACAGACTTTTGCCAACTAGAATCTCACAATTTAGACGCTGATGCGATTTCCCCTCAGCTTCAGATGATATGATTTACAATCTGTGGGTCACTGATGATGGTGTGCTTCTTCCGTGTGGACTTAGTTGGCATCTCACTTAGATGGCTGCTTGTTTGGAAAGAAGCCTTTAAGACCCCAGACACTATTTTAACTGACAGCTAGGCACCATCTAATTTATTCATGACACTTTGCTGTAGTACCCATATCTTCTATGCTCTCTTCCTGAAGTTGAGTATCAAGGAGGGTCATGTAAGGAATTTTTTTAAAAGAAAAATATTATGTACTACTTGTTTAATATATTTAAACCTTTGAATTGTATGGCATGTGAATTATATGTCAATAAAACTGTTAAATGTTTAAACGAAAGAAAAATATCAAAATTTAAGCTATTTTTCCTTTAATTTTTGATATTATAATTCATGTACTGTACAAATTAATAGTTCAATCATATTATGAAGAATTGTTCAATTATTACTGCAATCAATTGCAGGACATTAATAGCTTTTGGTTCCCCATTTTTCCCTATGAACTATGGTCAGAGGGGACTCACCAGAATTTTAATTCATGTGGGGATCCTAAAAATAGATCTGGGGTTTCCATGGTCATCCATAGCCTTCTTCACACCATGTGTTCATAATTTAAGTTCTGATATTCTCTTCTTCACTCTTGGGTTTTATTGTTTGCAATCCTTGGCTTACACAGGAGGCATGCTTCTTCCATGCAGACTTAGTTGCATGCAGACTTAGTTGATGCCTCACTTAAATAGCTGCTTGTTTGAAGACAAACCTTGGCCTGTTCACCATCCAGGTTGATACACTTCTGAAGACAGTATTTCCATCTGTCTCTTCTCCAAAGAGTTATGCACTCTTGGATTAAGATCATGTCAAACAGCAGTTTGGTGGCATGATTAGGGTACACAAATCATATTCTTTTTAAATGTTCTGAGTTTGGGAAGTATACAAACCAAGTCTAAAAGGGCAAGATTAGGCATATAGAGTAGATAGATAAATGTTCCCAATAAATTTATCATAAAACAACTTTTGCTACCTATGAAGGAAGAACAGATGAATTATCATGATGGAATATACTGAACTTCAAAATATTGATATTCAGAAACAATATTTCAGTATCATAAACCTCACTTTAAAAATCGAATTCTATTCTTCTTCTGCCTTTTCCTAGACTAAACTATTTTATCAGGCTCTTCTCTTTGTGTCCAACATTTTGAGTGCAAAACTTGTATTAATTCCGTCTACACTGACCTTGATCTATTCATTGACTTTGCACCGTATTAAAGACTGAGAAGCCTACCTTCATTCCAACCCTTCTGAGATTTGTTATTACCAACTTTCTTGGAATATTTGAGATATAACCATACAACAAAAATAGGCACTTTAAAATAAGGCTTATTAAATTTAACTACTTTAAAAATAATCCATTTAAACTTTTATAAAGAGGTATACATATTAAAAAGCTATATTAATGTATCCCTTAATCTATACATTATTTTCTTGGTAAAAGGTAATAGTATGTGATACATCAATAAGATTTCTCTCAGTCTATTTAGAATAAAGATGAAAATCAATGTGATGATCAAGATCCCTATATTCCTGGGAATTGTTTCAATTTGCCAATCAAATCAACAAAAATTGTGCTATTTGTTAAAAAAGTAAAAATGATTCTCCATTGTGAAAATAACAAGAACACTGAGGAGAGAGCATGGAAAATACATGTCTTCAATATTATACACTTGAACTTGGCAGCAGGTTAATTTACTTAGTCCATTTATCAAGAATCGATCTTCCAGATGTCAATGCACAATTTAACCAGTCACTCAGTGAACACTGAGCCAGTGACTAAAAACACTAGAGGCACAATTTGTCATCATGACTCATAATGGCTCATTTATTTAAGTGCCATTGAATTAAAATGATAGCTATAAATAATAGCTATGAATAAAATAATAGCTAGTATATCCTATTGTTATCATGTCATATTATTTTGCCATGAACCTTGTTTTGGAAATTTCCAATGACCACCTGAAAGAGGTCTATTTTGGCTTCATTCAGTGCTCAAACACTAATGAGAATATATTTGCTAGTCTGACTATAAGAGTCATTGAGTATTATGTCATGGAATTTCCCAAGAAAGAAGTATTGTACTTTGGGTATTTCTGAAAATAAACCATTGTAGACACAATTCAAAATGTATTTACCTGATAGTAATTCAAAAGTATTATAAGGGGTCTAGTTTTAAGATCACAATAACAAGAAATTTTATAACAATGTTTCAATAATGAAAATGAACTCACTTCAGTGGGAAAGTGGGAGAGATCATTAAATGACAAATTAAGATAAACCAATTGCAAAGCCAAAGGTGTAAAGTCTGGACAAGTGACGATAAAAAAGCCCTAAAAGAAATTGATAAGGAATAAAATGTTCATTTTTTAATGTTCTAAATATGGAAAAGAATAAAGCTAGCACATAACTTGAATGACAGTTTTTGATACAATATATAAGCAGTCTATGTTTGTCTTCTACTCACTTTCTGTAATAACAATATGCTCTTAGATATGTCAGTGGTGAGGGCTGAGCCCCGGTGGCGTAAGTGGTTGAGTGCGGAACTGCCGCCCATGAGCCTGACGGTTCAAATCCAGCAGCGGCTTTCAGGAGCAGCGCTGGGTAGCTCCCATGACCACCAGAGGGCAGTGATGCCCCCCCCAAAAAAAGATATGTCGGTGGTAGAAACAAATAAAAATAGTGCTATTATGTGGCTAGTATTGTGCTACATGTAGGACAGGTTTGTTACTTAATCATTTCTTTTCATGTCTGTTTTGTTTTCTTGTCTCTACCTCAATTTCTTGGCCATCTAGCTATTAATCTAACATAGAACTATAATTTCTTACTCAAATATGCCAATTCCAGATGGAAAAAAACATGTCTACTCCCCTCCTAATCATAACGTTCCAGGGAGGCGGAAACCTTTGTTTCTTAAAGAGTATAGAAGCTCTTATGGTCAGTTGAGGGAACCAAGTAACTCTTGTAATAAGGATCAACTTGAGCAGGTGAGTGAATGGAGGTAACCATCGGTCTCTGTGTCATGGGATGCACTATATAGAAATAACATATTTTGAGGGTAAGACCCTCATAATTGACAGTGCTAAGTTAAAGTTAAGACATTAACACTTGCAAATATCCATGCATTCATAAAACAAACAGGTATTCTTCCTTCTTAAACAACTCTCTCTACAGAACTCAAGCTCTCTCACTGCTCTTGAGTTGATTTGGAGTCATAGTCACCCTATAAGGCAGAAAGGAGCTATTTCTTTGGGTTTCTGAGCCTATACATCTTTACTGGAGCAGGTGTCCTCCTCTTTCTCCCTGGCTGGTAGTGTGGAACTTGCAGTTAGCAGACAAATATGCAACCTCCCTCACCACCTGCGCTCCTTTTCGTGGAAGTTGCCCATTGCCATCCAGTCAATATCTATTCATAAAGATTCTACAGGACAAGGAAGAACTGCCCCCTGTGGGTTTCTGAGACTGTCCCTCTACAGGAGTAGAAACCCTCATCTTTCTCTTGTGAAGCAGTTGGGAGTTTCAAATTGCTGACTTTGTGTCTACACTATGCCACCAGGGTTCCTTTTGCATAACTAGGGTATACTAAATTATGCAGGAGATGTGATGGTGGCAAGCTCTAATCATCCTGCTTACTAAGGTTGGACAAACAAGTGCTTACATCCCAAAGCCTGGAAAGTCTTTCCCACTCCTACAATTTCCATCACTTATCAACTCGCTTCACTCAGATGTCTGTTTTTCATAAGCTGTCTATTCACTCAAAAGGCATCTAACCAGTAAAGGCTTTCCCTGACTAGCTTAGTGAAAATCTCTCAGCTCAGTGCCAATCTATGGTTCTGTTTCTAATACTTGTTTCAACTTCCTTCACAGTTCACTTCATCCCAGTCCATACTACAAGGTATGAATGTGTGTGTGTGTGTAGTGTGTGAATACCCTCTCTCATCCCATGAAAAGTAAACATACACAGTTTGCCTTTTTCTCACTCTGATATATTGTGATATATTTGATTTATCCACTATGTGTACAGTGGGTTCTTAATTATTATTGGCTGAATGAGTGACTATCTGAGACCTTCATATTTCCTCATGGAATTCTAGCAACCAGCAATTTTTGCTATGGACACTACACACCACTTTGGTACTCTGGTCTTCTCTATTCCTATCCCATCATAACACCTTTGTTCTGAGTTAGGATAGAAGGGGTGCAGAGAACTAAATATCATGAAGAATGTGGAGGCTTATTTAGTCTCTTGAATTATACTCGTCACCTTACAGCACATAAGCAATAATTCTGCATTATATTAAGCAATGCATTTGTTGTATGTAAAGGGCAAGCTCATAAAATTTTTGTGTTTTGAATAAGCTTATAAGATACTCCAGGGTTTATGACATTGACTTATTTTATTATGAAGTAAAATTATGAAGCAAAAAAGCTGAAAAGAATATTTCTAGGTATAGTGTAGTAGCAATGAAATGTTTGCAACTGCTTCCTCCCACCGACTATCATTATCCCAATTCTGCCAGACAGATTTGGCTAGACCAGGGGATGCACATTGTAGTCAGAAACGTGGGAATTTAGGATAGATAATCCCTTGAGACTAGTGGGGACTGGTGACAGTGGGAGGGTGGAGGCATGGTGAAGTAGAAAGGGGGAACACATTTCTCGGATCTACATGTGACCTCCTCTCTGGGGTGCGGACATCGGGGGGTGGGGTGGGTGAAGTGACACATTAGACAGTGTAAGATATGAAGAGGTAATAACAATTTGTAAATTATTGGAAGTTCATGGGGGAGGAGTAGGGGGAAGAGGAAATATGGGGAGTCGGAATGAAAAAAATAAAGAACTAGAGGAAAGAGGGAGAGAGGAGCATATGCTGGAGGGGTTCAAGAAGATAATGTAGATGAAGGTGGCAACATGTGCAAAAATATGCTTACTACGAACGATGTTTTGAATGTTACAGCCCCCAATATTAAAACATATTTTAAAAAAGAATATTTCAAAATGCATTCAGCCCCAGAAAACGTGGCAAAATACTACAGTCAGATGTACAAGAAAGTGAAGTCAGAAAACCAAAGTAGAAGCGCACAATTGATATTTCTCAAACTGAGGAAAATGAAAAAAAAATAAACAACTCAGGGCTTGTGTTACCATATTCAAGGATTCTATGGGCAGAAAAAGTGAATGAAGCAGAAGCATCAAAAGAACGCAGGGGGAATATACAGAGCCCCAAGAAAGAGCCGATTCAGCCGCCGCAGAAGATGGCATAGGGCTCAGAGCCACTGGCAATGAAGAAAGAAGTACGAGCCGTACCAGCCCAAATGCAGTCTGACTGAGAGCGGCCCGAGGGTCAGGAAAGAACAGGGTAGGTCTCTGAGATTGCAACGCCTTACAGAAGCAGAAAGCCTCATCTTTCCCTTGTGGAGTAGCGAGTGGTTTTGAACTGCCCACCCTACAATTTGCAGCCCAGTGTGTAACCAGCCAGACCGCCAGGGCTCCGAAAAGTTGGCCTGAAGATATCAGCAAGTAATAAGAGTGAACAGGAATTGATAGGGTATCAATTGAGATGCTTCAATAATTTAGACACTACACTACCAACCAGCTGGAAAACATCCATAATATCACATTGTCCATAGTATGGCATCATAATAAAATGGAATTATCCACACCGCAATATCCATATTACGAGTGAAGGTGGGGAATATCTAATAGTATCATGAATATCACATGCTAGCGAAGTTTTAGTAAGATAATTCAAATATACCTGAAGTCACATATTGACAGTGAACTGTCAGAAGCTCAAGCCCAATTCTGGAAAAAACAGAACACTGGTGCCGTCAGATGGATCTAAGCAGAAAGCAGAGATACTAAAAAATATTTATCTTTCTTTTATCAGCTACACAAAGGAATTTGAGAATCACAACAAATTATAGATTATATTGCGAAGAATGGAAATTCTGGAACATTTAATCATGCTCATGTGAAACTTGTATGTAGATCAAGGGCAATTAATCCAACGCTGGAAAGGGATATTAGTGGTTTAAAGCAGGAAAAGTGTGCATCAGGGTGGTGTCCTCACTTCTTTGTCCCTGTTCATCAAAGTGTAGGAGACCACCTGCTGGGGTGCTGACATACCCTAGAGGACTGCAAAAGCAGATACCTCCACTTTGTCCTTGATTGTGATCTATTGTATAATAGATTTTAATTGCCAGGGGAGCACTGAACCTAAGATCTATATGGTGATAAGTAACTGGAGGAATTGGGCTGTATGAAGAAAAATACTGTATGAAATATCAAGGCTAGAGAAAGGTTCATTAACAACCTGGGTGTGCAAGTGACACAAACTTTGCTTGCAGAAAATAAAGATGACATGGAGAAATTACTGAAGAAATCAACTACAGCAGCATGGTTACTCCTGAACATAAAGAAAGTGGAAACCCTTAAAATGAATCTGTAAACAAAATCACAATAGATGGCAAAGAAAGTGAAATGTAAAAGAACTTTATTTTCTTGAATCAACAAGCAATGCCTATGAAAGCAGCATTAAAAACAAACAAACAAGCTGAGTAACAAAAGACTTCCTAAGTGCTAAAATGTCACTTGCAAGACTAATGGGTGCCTGACCTAAGTCATGCTACTTTCAAGCTCTTCATAAATATACAAAACCAGACAATGTAAAGAAAAGTTCTCAAGAATAACTGCCACATTTAAATTGTGGTGCTATCAAGGAATATAGATTATACCATAAACTTTCAAAAGAACGAAGAAATCTGCCTTCAAGGAAGTACATTAAGAATATGCCTGAGCCCTGGTGGCATAGTGGTTGCATGCAGGACTGTGGCCCACTGGGTTGGCTGTTCAAATCCAGCAGCAGCTCTGCAGGAGCAAGGCTGGGCCTCCTATTCCGACCGAGGGCAGTGATGCCCCCCCAAAAAAAGAATATGCCTTAGAAGAACAGATAAAAAGATTTCATCTCAGTTCCTTTGACTGGATCATTGGGATCATGGTATTAAGCTTGGTAAATTGTTGCTGTTTGTTCCAACGATTTGGTACCAATCCATAGCAACCATACACACAACAGAACCAAAGTCTGCAACTGTGCCTATGCTTAAGCTCAGTTGTTGCAGTCAAAGCCTCAGTCCGTGTCCTTGAGGGCCTTCCTCTTTTTTGCTGCCCGTCTACCACTCAGGATGTCTTTCTCCAGGGGCTGGTTTCTCCTAACAATATGTCCAAAATATGTCTCACCAGTCTGGCCATCCTTTCCTCTAAAGGACACTCTTCCAAGACAGATCGTCTGTCCTTTTAGCAGCCCCTAGTACTTTCAACGTCCTTCTCCAGCACGATGATTCAAAAGCATCGATTCTTCTTCAGTCTTCCTTATTCAATGTCCACCTTTCACATGCATATGAGGCAAGTGAAAACATCACAGCTTGGGCCAGGTGCCTCATAGTCCTCAAAGTTCTAGTTTTGCTTTTCAGCACTCTAACGAGGTCTTGAGCAACAGATTACCTAATGCAATTCGTCTTTTGACTGCTACTTCCATGAGCACTGATTGTGGATCCAAACAAGAACAAAACCTCGACAACTTCCACCTTCATTTATCAGGATGATACCTACTAATACAGTTGTGAAGATTTGGGTCATCTTTAAACTGAGTTTTAACCCATACTGAAGGCCGCAATCCTTGATCTTCATCAGCGAGTGCTTCAACACCACCTTGTCTTCAACAAGTAAAGTTAGGTTATCTGCATTATCACAGATTGTTAATGAAACTTCCTCCAATCCTGATGCCACATTCTTATTTATATAATTTACCTTTTCTGATGATTTTCTCAGAATAGACTGAACAAGTATGGTGATAAGCTCCAACCCAATCACACACCTTTCCTGATTTTAAACCATACACGATCCCCTTGTTCACACAACTGCCTCTTGATCCATGCAGGTCTGCAAGAAAATAATTGTTTTGGAATTCCCATTCTTCTCAAGGTTATCTATACTTTGTTACAATCTACAAGTTCCAATGTTTTAGCATGGTGAATAAAACACAAACATCTTACTGGAATTCTTTGCTTTCAGCCAAGATCCATCAGACATAAGCAATGATATCCTTTGTTCCACTTCCTCTTCTGAATCTCTGAAATCTCCCATCAATGTACTGCAGCAACCATTGTTGGATGATCTTCAGAATAATTTTACATGCATCAATGTTATCGTTCTATAACTTGAACATTCTGTTGGGTCACCTTTCTTTGGAATGGGTACAAATACGGGTCCCTTCCAGCCATTTGGCCATGCAGTTCTCTTCCAAATATCCTGGCAAAAATAAGCAAATGTTTTCAGTGCTTCAATAGCTTGTGGAAACACTTTAATTGGTATTCCATCAATTCCTGGATTCTTGTTTTTTGACTAATTCTTTTTTATTGGGGGCTCATACAACTCATCACAATCCATACAACTATCCATTGTGTCAATCACATTTATACATCTGCCACCATCATTATTCTCAAAACATTTGCTTTCTACTTAAGCCCTTTGTATCAGCTCATTTTCCCCCTACCTCCCTGCTCCCCTCTCTCTCATGAACCCTCGATAATTTACTAATTATTATTTCACCATATTTTACACTGTCTGATGTCTCCCTTCACCCACCTTTCTGTTGCCCAACCCCCAGAGAAGAGATTATAAGTAGATCCTTGTAATTGGTCCCCCCTTTCTACCCTACTCTCCTTCCACCCTCCCACTATCATCACTCTCAACACTGGATCATCTACCCTGGATTCCCTGTGTTTCCACTTCCTACTTGTACCAGGGTACATCCCTCAGTCCAGCTGGATTTGTAAGGTAGAATTGGGATCATGATTGGGGAGGGGAGGAAGGCTTTATAAACTAGAGAAAAATTGTAAGTTTCATCCATTGTGATGCTGCACCCTGACTGGCTCCTCTCCTCCCCGTGACCCTTCTGTAAAAGAATGTCCAGTTGTCTACAGATGGGCTTTGGTCCACAATCTGAAATCCCCCTCCTTCACAATGATATGATTTTTTGTTCCTTGACACCTGATACCTGATCCCTTTGACACCTCATGATCACACAGGTTGGTATGCTTTTCCTTGTGGGTTTTGTTGCTTCCGAGCTAGATAGCCACTTGTTTACCTTCAAGCCTTTAAGATCCCAGATGCTATATCTTTTGATAGCCGGGCACCATCAGCTTTCTTCACCACATTTGCTTACGCACCCTTGTCTTCAACAATGATATATGGAAGGTAAGCAAACAGTGATATGCTTTTTTTGTACTTTGATGCTTGATATCTGATCCCCTCTGCATCTTGTGATCACACAGACTGGTGTGCTTCTTCCATGTGAGCTTTGCTTCTTTTGAAATAGATAGCTGCTTGTTTATCTTCAAGCCTTTAAGACTCCAGACACTATATCTTTTGAAAGCCAGACAGCTGACTAATTCTTTTATTGCAGCTTGATCATCTTCTTTTAGCACTACTGGTTCTTGCTACCTCTTGAAATGATGGATATTGATTAGTTCTTTTAGGTACAGAGATTCTGGGTAGTCTTTCCAACTTCTTTGGCTGTTTCCTGCATCATTCAATATTTTTCCCATAGAATCTTTCATAATTGTAACTTAAGATTTGAATATTTTCCCTTAGTTCTTTTTAGATATGCTGAGAGTGTTCTCCTTTTAGTCTTCTAACTCTAAGTCTATGCACATTTCATTATAGTATTTTACTTTGTCTTCTGGAGCTTCCCTTTGAAATTTTCTACTCAGCTCTTTATTGTCATCATTTCTTCCTTTTGCTTTAAATACTCTGTGCTTAATAGCAAGTTGCAGTATCTCTTCTGAAATCCACTTTAATATTTTTCTTTCTTTCTCTCCTGTCTTGTCTTTTTAGGCACCTATCCTTTCTTTATGAATGATATTCTTTATGTTCTCACATTTGAACGGGTCTTAAGTCATTAATGTTTCATGTGTCCAATCTGTTCTTGTGATGTTCTCAAAATTCAGGTGGGATAGACTCAAAGTCATATTTTGGCTCATGGACTTATTTTTAATTTTCTTCAGCTTCAAACTGAACTTTTATATGAACAACCAATGGTTTGTTCCACAATCAGCCCATGATCTGGTTTTAGCTACTGATATTGAGTTTTTCCATCTTCTCTTCACACAGATGTAGGGAATTTTATTTTTTTGTATATCATCTGGAAAAGTCTATGTGTGTAGCTGCCTTTTATGTTGCTGAATAAAGGTATCTGCTATCAACAAGATGTTGTTTTTGCAAAATTCTATCATGTGATCTCCAGTTTCATTTCCATCACACAGACAACATTTTCTAACTAGTGTTTCTTCCTTTATTTTACTGTTCCTTCCAACTTTTGCATTCTAATTGTCAATAGTTACCAATGCATCTTACTTATACATTTGATCAAATTCAGACTGAAAACTTTTGTATAATTCTTCAATGTCTTCATCACTAACTTTTAGTAAATTTGAAAGTCAGTAAAAAAAACCAGAAAGACAGGATGAGCCCCAGTGGCGTAAGTGATTGTGTGCGGGACTGCGGCCAGGGGGCTTGGCGGTTCAAATCCAGCGGTGGCTCTCAGGAGCGGCACTGGGTGGCTCCCACGACTACTAGAGGACAGTGAGGCCCACCAAAAAAAAAAAAAGAAAGATTCAGAGAGATTGATTAAGACAGTAGCTGAACAATGTTTCAAATAAAGCAATGACTTTGAAGATAGACCTAAGACCAGGCAATGTTTTGTTCTATTAGACATAAGGCCATGATCTGGAGCCAACTCAATGAAACCTAACAAAATTAGAACAGTCGTGTTAAGTCACACCCACAGAACTCAGAATTCTCTTCTGAGGACAAACAGTAAAATAACAGTAATGTGTAACTTTTTTTGGACTAGCCTTACCTAATGCATTCAAAGCTACATCCTTCATCCAATTATCTCCCATAAAAAATAAATGCTTATTTGAACACAACCATGGTCATATGTTTAGGTATGTCTATGACTCCTTTTCATTACATGACAAAAATGAATAGTTTTGATAGAGACCCTTTGGCCCTCATAGTCAAAGTTTTTACTGTCTCGTCTTTTCTAAGAAAAATGTATCAACCACTGATTTAATGCAATTTCTCTAAAACCAAATTACTCTGATTCTTTTCACATTAACAAATGTTTATTGGTCTTATTCAAAATTGGAACTCCTGTTACAGACCACAGGGAAAACAAATAACAATAAATATTTGGGGAATTACCAAGTAGCACAGGCTTTATTGGTCAAAATTATAGACTAAAAAACAATCTGTTTGATAACACAACACTGGTACTATTTGACTAATCTAACACTGTGGTTGAGCAGCTAAACAGAACCATAGTCAGTCTTACATGGCTAGAAAGATAAAAACTGTAGTTCAGAGTTTGTCCTAGTTGATTTGTGTGATTTGGAAGGCTATAGTCCCTGGGAGGTAAAGGTGACCATTAGAACTCTTACAACATGAAAAGTCTGTCATTAAGTCAGTTGATTCTCTGGTTGGATTAGAGGAAACTCATCAACATTTTGTGCCTGCTAGGAGCAAAAATTTAACTTCTCTTAAAGAGGTAAACATTAGTCAGAACCTCAAATTGTCTCTATAAAGTATCAATCCTGCGATAAAAAATAGGCACACAAAATGGCAATAATTGAACAAAAAGCAAGAGAAATTATTTACCACATAATGAGATCCAGAGAGCCCACATATTGGATTTATCAAATATATTTACAAAAATAACTGATCGATATCTCAAGAAATTAAACTCAAGAATGAATTGTTAAAAGTAGAAATGAGCACATCAAACATATTTAAAGAGAAATATATATGAAATAACAAAAATTAAGAACATGTAAAAGGTTTAACAGCAGTTTAGAACAAGATGAAGAGAGAATTGCTGAACTGAAATTGCAGTGAGGAAATACTCAGAATCAAGCACAGCGAGTGACAAAGAAACTCAGAAGAGAGAAAGATATCACAACAGATAAAATGTCTAAGATACATGTAAGGAGTCCTGGTGGTGCAAATGGATAAGCGCCTGGCTACTAACTGGGAGGTTGGTGGCTTGTGCCAATTCAGTGTCACCTAACAACATACCTTGGAGATTCATGTGCTGTCTTATGTGTTTAATATATTCTGTCATTTTAGTTTGATGGTATGGTTTCCCCCCTTGGCCTGTGAATACTTCAGTAAAAATTTTGAAATCTATTACTCCCCTCCTTAAAAAAATCTTCAATAAATTTCATAAGACTGAGGGCTGAGCCCCGGTGGCATAGTGATTGTGCGCAGGACTGCAGCCCACTGGGACGGAGGTTCAATTCCAGCAGTGGGGCTGGGCCTCCTACTCCCACCGCCGGAGAGCAGTGATGCCCTCCCCCGAAAAAAATTCATAAGACTGGCCATTGAAATAGAAGTATACAAATCAGAGGTGTAAAGCATGATGGTATCCACAATCCGAGTACACCTGCATAACCAGCCTGATTTTCAAGAAACAAATATTATCACAAAAGCCTCCCCTCCTTACCCATTGCTTTCATTGGGGTTTGTTTAATGTCAACTGGAAATATACAACCAAGTATTCAATGAATTGAGAGTCTACACATCAAAATTTTCTGCTAACAAATTATAATAATGCATGTATAAATGTGCAAAAATTCCATAATTGAAGATTTTATGTACAATAATAGTTAGAATTTAAGATATATTCCATTTAGTAAAATTTTGATCAGAAGAGCCCTGGCGGTTACACGCGTTGCACTATTGCCTGCATTGCCAGCAGTTTGAAAGCATCAGAGAGTCTTGGGAAGCACAGGGACAGTTCTGCCCTGCTTGTAGGGTCCCGAGGGCTTAGATCAACTCTCAATGCGATGTCAGTGAGTTTGGTTTGGGTGCACCCCTCGTGCCCCAGTGGGATATGGGCTGAGCTAACTGCTACAGGCAGTTTGAAAGCACCAGCTGCTTGGAAGAAAGATGGGGCTTTCTAATTCCATAAAGACTTACAGTCTTGGAAACCCACAGGAGCAGTTCCACTCCGCTCAGTATGGTTACTGCGCAGTGGAATTAACTCCATGACAGTTTTACAAAACAGATATTTTTAATGACTAAGAAATATGACCTAAAGAGAAAAATCACTCAGAAATGTCAGCAATTCCATATTTATGAACTGTAAATGCAAATTTGAAGACCCTATCATGCAAGCTTATAGAAAATATTTTGCCAAAAGTGAATACCAGAAACATGGTTTTGGAAAGATATAGATCAAAAATTGAATGTTATTTTCTATTTAAATATGTATATGTAATTATATTTTCTATTTAAGGATCATGATATAGAGAAACATTTTAGAATCATTTTGTTTAAATGTAATCAGGTAATGTCTTAAATTTCAGCAATAATTATATTTTAAAAATTTTTGAAAAGAATAATTTATAATTTCACCATAAAATTAAATCAATTTGTTAGTCAATAATATCTCAAAAATATTTCTGAAATTTAACAAATTATTTTACTCCTTCCTTAAATCCTCAGTTTTCTAATGAGGACAATAAATTATGTCAGTACTTCAAATAACATTTTCTGTGAGTTTCGAGCACTTAAAAAGTTTTTTCTTTAAGTCTTGTCATTTTATTAGAATCCCAGAGTGTTATAAACATTGAGATACTCAACTATTAGCCATAAAAGTTGGTGTGTTTTAAACCTACCCAGAGGATTCTCAGAATACAGACCTGGTGATTTGCTTCTGAACGACTACGGACTTGAGAATTCAAGGAGCATAGCTCTACTCTGATGCATGCTCTGTTCTGATGCATAAGCCAGAATCAACTAGACAGCAAATAGCAATAAAGTTTTTAGTTAAATATGCTTCATTGTTGATTAATCTGGATGAGTTTCCCTAGGCAAATGATTTATTCTCTGAAAGTAGGTTCTAATTTTATTATTGTTGATGTAGTGCTTTTCTTTTAAGCCTTTTATAGTTTATAGTATTTGTTCTGTCCCATTTATTGAAGCATTGCTAATGATAAGCATGTTGGATATTCTTTTCTTCTCTTCTACATGTAATATTTTTTCTTGAGTCCTTTTTATCTTTCCAGATTATCTCACTGCCATCTACTTCTCTTGCAGTATTTTCTTTCATAAAAACCGGCTGTGCTGACTTGTATCTGACATAGGATTTTGTTGTTGGTTGCTGTCACATTGGCCATCTTGCCGGGTCCTGGGTCATCCTCATACTATTGTTGGTGTTTTCTAGTTCATTCTTGGCACTTTCTACATGTCTCTACAGCTTTCTTAAATTCATAAATTATGGCATACATAAATGTCCAAGAAGCGATCCTTACAATAGCAAACACAGTCCTTATCCTCAAAAGCTTCCAGATGCTTGTAAATCCAGTCTCCCACGTTGCCTCCCACCTTCCCTCACTCTCCATCCACCCCCAGCCCCACCCACCTTGGCTTACAGGCAACCACTGCTCTGGTGTGTGTCATTATAGCTATTTGCATTTGGTAGTTTCTTTAGAAAATGTTTTATCTTCAATTCAGAGAAGATCACATTTTTGCATTCAATAATTTATGCACATTCTGTTTCATCTTCTCCATTGCAATCCCCAGGGTGTGCCATCACTTATCCCACCTCAACCCATGTTTCCCGTTTCCATTTCTCCATCTTTCCTAACCCTCTGAACTTTGTCTTTGGGTAAATGCTGCCCTTTTGACCTTAAATAACTAATTATTCTAATGTGGAGGTGAATGCAGTTCCAACCCAAAGGGTAAGGGCCATAGTATTAGGAATTCCACCAGTCTCTATCCCACCAGTGAGCCTAGTCTCTTACTTACCTGCTAATTTTTCTGTGTCGTCTATTTTTGCATTCATTCCTTTTGTTTTTTGTTCATTTCTTTTTCATTTCTTCAACTCTATGAGTGCTCTTTGTTAATATTTTTTCTCCATAGGACATCTACTCTCTTTCATTTATGAGTTAAGTTACTCTTTCATAGCTTATATCATTTTATTTTTATCCCATGTTTGAAAAAAAAACTACTTTAAAATTATCTTATAGATGGCCACATTATTCTTAAAATTCTTTATCCTTTGTTAATATGTTACTTGTATTGTTGCTTTCTTTTTAATTGTAAAATGTTTTTTCAGGTGATTTTCTCCCCTATAAGCTGAAATAAGAGAGCTTTTCCTGTATTTTTAGATTTCTTCAGAATAACTTGCCCTGTTCTTGACTTTCAAGCTCTTTTCCTAGTAGAAACATTTAAACGTGAGAAATATGGTTTCTCTACTTAGCTACCTCAATAGTGATTTTCAAAGTATTTTCCTCTGATTCTCCCATTCCCATCTCCAGTATTGCTGTTCTCCTTCCCGTTCCTAGATCTCCAAAGCTCTCACCCCATTTAATCTAAAGAAAACCCCAAGTGGTCTTTTTCTATGTTGGATTCTGTCCTTAAGGATATCTATTTTTATTATTTCTGGGTGTCTTGAGACCTTTGGTTGCCCTCGAAGCCTCTCATCTGTCTACTTTTGTACCAATTAGCCCAATCGAGCCTATGAAGGTGTTTTCAATTTTGAAGTTGTTCGCCAATCATCCTACCATATTTTTCACTCTGCTGGAATCTTTTCATTATGAGTGCATGTTTGTGGTGATTTTTTTAGTTTTCTAATTCTTATGCCCTCGAGGATCTCCCCCATTTTCCTCCTCTCTACTACTGCCAAGAGGAGGAAGAGTCATCGTCTTGCTGGCGAATGGGGTTTAGTTCCATTTCAAAATATTCTGAGGGTTGTGGGACTATCTGGAAGATATTAGAAGGCACATTCTACAGGTTGTGAGAATCTCTTGGAGGAAGTATAGCCAGAGTGCTCCTTAGAGACATGGATGGGAAGACTTTGTCTTACATACTGTAGACATGTTGTCAGGAGAGACCAGTCTCTGCAGAAGGACATTGTGGTTCGTAAAGTGGAGGGGCAGCAAAGAAGAAGACTTTCAACGAGATGGATGGACACAGTGCCTACAACAAGGGGCTCAGGCTGAGGAACAATTGTCAGGATGGCACAATACCCAACAAACTACAACAACTACAAGATTTTTGTTGAAATTGCTGTTCATGGTTTTATTTGGTTTTAGTCTAATTATTAGCCATACTTATGTAAAATGACTTTGAAGGGTTAAAAAAAATCACCACTGACAGGTTACTCCAGGTTCCTTCCAAATGTTCTTTTAAGATGTAGTCAATATCTCTTGTCTTATCTATTAGTAACCTGTTTGGCTGATGAGTCAGAATGTGTTTTCAGATTCAAAGAAGGTTAAGAATATTTTTTTAAAAAGCAGTATCTTCCCTTATCCCTTGGAGACACTCCAATCTTTGTAGAAGTGGTGTTCTCCACCCTATTGTTGTGAGGTACTGTACAGTAGGTCCCCGCCCATAGGAAATGACCCTATGCACAACGCAGCAGAACACCAACCCGTCCTATCCCAACCTCACAATCGTCCCTATGCTTGAGTCCATGGTTGCAGTCACTGTTAATCCAGTTCCTCAAGGGACTTCTTTTTCCTCACCGCTCACTTTTTCCAAGCATGATGTCCTTTTCCAGGAACTGGTCTCTCCTGGTAACATGTACAAAATATGTTACACAAGGTCTCACCATTCTTGCCTCTAAGTCGTACACTGGCCATACTCCTTCCAAAACAGATTTGTTGGTCGTTTTGAATGTCCGTAGTGTTTCAATATTCTTCACCAGCACCATAATTCAAGCATTGATTATTCTTGGGTCTTCTTTATTCAATGTCCAACTTTCACATGAATATGAGAGAACTTAAAAATACTATCCCTTTGGTCAAGTGCACTTTAGTCCCATCCCTAGTTTTCATCCTCGTTTTTCAATACTCTAAAATAGTCTTGTGCACCAGATTTACCCAATAGAATGTGTCTTTTGATCATTGAATGTGGATCCAAGGACAAAATCCTAGCAATTTTAATCTTTTCTCCTTTTATCATGCTGTTAGCTGTTGGTCCAGTTGTGGGGATTTTTGCCATCTTTACATCAAGTCATAATTCATATTAAAGGCTGCAAGTGCCTCAGCTTCTCCGTGCTTTCAGCAAACACGGTTTTGTCATCTGTCTATCACAGGTTGTTAATGAACAGCCACTCCCGATGCTGCATCCTTCTCCATATGACCCATCTTCTCAGATGATTTGCATAGCACACATATTGAATAAGTATGCTGAGAAGATACAACTTGGCACACACCTCTCTTGATTTTAACCTGTGCAGTATTCCCTTGTTCACACAACGGCCTCTTGATACACAAACAAGTGCCACATGAAGGGAAACAAGTCTTCTGACTTCCCTTCTTCTCGAGGTTATTCCCACTTTGTTATCATCCACACAGTCCAATGCCTTGGCACAGTCAATACAATACAAATAAACGTGTTCCCGGTATTCTCTGCTTTCAACCTAGCCCCATCCGACATCAGCAATGCTATCCCTTGTTTCATGTCCTCTACTGAATCTAAGCTGAACCTCTGAGGACTCCCTGTCGATGTTCGGCTGCAATCATTGCTAGATATCTTCAACAAAATTTTATTTGTATGTGATGTCAATGATATTAGTCCATAATTTGAGCATTCTGACTGGCCATCTTTCTTTGGAATGGGACTATGGATGTCTTCCATTCCATTGACCAATTATCTGTCTTCCACATTCCAGGGAATGGACCATTAAGTGCTTTCGGTGTTTCATCAGCTTATTGAAACATTCCTATTGGCATTCCATCAGGTCTTGGAGGCATGATTTTGGCTAATGCGTTCATTCTCATTTTGTTGGGTCCTAATGCCTTCACCATCACTGCCATCAAGTCAATGCCAACTCATTGTGATGCTCCAGGACAGGCTAGAACCGCCCCGTTGCAGGAGTAGAAAGATGGGGCTGGCTGGTGGATGCCAACTGCTGGCCTTGTGGCTCACAGCCCAAAGCATAACTGCTCTGCCACCAAGGCTCCCGGGGCCTTCACCATAGTTGGCTGTCATCTCTATATCCTCTGACAGACTTTTGAAAAATCATTAAACAAAATTTCAAGTGTTTTCTGGCATATTGAGGTAACGTAGCTGTACTGTGTTTTCAATATGTTAAGGAAAAGCAGGGAAGTCAACAGACCTTTATTGAAGATATAAAGTAGCATACATACAAGACATCTTGTCAGTATGCAACTCTTTCATGGGCTAATGAAAGCCACTGTGGTTTAGCAATAATCATAAAATTGTACTCTCTAGATTTTCAGCTTTTTATTTTATGAAAAACGATTATATTTTATAGCAAAAATATTTTTATCTGATACAAAACTATTTTAAAGTAATTTTATTGGGGGCTCCTACAACTCATCACAATCCATACTTTGATTGAATCAGGCATATTTGTACATAGGCTGCCTTCATTCTTTTCTAGACATTTATATTCTATTAAGTCCTTGGTATCAGCTCCTCTTTTCACCCCTCCTTCCCAACTTCATTATCCTGATAGACTGTACATTATTATTTTCATCTCATACACCGACTGCTGTCTCCCTTCCCCCAAGTTTTCTAATGCTCTTCCCCCTGGAGAAGGGTATTTGGTTATGTTTCAATGATTGAAATTGGTTCCCCCCTTCTCCCTTTCTCTCTCCCTCTTCCCCCTTCCTCTTCTAGTATCACTATTCCCACTCCTGTTCCTGGATTCTCTGTGTTATGAGCTCCCATCCCTTTCTATATCTGTGTACATATTCTGGTCTAGTCTGAATTGAGAAGCAGCACTGGGGTCATGGTAGTGGGGGTGAGGAAGCCTCAAGGAACCAGAGGAATGTAGTGTGTTCCATCTATACTTTATTGCATCCTGGTGACTCATCCATTCTCTGTGGTCCTTCTGTGGGGAGATTATTCCATTATCGACAGATGGGCTTTGAATCTCTGTTCCAACCCTTCCTGTTCTCAACAATATGTTTTGGTTTGCTATGTGTCTGCTAATGCTTATTATCTGGTCCCGATGATTTCTCATGATCGTACTGGTGGTGTGCTTCTTACATAGTGACTTTTTGCTTCACTGCTGAATGGAAGCTTATGTAACTTTAAGGCTTTAAGACCCAGATGCTATATCTTTTAATAGGCAGGCACCATCTGCCTTCTTCACCACATTTGCTTACGCACCTGTTTTGTCTTCAGCGATGTGTCAGGAAGGTGAACATCTCAGACTGCCGATTTATGAGAGCAAAGTGTTCTTGTATTGAGGGAGGGTATGAGCAGAGGCCTGAGGTCCATCCCCTACCTCAGTGTATTGCCATATAAATATATGTTCATGAACAAATACCTCTATTTTTTGTGGATTAATATATTTGCACATATATACCACTATGCTTATAACTCTATCCATTACACAAAACTATTTTTAAAGTAAAAATAAACTATGGTCACTAACTATAATTATGATTCTTGATTAGAGCCTATATCATGTTTTTAAAAATTGAGATAGTTAATAAATTTGAGTAAGAGATATAAACTTGATAGCTAACAGAATTGTGAAAGTACCCAGTGGTGCAATGGTTAAATTGCTGCACTAGTAAGCAAGAGATCAGCAGTTTATATAACATCCCTGATGTTTATGATTTTTATTAATTGGTTTTATATCTATAGACAATTCCTATTGTGTGGGGTAGCTTTGATAAATGAAGTCCCTGTTAATATTAAATTGTCCTTGTTGCTGTGTGCTGTCACATAGCAATCCTACGTCCAATAGATCCAAACATTGCTTGATCCGATGCATCGACCATGATTATTCTATTTGAGCCCATTGTGGAAGTCCTGGCTTGAATCCAGGTGGTTGATGGTCTTCCACTCTTCTGTTGTCTATCTAATTCACCAAGTAGGATGTCTCTGCCCAGGGACTGGTCCCTCCTGATGACATGATCAAAGCAGGTGAGACAAAGTCTCCTCACCCTTGATTCAATCGAGCGTTCTGGTGGTAATTCTTCCAAGACAGATTAGCTTATCCTTGATATATTCAATGTTTTTCACTAACACCATAGTTCAAAGGTGTTAATATTTCTTAGGACTTCATTATTAATTGTCCAGCTTTCCCATGCATATGAGAAAATTGAAAACAATGAATTAGTGATTATCAAATGAATAATTTTTTACCTTGGCTGAGAATTCTTCACTGTGAAAAATCACCAAATTGCCATGAGTTGTTTAGTTAGTTGGTTAGTTAATTAATATGGAACCCACAAATAATGAAGATAGACTGCATCTTCATATAAACTAAGCAAAAACAAAAGTCCCCTACAGACAACACAAAAGTGGGTGAAGGGAGACATGGGACAGTGTAAGATATGGCAAAATAACAATAATTCATAAATTATCAAGGATTCATGAAGGTGGGGAGAGAGGAGAAGAAGGGGAAAAATAGGAAGCTAGAAAGAGAACAAGTAATATACCAAGGGCTCAAGTAGAAAGCAAATGTTTTAAGGATGATGATGGCAACAAAAATATAAATGTGCTTTGTATATAATGGATAGAGGTATGGATTGTGATAAGAGATGTATGACCCCCCAATAAAATGAAATTTTTTTTGTTTTTTGGGAATCACTGCCCTGTGGTGGTGGGAATAGGAGGCCCAGCCTTTGCTCCTGTGAAGCTGCTGCTGGAATTGAACCTCCATCCCAGTGGGCCACAGTCCCACGCACAACCACTATGCCACCGGGGCTCAGCCCAATAAAATGAATTTTTTAAAAATCCCCCAGACCTACAGCCATCAAGTTTATTCTGCCTCACAGTCACCCTATACAGAGGAAGTAAACCTTCATGGGCAGGAATAGGTAGACTCCATTTTCTTCTGAGGATTGACCGCTGAGTTTGTACTGCCAATTTTCACTTAAGAGTTCAACACCTAACAGTGCTACCAGGCTTCCTTGACTAGTCATATATATATGTGTGTGTGTATGTATGTATGTATATGTATATATGTGTATGTATGTATGTATATGTATATATACATATATATGTAAGATTCTCACAGTCGTCAAGTCAAAACAGACTCACAGCAAACCACTAGGGCAGGATAGAAATGCCCCTGTGAGTTTCCGAGACTATCGCTCTTTACCTGAGTAGAAAAGCCTCACCATTTTCCCATGGAGCCAGCTGGTGGTTTCAAACTGCTGACCTTGCAGTTAGCAGCCCAACAAGTAACCACAACGGTAACAAGACTTCTCATCTATATCATGTATAGTATCTACACGCGAAAATGACACCCAAGAAAATCTGTTTTGCAAATGTGACAAAACAGTAAACTGAGTAAAAAAGTGTATGAAAGATTTTTGTGGGGAAATTTATGTGAATTAGAAATAATTTTAAAATAAAATGAAAATATTGTTGTTTTTCAAAGAGCATAGATTTTTGAGGTCAAAAATTCTGGATTTAAATCCAAGCTATTTGTGTCACTTGATTGTGTGATTTTGGTCATGAATTTTATAAACAAGTTTCTAATATCTACTTTGAAGAATTATTTTTAAAAAGTATTATTTGTTTAAAACAAAATAGGTATTTACTAAATGTTAGCATTATCATTTTTAGTCATAACAATGAGTGTGTTTTGCTCAGTAAAAAGCCAGCCTTTTATACATGAGGGGGAGTACAGATTGGGGACCCAAAGCTTATCAATAGGTGAAGCGACATCCTCTTGCAGAGGGGTTGCAGGGATGAGATAAGCCAGTTGGGGTATAGTGTAGTAACAATGAAATATGCAACTTTTTTCTAGCTCTCAAATGCTTCCTCCCCACCACTATCACAATCCCAGTTCTACCTTACAAATCCGGCTAGACAAGGGGATGTACACTGGAGTCGGAAACATGGGGAATTTAGGATAGATGATCCTTCAGGACTAGTGGTATAAGTGATGATACTGGGAGGGTGGAGAGATGGTGGAATAGAAAGAGGGAATCAATTTCAGGAATCTACATATAACCTCCTCCCTAGGGCACAACAGAGAAGTGAGTAAAGGGACACATTGGACAGTGTACGATATGAAAAAGTAACAACAATTTGTAAATTATTAAGAGTTCATGGGAGAGGGTGAGGAGAAAGGGAAGGGAAATATGGGGAGCTGGTACTGGGGGCCTAAGTGGAGGGAGGATATTTTGAGAGTGATGATGGCAACAAATGTGCAAATGTGGTCTGCATACAACTGATATTTGTATGGATCATGATGGGAGTTGTATGAACCCCCAATAAAATGATTCATTTAAAAAAAGGGGGGATGGGGAAAGAGGAGCTTATACCAAGGACTCAAGTAGAAAATATTTGGAAATGAATATGGCAACATGTGTACAAATGTTCTTGATACAAATGATGTATTGAATGTTCTAAGAGCTGTAAGCAACAAAGCCCACATGGATGAAGCACACCAGTGTGTGGACCATGAGCTGTCAAAGGGATCAGTTATCAGGGTTTAAGGACTAAAAATCATAACATTGCGTGCTCGCTTTCCTGATATGATCGCTGATGACTAATGTGTGCATAAGCAAATGTGGTGAAGAAAGCTGATGGTGTCCAGCTATGAAAAGATAAAGCATCTGGGGTCTTAAAGGCTTGAATAAACAAGCAGCCATCCTGCTCAGAAGCAACAAAGCCCACATGAAAGAAGCACACCAGCCTGCATGACCACGAGGTACTGAAGGGATCCAGTGTCAGGCATCAAGGAACTAAAATTATATCATTATAAATAGGGGGAGTACAGATTGGTGACCCAAAGCCCATCAATAGGTGAAGCGACATCCTCTTACAGAGGGGTTGCAGGGAGGAGATGAGCCAGTTAAAGTACAATGTAGTAACAATGAAATATGCATCTTTCCTCTAGTTCTCAAATGCTTCCTCATACCCACTATCATGCTCCTAGTTCTACCAGACAAGACCAACTAGAACAGGGGATGTACACTGGAGTTGGAAACATGGGGAATTTAGGATAGATATTCTCAGGATGAGTGATGGGAGTGATGATACTGAGAAGGTGGAGGGATGGTGGAGTAGAAAGGGGGAATTAATTTCAGAGATCTACAGATAACCTCCTCTCTGGGACATGGCCAACAGGGAAGTGAGTGAAGGGGCACATTGGACAGTGTACTGTATGAAATAGCAATTTGTAAATTATTAAATGTTCATGGGGTGGAGGGAGGAAGGGAAATTTAGGAAAGTGGAACTGGGGGCATAAGTGGTGGGAGGATGTATTGAGAGTGATGATGGCAACAAGTGTGCAAATGAGGTCTGCATATAATTGATGTATGTATGGATCATGAGGGAAAGTGAATGAGCACCCAATAAAATGATTCATTTAAAAAAAGTGGGGGGAAGAAGAACTTTTTTTTAAGAGGACCTTATACCAAGGGCTCAAATGGAAAATGTTTGGAAATGTATGTGGCAACATGTGTGCAAATGTGCTTGATACAGATGATGTACTAAATGTTATAATAGTGGTAAGAGTCCCCAACAAAATTAAAAAAGAGAGCTGTAAGAGCCTCGAAAAAAATCAATGAAAAAGAAAAAAAGAAAATCCAACCTTTTAGATTTGGATTTGGATCCCAGGGCCAAAATTTCTGATAATTGAATAACAAAAAATTCTAGTAATATGGTAACTCTGAATGACATTTCTGTTATTGTACTATAGAATGAAAAAAAATCAATGTAATTGATTTAAGATCATAACATCATTTTAAAGTTTAGGTAATGAAGGAAAATAATTATAGAGATACAATTTGAATATATTCCCGGTAAATCTCAATTATACCAGGAAATATTTCCTCAATAGCATAGCATCAAACCTAAGAAAGTAAAACTGAACCAAACATAATCAATAATATAACAGAGCCTTTTTTTGGAAAAGGATTAATCATACCTGAAGATTAAGTGCATTTCTTCCATACATCTGACAGTTTAGTATGGCCATATTGGTCATGGTCATTATTGTTTCATATTGTGTTGCTGCAACAGTCTTATAACCATCACCATATACAGTATCTGGGTCTGGTTCTTCTTTTCTTTTCATCTTTAGGAGGCCTAAATGAACAAAATAACACATGAAACTTAAGTGTGATAACCCTTAGAATAAACATTATAAAATAGTTATGTACCAGTTACCAGTCAAGTCCACTCCTACTCAACAGGGACTGACCTAGGGCTTCTGATGCTACAAGTGTTTATGGGAACATTTTTCTCCTGTAGAGTCATTGGTGGCTTTGAACCCCTAACCCTGTGGTGAGCAGTCAAGTGCATAATTGACAGTGCCACAATACAGTCGGCCCAAATAAACAAATTGGCTGAATATGTTTTCTGGAGAATACTCTCAATAATCTCAGATGGTTATTTGTGTCAGCCTTGGATTTTTATATGAAATAATACAATTGTCTCTCATTAAAGAAATATGTTTATTGGTGTACATGTAGATAAACTCTCTCATTAAAGAGCTACTGGATGGGTGGAGGGAAGGTGGGGTAGAAAGAGAGAGGCAACCATGAGGATCTGTACATAGCCTCCTATCAGGAGGACAGACATTGGTGGAGAGGGAAAAGGGAGACTTCGGGCAGTGTAAGATATGACAAAGCAATAATTTTTAAAGAATTGAGGATTGGTGGGAGAGGGGGGAGCAAGGATGGAGGGGAAAGGATGAGAAGCTGATATCAAGGGCTCAAGTGAAAAAGCAGATATTTGGAGAATGATGATGGTAGCAGGCATGTGAAGGTGCTTGGCATAATTTATGTATTTATGTATTGTGAAAAGAGATGTATGAGCCCCCAATAAAATGATTAAAAAAAGAAACAATAACAAAATAAATGTGTTCATTGATTTATATGCAGATAAAGTCCATTAATCTCAATCTTGCTGAAATACATGTAACACATTAAAATATATACTTACATTATTGTGAATTACAAAACCAATTTCTTGGCTCCCAAAACTCATAAAGGACATTATATAAGCATAACTCAGATACAGATTACTTCCTAAGAAGTAGCCTCACTTTCGTCAAATATCATTTCATGCATGATTCAAAAGTTGCTTTTCCCTATATCTATTCCCATATGAGAAGAAGTGCTCAAGGGTTTACCAAGGAGAGACCATCTCAAGTTACATTACACATGTAGGTTTCATGTTCAACCAAAACCATTCTATTTAAGTACCTTATTTTTCAGATCATAAAATGCACTTTCCTCATCCCCCAAAGTGGGGGAAAATGAGGTGGCGTCTATTGGTCCAAAGGTGTGATACCCCAGAACAATTAAGTATACTGGTACTATTTGGTTCAGAATATTTTGTTTTGTTTTGTTTTCCTGCTCTAAAAACTGAGTGTGTCTTATGGTGCGAAAAATATGGTATAACCCTGTCACAAGGTAAGATTTTGCAATTGTATACAATATATTTTTCATTTTCATTTTTCCTGCATAGCTTATGGCAACATATTTACATTCTTAATCACTCTAATGGTATGGCTTCTGTAAGAGAAGATGTAGCATTGAATAAATAATGGTTAGTTTTTCTAAATTAGTCCCTCTGTGCTATTTTAGTTAAATATGTGTGAAAATTAATTCTAGGATAGACAAAGCTATATGACATGATATTATAATTCTTTAATTTGGGAGTGAAAAATGGAACAAGAAAGGAAGGAGAATGCATGAAGACAAAGCTTATTACCTGCTCTCTGCCCACCCCCCTGTAGATGTAAACACAAGCAGAGGGTGTGAGACTAAGAAGGAGGTGGAAGCAGGGATGTAGTCAGGCATGCTCCTGTAGATTTAAGGATCTAAGAGCTTTTAAACTCATCTCTAACATAATAAGGAGAGAAGGACCAAAGTGATATAAATTTGTAGAAAGGATATAAATTATAAGAGATCCAGAAGTCAATCCATGTCACAGAGAGGGATACAAAAATACTGGGAGAAACACACAAAGTTTTATGTTTGGCGTGTTCTCTTCAGATATGCATAATCTGCTATTAAACCCATCCACATATGACTCTTTTTTAAATCAGACTTAATAATAAATTGAAAAGGAAATGTCATTATATTGAGTATTTCATAATTTCATATCATTGAGTAATTTATAAATTCCTCATTCTTGTAATGTTCTTCCTTTGGCTTCAGTATTGGCAAACCATAGTTCCCCGCCTCACTCCACCCCTTTTGAAACTCCTATAGCAGCTTCTTAAGGAGCCCTAGTTGTGCAGTTGGTTACGCATTTGAACTGTTAACCACAAGGTCACTGGTTTGAACCCAAGAGTCATATGAAAAAGCAAGCTGGTTGTAATTACATTTTCTATCATTGCAACTCCACGAGCCCTGGTCGTGTAAAATTTACACATTGGGGCTGTGATCTCAAAAGCCAGCAGTTCGAAAGCACCAGCCGGTTCAAGGTAAAGAGGTGGACTTTCCAGGCTCGGAAACTCAGATAGGCAGTTCTACCCGGCCCCATAGGGTCACGGTGAGTGAGCATTTCCTCAATGGCAGTGAGAGGTGTTTTCTTTTCTTCTTCTTTTTTTAATCATTTCCACGCTGCCAACAATATTAGGAAAATAGAACCCCTTTTACATGGAAAATCTAAAATAAATAACCTCTTTATAATAAAGTTGCAAATGTTCTAGTCTCTAGTAGGCTTGGTGACTTAGAGATTACTAAAATGCTATAACAAATACTGAGATGCACAAGGTTACCAATTCTCAACATTGCCAACCAAGACAATATTGTATTTAAGAAAAACAACAACAAAAACCCTATTTTCCTATCATAAACTTATAGCACCATCAATAACTTACAGGAGAAAAGGGTAGTCTCTTAAGTTGAACACATTTAAGTTTATGAAAAACTCTCAGTATTTTTCTCCACTGCAAATGAATGATAATAATGACTCATACTGGTACAAATTTCAAGTTCTCAGTTCCCATAAAATCTTCAATTTATCATAACAGGATTTCTGATTATATACAGCTAACTCACAAATCTTTAGTTCCAGCACAGAACCCTTTCAGCTTCTAACATGAGTTTCCAACTGGCAACTTTACCACGTCCACTGAGATTTCCTATGGGCATTTCACATTTATGGTGCTCAAAATTAAGCTCATCACCTTTTACTCTAAGTTAATTTAACCCTTATTTTCTTGACATTTACTAATACCTTTTTTCCTACAGTCTAAAAACTTTGAGGTATAGGAAGTCCTTTCATTGAGAGTAATTAGGAAACATGTTGGGTTAGTTAGCTGGAATTGATTAAAGATCAGAAAAAGAATATTTTGATGCTGTTTTAATTTCAAATATAAGTGAACATGTATTAAACAATCATTTAGTTTAGGATATGGATTTTTCTTTGAGAATATATATGCTGACTGGAATTTCAAGTCATTTTTCTTGTATAAAATCTTCATCAGAATGCACTAAATATACTTTCCAATTTCATTGTTATAAGCATAAGATTTAAATATGGCACATTTTAAACTCAGAAGCTTCTATAGATTTAATTTTTTAGCCTATTAGCATTATTTTAGCCACATCTATTTTGTCAGCATCTTAAATAAATTTTCCTTGACTTCAATGCTCTTAAATATTTGAGTTAGCTTACATGAAACAACTACTTTTCATCATAAAACCACCTTTCTATCTTTGGTCTGAATTTACCATGGGGGTGTCCGGAACATACAGAGATCAGTTGGAATGGTCTAAAGTTGGTGCGCACTAGAAGATGCATAGCTGCCTAAAAATGCTTAAAACAGAATTTCTGCTTCCAGAAAGGTATGGTAGATGTATTTTTCTATTCCCCCCACTAAAGATAACCCAAACGCTGGCCGTTATATATACAACAAGTCTACGAGTACTCTGAAAGGTGACAAGAATAAAGAAGGCTTGTGAGAGACTGAGGAAGAACACAGAAGTGAGCTCTATGAATTTTCTTTTTGTGCCCCAAACACCAAACTTGGAAACTATAAAAATGAATGAGTACAAGCAACACCTCCCCCCCAAAAATGTTTAGAAATGCCTCAGGCATCAGTGAGACTAAAGTCCCAGAGGAAGACAGAATGATGATGCTGAAAACCCAAAGAAATGCTGGCTAAAGGCTTCCCAGATTTGGCAAAATATATAAATCTTCAGATTTAAGAATCTGAGAAGACCTCATACAATAGTAACTAAAAGAAATGCCTGCCAAGGCATACCACAATTCAACATCTAAAAAATTAAGACAAAATTTTAAAATCTTGAAAGCTGTAAAAGAGAAAAAATCAACACCTTGTCTGTATAGGAAAAATAATTATACTAATAGGCAATTTCTCATCAGAAACCATGGAGGCCTACATGTAGCACAATAGATTTCAAGTGCTAAAAAAAAAACTGTGTCAATCCAGAATCCTATTCCTTAAAAAAAAAAATAATTCTTCAAGAAAAAAGAGGAAATCAAGACACTATCTAGTGAAGGGAAACAGAATGTGTCATCCAGGTTCGTATCCTACAAGTATGACTAAAGAAAATTCTGTAAACAAAGGAAGCAATAAAATAAAACCTTTGAAATATCAGCAAGAAAGAAAACATCAGAAACAAAAATATGGGCACATACAACTAATGTTCCCACTGCATTTTCTACATTATGTTTGACAATTTCCACAACAATGTCTGATACAGTCGTGAATGTACTCAGGGAGATGTTTAGATCATATTGTAAGTGGGAGGGAGCACTGGAGCTGATAGGGAGTGCACAGCTCATTCTGATGCGAGTAAACCATGAGGGGAGAGAATGCTCCAGGACACATGTGGTGGTGATTGTTCAATTCCCCCTTGATATGTTTGAACGACTACACTATTTGATTTTATGATATCTGGATTGTATGTCAATAAAGTTACTTTTAAGTTTTTGTAAACAGAGAAGGGAAAAGTGATAAGAAGAAGGTAATATTTATACATAGGACAGGTAAAATGATAACCTCGGTACATTGTGATAATGTAATACCTAGAGAAATTAATAAAAGTTTTAAAAGGGGCATACTCAAAAACACTACACAGGGAGTCAATTCAGATATACTACCCAAAGCCTCTACAAATAAAGACTGAAGAAATCAAGTAAAATAGATATTAATAACAATCCTGGAATCCTGCGTTTCAAAGGAAAGAATTAAGAAGTATAGGAAAAGAAGTATATAAAAATCAATTTTTAAAAAAATGAACAAAAATAGCAATCAAAAAGACAGGGAATGGTGAGTTGTCAAATGGCCTGACAGAACAGCCATTTCGAACATTGTAAGCAAT
Source organism: Nesogale talazaci (assembly GCA_004026705.1). Taxonomy (NCBI): domain Eukaryota; kingdom Metazoa; phylum Chordata; class Mammalia; order Afrosoricida; family Tenrecidae; genus Nesogale; species Nesogale talazaci. The sequence goes on from PVJH01000137.1 coordinate 301,988, forward strand.
GCTTGATTGGGGAAGAAACCAAACACTGGGTTCTGCACTGGGGACCACACTGGTGATCGATGACCAGAGAGGTGCTATCTTTCCCATTCTCTGCACAACCTCCAGCTGCCCAGAAGCATAGCTCCACAACTCCCACCCTCATGGTGGCTGGTTCAGCCTCCCACACCTGGCGTACTGGCCAAACCACCTACCCTTCACTGTTCCTCCCCTACCTACTGACCCACTCCTCAGTGGCCTGAGGTGAATTATAGATGATTGAGCACCATATGCCCATCACATCAGAACATCTGCAAGGCAGGTTTTTTTGGGTCGAGAGTTCTGCTAACCGCAGAAACTACAGCTGCAACATGTGATCCTGTGGAGCAGGCACTTCCCCGGTCTCTGGCAAAGTCAACAGTGCTCATCACTGCCACCTACGGGAGGGGTGGACTGCATCACGCCCCTGCCACCTCTCCAGTCCATGAAGTCTGCTACCACTGCCTCCAGCTTCATGGTACCCACTCCCACTACAGGCATGTTTGCAAACTAGTACTTCTATAGGTGCTGTGCTATTGCTGTTCATGACATTTCTTCTATTTTTTCTTTCCTTTGTTTTTCTTCCCCCTCCCCAATCTCCCTTTCTTTTATTTCTTCCTCTTCCACTTCCTCCCTTTTTCTCTATCCACTAGAAGTCAGCAACCCTAGCCATCCATACCTAAAACATTTGCCACCCCACCTACTGGATGTGTACCACTATCTGCTCCAGTACCATGGGAACAGACACCTGTCCAGTCTGCCCTCGGCTACTTTAAATAATGACTTCATTAAATCAAATACTTAGACTCACATTTCCTCCTGCTACCTGGTGCTTTCAAATGAAAGACCTGAATAATACTCCCACTTCATTGTCCAGATATGATCGGACAAAATAAAGTCAGAGTGAAGCAAACCAATACACGTTCAACAAATGAACGCAGTAGCATAGCAATGACTACTGAAGACTTCAAATCATGCACACACACAAACAGGGCAAGATGGTACAAGTAAGTGACAATAATATAAGTTCAGAAAATCTTCTAGAGAGAGAAATGGCATTGGAATGATCTGGTATTAAATTCAAAAGAAATAGATTAAAATTCTTTAACAGATTATGAAACAGATCCAGGAAAACAACCAAAACACCAAGGAAATCATGGATAAAATAACAGAAAACAAAGAGAAAAATCAGGAAAACAATACACGAGCCAACTGACAACATAAATGACAAATTAGAAACCATACAAAAGAAACTAATCCAGAAGATTAATACTGAAATTTTAGAAACTAACAACACATTGGAAGGACACAGGAGTAGACAAAGTAGTTTTGGGACTATATATAACTCTTGACTGGAAATATTTTTCTTTAAGGGTTTACATAGATCATCTCATTGATTTTTTTTGGCTGCACAGTTTCTGCAGAGAAATAAAGCTTAGACATATTCATCTTCTATTGGAGATAACCTGTCTCCTTCCACCCCTTTCTTTCAGGATTCTTTGTTCTGTTTGGGGTAGTTGTGAAATGGCTTGGTGATTTTCTTTTGGGGCCCTTTATATTTGAGGTTTATTTCACTTCTTACATACATCTCTTCTAATTTTCTATCATATTAGGGAAGTTTTCTTCTAGCAAATAAATGACTATTTATTCTGTGCCTTTTCTTTCTCTCTCTCGTCCTGCTTTTGAATTTCGATTACTGTATATACTCGAGTATAAACTGACCCGAATATCAGGCAAGGTACCTAATTTTACCACAAAAACTGCATTTAAAAGTGTCCGGGAAAACTTGGCTTATACACAAATATATACGGTACTCAAATTATTCTCTTGATGGTGTCCTACAGAATGTTAGGCTTTGTTATTTTTATTTTCTTACCTCTATAACAGATTAAATAGGTCGTTGGTGAAATTTCATTTCACGTACTTAGGACATATAATCAGGAGAAACCATTCCCTGGAGAAAAACATCATGCCGTGTGAAGTGGAGAGGCAGCAAAATAGGGGAACTCCCTGAATGAGCGGACCAGAGTAACGACAGCAGCGGGCCCAAACAGAACAGTCTCCTTGAAGACCTTCTTTGGTCATTATGAACAACAAAATAGTGCCTAAAGATGTTCTCCAAATTTGATAGGAAGAATTAAATCATGCATCTAAAAAGTTTAATGAACTTATAGAATAAACTCGAAAAGGTTTACATCCAGTACATTATAATCAAACTGTCTAAAACAAACTGCCTAAAGACAAAGAGAATCTTCAAAGCAACAAGAGAGAGGCAATTCATTATATGCACTAGAACAGTCAATTTCTTAGTGAATATTATGGTGACTGAAAGACAATGCGATAGCATATTCAAACTGGTGAAAGAAAACATGGTTGCCACAGATTTTTATATTAAGAAAAACCACTCTTTAAGATTGAAGAAAATATTAGGATATTGCAATGTAAACAGAGAGAAGTTTATGGTGAGTAGACTAGTTCAATAAGAAAATATTACAGAGACAGAAAGCTAAAATAAAAGGGCACCAGACAGTGAGTGAAGTTTACATTAAGGAAACAGAGATGCTAACAAAAGTAGATCAAAATAGCAATCTTACTTGTAATATCTTTTCTCCTATCTGATTTCAAAGACTTATAGCACCCTTTTTCTCCTGTCTGCATGAAGAATTATAGACCTTTATGGGCACACAATATATAAAGATATCATTTTTTTAAGATTCTTTTTTTTCTCAATGATTTTATTGGGGGTTCTGACAGCTCTTATAACATTCAATATATCATTTGTATCAAGCATATTTGTACACATACTGCCATATTCATTTCCAAATATTTTCCACTTGAGCCCTTGGTAAAGATATAATTTTTAATAAAACCAACATAAAGGAGGAAAAGGACAGAGAAAAGTTTTATATACTACTGAAATTAATTTAAAATTAATCTAAGTACGATTATCATAAATTAAGGTGCTAATTGTCATAGTTAAGTCAACTGCCAAGAAAATAACTCAGAAATATATGCATAAAGAAGTGATGAGGAAATTAAAATTACATGTTAGAAAATATCTTTTTAGCTCAAAAGAAGGAATAAAAATAGAGACATAGAAGACAAACATAAAACTTTGTTTTTAGGGCAGCGATGTCCAAATAAACAAAAAAAACAACTTTGTTTTGATAACAAAACATAAGGTATGAATAGAAAAATGGCATATATAAATTCCACCTTATCAGGTATTGAATTAAATAGAAATTGATTAAAATTTCAAAGAAAAGATAGAGATTTGAATAATGAAAAGAAGCACATATTTCAATTATATGGTGTGTACATATCTTTAGATTTAATGATACATATATTTAAAATAAAAGAATGGAAAAAGATGCATCATGCAGTCATCAGAGAAGAGTTGGTAAGGATACAGTAATATCAAACAAAAAGATTTTAAGATAAAAATTAATAGTAGAGACAAATGGCACTTTATAGTAAAAGTGTCAGCTCATCAATAAGACATAATAGAACTTCAAGGTTATATGAACAATTAACACCAGTGGCTGGAGATTTCAATATTCTGCTCTCTAAAATGGATAGACTAGTGCATATGCCAGCATGAAAACGGAAGACAAAGGTCAACTCAATGGCTATGGATTTTTGATGTTTTATAAACCAACTATGACTCACAGGCATATAGAACTGCCACTGAACAATAGAATACATATTTTTCTCAAGTGTATAAAAACATTCTCCAAGACAAATGATATCTATACCATAAAAGAAGCCTGAGCAAAATTTTAAAAAAGAATGAAATCAAGCAAAGCATCTTCTCCAATCACAGAATAATGAAGTTAGAAATTATAACAGAAGAAACAACAGAAATTTCATAAATATGTGGAAATTGTACAACACATTCTTAAGCAATGTGCCGATGAAAAACTCAGATGAGAAATGACAAACGACATAAAAGAAACTAATGAAAACAAATATACACAATAGCAACATATCAAAACGTACAACATCAACAGAAAAAAAATTCAGAAATTTATAGCTGCAAATGCCTTTACCAAAAAAAAAATCTCAAATCAATAACTTGTCCTTAAACCATGAGGAACTAGAAATAGAACAGAAAACAAAACCCAAGACTGGAAGAAGGAAGCAATAATCATTATAGAGGAAATAGTGAGCAAAAAATACCATAAAGTGAATCAATAAAACCAAAAGCTGATTCTTGAATTTGTTAACAAATTGTACAAACAATGAACTAGACAAAGGAAAATGGAGAATGACACACAAAAGTAACATCAGAAATAAAATTCGGAGCACTCTTACTGACCTAACAGAAGGGAAAAAGAATGAGTACAATGAACAAAGCATGCCAGTTTTGGGGGGCAGTCTACATCATAGGTTCCCAAACTTATTTGATTTATTGTCCTCTTTTCAGTGAAACAAACAAACAAACAAAAATTCAGAACTTCCTGACAATTAAAAATTTGAACTATCAACCATCATCCAGGATGCAGTATAAATTTCTACAGCAAGAGCCCTTCTGGGTTGTTTCATGGCCCCCAGGGGTAGTAATAGCCACTCTGGGAAACACTGATCTGGATGGAGAGATGGATAGACACACACACATTACCTAAACAGGATAAAAATTCTTAAAAAGACCTACGACAAGACATTGAATCAGTAATAAAAGCAACTGAACAAAACACTGCTAAAAACAACAACAACAACAACAACAACAAAACAATCTAAATTATTTAGAACACTTAAAGAAGCCTCAACATCAATACTCGTAATTCTCATTCCCCCCTCCAAAACAGTAGGAGAAAGGAACATTTCCAAACTCATTCTTTAAGACCAACATTACCCTAACACAAAGCTAGACAAAGATATTACAGGAAAACAAAAGTATGGAATAGTATTCCTTATGAAAATAAATGCAAATATCCTCGTAAAAATACTAGCAAATCAAATTCAAGGGTATATTACAATGATTATATATGATAATCAAGTAGAATTTATCCTAAGAGGACAAAGGTGTTCATCAGAAGAAAATGAATCAAGATAGTAAACCATGTAACTAGAAACAAAATACTAAACTCGATGCTGCTGAGTCAATTTTGGTTCTTAGCAGTCCAACAAGACAGAATAAAACAACTCCCACAGGCTTTGCGCAACTGCTAATCTTTCAAGAAGGAGACAGTCAAATCTTTCTCCTGGGGGGCAACTATTGCGTTCCAACCTTCGACCTTTTGACTAGCAAGTAAGTCCTCTAATCATTGTGTCACAAGGGCTCCTTAAATTCATAGATAAGAGGACTTCTGTGCAGAAAACTACTCAATCCTGATCAAACAATTCAAAGAATATCTACATAAATGGAGAGTCACATCATGTCAATGATTTGGCAGGCTCACTATACTTAATCTACTCAATCCTGATTTAAAAATTCAAAGAATATCTAAATAAATAGACACATCATGCTATTGGTTTGGCAGGCTCAGTATACTTAAGATGTCACACAATATAGTTAAGATTCTGCCCAAAATGATATAAAGGTATGAAACAATTACCCTCAAAATCCAAGCAAGACAGACAGCAACAGAAGATATTTTGGCAGCCACACAACGGGGAAGCAATGCAGTCTGTGCCCCCCAGATGGACCGAATCAAAAAGGGAGTGCTCCTGACGGACAGTCGGGAGGAGAGAACAAGAAAGACCAATGGTTCATGGGCAACCTGGAGGTAGGGAGCAGGGGAGGTAGTGTGGACAGACTCGGGGACAGAGAAACAACAAGTAGTCTGGAATTGGTGGTGAGGAGGGTGCAGGGGAACTGGTAGGGTTTGCGCAAGGGTAATGTAAGTGAGAGGAAATACTAAAAACCAAATGAAGGCTGAGCATGATAGTGGCATAAGAGGGAAATAAAAGGAAATAGAAGAAAGAACTAGAAGGCAAGGGGCATTTGTAGAGGTCTAATTGTAGGCATGTACATATGTAAATATAATTATTTATGATAAGGAGGAAATAAGTCTAGGTACACATATCTATTGGTGTAGTATTAAGGCAGCACATGGACCTTGGGCCCCTCAATGCAAGAACACTTTGTTCTATTAAACTGGTATTCCATGATGCTCACATGCCTGATACAATCACTGAAGACAAATGGGTACATAAGCAAATGTAGTGAAAAGAGCTGATGGAGCCCAGCTATCAAAAGATATAGTATCTTGGTTGTGTGCGGGACTGCAACCCACTGGGTTGGCAGTTCAAATCCAGCAGCAGCTCTCTAGGAGCAAGGCTGGTCCTCCTACTCCCACCAGAGAGCAGCGATGCCCCCCCCCCCAAAAAAAAGATATAGTATCTGGAGTCTTAAAGGCTGGAAGATAAACAAATGGCCATCCACATGAGAAGTAGCAAAGCCCACAAGGAAGAAGCACACCAGCCAGTGTGGTCGTGAGGTGTCAAAAGGATCAGGTCTCAGGCATCAAAGAGAAAAAAACATCACTCTATGCTCACATTCCTGAGATATCACTAAGAACATGTGGGGGCATGAACAAGAGTGGTGAAGAAAGTTGATGGTGCCCGGCTATCAAAAGAGATAGTATCTGGGGTCTTAAAGACTTGAAGGCAAACAAGTGGCCATCTAGCCCAGGAACAACAAAGCCCACTATGGAAGAAACACACCAGCTTTTGTGACCAGGAGGTATGAGGCATCAAAGAACAAAACTCATACCATCATGTGCCCACCCTCATGACACAATGGTGGAAGAAAAATGGGTGCAGAGGCAAATATGGAGGAGAAAGCTCATGGTGCCGAGATACCAGATGACAAAATGTCTAGGGTCTATTAAATACTTGAAGCTAAACAAGCAGCCAGCTAACGCAGAGGCAGCAAAGCCCACATGGAAGAAGCACACCAGCCTGTGTGATCACCTGGGGTTGAAGGGAGCAGGTATCAACAGGGAACAAGAATCGTATCATTATGAATGAGGGGGAGGGCAGGGTGGGGACCAAAGACCCATTTATGGGCAATTGGATATCACTTACGGAAGGGTAGTGGGGAGATGGGTCAGTCAGGGTGCAGTGAAGCAATGATAAAACATACGACTTTCCTCTAGTTCTTAAAGGCTTCCTCTCCCCAACTATCATGGTCCCAACTCTACCCCACAAATCCAGCTAGACTGTATACCAGCTGTACACTGGTACAGACAGGAACTGGTAACGGAGGGAACCCAGGACAGATGAACCCCTCAGAACCAGTAGTGAGAGTGTAGACACTGGTAGAATAGAGGGAAGGTGGGATAGAGAGGGGGAGTCGATTGCAAATGTGTACACATAACCTCCTACCTGGAGGACGGACAGCAGAGGAGTGGGCGAGAGGAGATATCTGGCAGTGTAAGATATGACAAAATAATAATAATTCATAAAATATCAAGGGTTGGTGGGGGAAGGAGAGCTGGGTGGGAGGGGAAGAGGTGAAAACTGATGTCAAGGGCTCAGGCAGAGAAGCCAAGGTTGTGAGAATGATGAGGACAAGCGAAGGTGCGTGGCACGAATCATGTATGTATGGATTGTGATAAGCGATATACGAGCACCCAATAAAATGATTTAATAATTTTTTAAAAGATCTTGGAGGAGATGAATCAACACAGTGGGTGCAACCGCGAACTCAAAGATGACATGGCACAGGATGGCACAGGCCAAGGCAATGCTTTGTTCTGCTGTGCACAGGGTGGATCAGGGAGACTCAGCACCAACCTGATGACGACTAGCAAGAACCGCCATGATGGGTGGTGCTGAGCACCTTCCTGCGGGCTTTCTTGGCGGCTTGCACTCCTTCTTTGGCGAAATGTCTGCCTGCGCCCCTTGCTCACTTTTTGACGAGACTGTCTTTTTATTGTTAAGTAATGTAAGTTTTATGTATAGCCTGGATATTAGACCTCTATGGTCCTCAAAGTTGCTTTATTTCCCCATGGTTTGTAGGTTGTCTTTTTAATCTTTATTTAAAGCCCCTTGATGAACAAAGTATTTCATTTTCATAAGGTCTCAATGATCATTTTTGTCTTCTGCTGCTCATGATTTTATTATTATATTTGTTAATCCACCACTAAAAAACTAGACCCCATAGCTTCACCTTTACCTTTTCTTTAAATTAATTTTTTTTGTTTTGTTTTGTTATGTTTTTTTAACAAAAGCAGCTCTCTGCTGCCTCTAATGAACAGACTTTTATTTTGGGGGGGCATCACTGCCCTCTGGTGGGAGTAGGAGGCCCAGCCTTGCGTCTGAAGACCTGTTGCTGGATTTGAACTGACAACCCAATGGGCCGCAGTCCCACACTCAACCACTATGCCACTGGGGCTCAACCTTAAATTAATGTTTTTTAATCACATTCAAATCCTTGATCTATTTTCAATAAAGTTTCATGTATGATTTTTTTTAAATCCAAGCAAGAATTTTTGTAGATGTGGATAAAAAATTTAAAGGCTATTTTAAAACAGAATACCTAAAATAATTTTGAAAAGAAACAATAAAGTATGACAACTTTGCCTATCTTATTTCATGATGTATGTAGCTAATAGAACTAGCACTAGTTGACATTTATGGAGCTAGAGACTTACGGGTCAAAGGAAGAGAACAAAGTGCACAGAAGTAGACTCATACAAACATATTCAACTGATCTTGGATAATGATTCAAAAATTATCCAATGCAGAATAGGTAATTTTTTCAACAAATATTGCTGAAGCAATTGTATATCAAAGCATAATAAAACATTTTTTTCTAATCCTTGAACTAAGTCTCACACATTATACAAAAATGAACTACTGTGAATCATGGACTTACATGTAAAATAATATATAAAACTGTGAATAAAAAACACATGAGATAATGTTAAGTATTGGGGGTTTTGAAACCAAAAAAAAAAAAAATTGGTAAATTGGACTTCAACAAAACTGATAATTTTTGATCTGCAAAATGTCCTAAAATTTAGATTAAAAAAAAAAGAAAGAAGGGAAGACAATATTTACAAGCTAAATGTTGGACAAAAGACCACTAAATATATATGTATATATGTTTTTATAATTCTAGATATTTTATATATTCTAGATAACTCAGAATAAAGCTTTGAAAGTAAAAAATAGCCATCCAATTTGACATAATCAAAAGATCCTAAATGACATTTCAACAAAGAAGCTATAAAGACAAAAGGATGTTCAACATCATCAGTCATTGTTGTTGTTGGGTGCTATAGAATTGATTCTGATTCGTGGAGACCCTGTAAGATGGAATAAAGCTTGCTGGTCCTTTGCTATCCTCACAACTATTGTTATGTTTGAGTCCATTGTTGGAGCCATTATGTCATTCAGAAAATAAGAATTAAAATCACAATGAGCTATCACTACATACCTATACAAATGGCTAAAATGAAAAAGAAAAAGTAACAGCACTGGTGATAATGTAACAAACTGGATCATTCATACATGTCCAGATATCTATTACCATTGAACTGGTCAGTTTAAATCACTAACGTTGGGGTTGGCAGCTAAATGCTCAATTGCTGCATCATCAGAGATCTTTCATATATTGCTAAGTCACACAGCAAACTCACCCCTGTCAAGTTAAATCTGCTCTGTCGGGCAGATTGGAACTTAGTGGCATCACCAGGGTTGGTATCACCCAGTGGTCACCCCTCCCCCAGGGACTTCCTCCTAAACCAGACCATAAAGAATCCTGAGTATTGTTTATTATCTATTTTAATCATAGAAACATGTGATATATCGTTATAAATTGCTTCAATGTACTACTTCTTAAATTATTTGAAGATTAACAATAAAATGGTTTTGTATAATCTTTCTACATTAAATTACATTAATAGTTACAACATTATGACTGAGCTAGTTTTGATTTAAAATTAACCTTGATTTTTCTCCTTAATTTACTATTTCATTTTCAAAGTTATTGGTATAGATGAGTAAATACTAATTACTACAATATTGTAGCTTAAACCATAGAAATTTTGATAAAATCAGTGACTATAAAAACACCAGCAGCAACACTTGTTAAAGAAACCAAGAGACTTATACAAATGAAAAAATGTGCCAAGATCCTGGATCAGAAGACTAAATGTAGTGAAAATATCATTATTAAAAAAATTAAAACTCTATAAGTTCAATGCAATTCTGATATAAATCCCAGCACGATTCTTAAAAAAAAACAAACCAGAAAAACTAATCATCAAATTTATATGGAAAGAAAAGAAACCCAGGGTAAGCAAATCACTTTAAAAACAACAACAAAGAGGCCTTTTACTCCCAGATTTTAAAAGCCATTCTATGGCCATGATAATCAAAACAGCATGGTACTGGCACAACAATAGATATAAAAACCAGTGCATTAGAATTGAGAATCCAGGCATACAATGAAGTATGATACTTGATCTTTGATAAAGTACTAAAACACGTTAAGTGGCAGAGAAATAGCCTTTTCAATAAATGGTGCTAAGAAACATTGGAAGAAGAATGAAACAGAACCCACACCTCACACCTCCTATAAAAATAAACTCAAGGGCTGAGCCCCGGTGGCGTAAGTGGTTGAATGCGGAACTGAAGCACACGGGCTTGGCGGTTCAAATCCAGCAGCGGCTCCCAGGAGCAGCGCTGGGTAGCTCCCACGACCACCAGAGGACAATGATGCCCCCCAAAACAAAACAAAACAAAACAAAACAAAACAAAACAAAAAAACTCAAGATGAATTAAAGACCTAAATTTGAACCATAAAGATCATCAATGAAAACAATAGGGACACCCTATTTTTATCATATAGTTAAAAAATGACAACACATAAGTGAATTTAAAGAATGATTAGTAACCAATGTCCAATGAACTAGCCAAAAATTAATATATAACTGAAATCTTTACATCTGTGTGCCTATTCACAGTTACCAAGTTAATGATTCAATTCTCAATCACAGTGAACCTATATAGTAGAGTTTCATGTGTGTTGTCATGATTTTTGTGTAAACTTTGTTCTTCTAGAGGCAGTTTCTTATCTGAAAATTATCTGGTTAGTGATATCTGAAAACTCAGATTCATGGCATGAACTGTACACACTTTAAAAAAATAAGACCTGAAATGACACAGGGTGAGAGGTTTAATAGAACTGAGGTTGAAATAAGCACTATTACTAGTTTTGATTTCTGTTGAGTCCACTCTGGAGGTGTTCAAAGCTCAGTCTACTTGTTAAACTTGATGCTTCCAGTGCTCAATAAAGATAGAATAAAAGGAAGGGGGAGAAAAAAAAGATGATATCTAGGTAGACAACAATCATAGGAAGAAATGTTCACATTCATTAGCCCTAAGAGAAATACAAATTGAAACCATGAGATATCACCTCACAAAGATCCTCTTAGCAAACTCAAAAACACATAAAATGAAAGGATGTAGAGAGATTGAAATGTATGCTGCTGGGGTTGCAGAACTGTAAAATCACTGTGGAAATCAATATGGCACTTCCTTAAACAAATGCAAATTCAAACACCTTGTTCCTGCAATCTCTCTATATACCCTATAGGGGCATATATATATATATATCCTAAAGAAACAAAGAGCAAAATATTAGCAGACATGTACACCTATGTTTATTGCAGTGATTTCTATAATAGCAAAAAGATGGAAACAACTAGGAAAAAATTAAACTACAAAAGAATAGATAAAACAAATTCTGGTACATCCATACAATGGGATATTTTGCATTCTTAAAAAACAATAAAAAATAAAATTTAAAAACAACGATGAGTCAGTCTGTCATGCACTTTAAGGGCAAAATTAGAGAATAATATGTTCAGTAAATTTAGTCACATAAAGATAAATTTTTGATGACACTATTATTATGGGATAAGACTTTAAAGATTACTATGAGGCCAGGATTGAGAGGACAGGGGGAAAGAAGGAACAGGAAGGTAAGGAGGGAGGGAAGGCTGGGGAAAGAAAGACCAAAAAAGAACCATATACTCTAGAGTTATGCCACTGATTCGATGAGATGGGCTGTGCAACTATATAGACTGTTTTCCTTTGCTTATATTACATTTCACAAGTACAAGAGAAAGAATAAACTAGATGTGTAAGCACACAGAGGCAAATAAGGAAAGTTAAAATTGAGAGAGGTGCCAGCCTTTGAAACCCTCCCGATTCCTAACCCATCAGATCTAAACACTGTCTGGTTGTAAAAGGGGGAGCACTAAAACTAAAACTGCCTTGGATTCTTTTGTGACATACAAATTAGTTTCAAACACAAACAAAATAAAGATAGAAACAAAAGCAGCAACAGAGACAGAATTTACTGGAAGGTAGATGCAAAGACATGTGGTTTGAGACATCATTGTGCTTGAGCTTTAATGACAGCTTTGACTAGAGTATATTACAAAGTTGAAAAATTAGCATAGATTTTAGCCTTGTATGTATATTGATATATTTAATCTGGGATTATGAATTGTTTTTCTTATTTTAACTATGAAGGAGCCTTAGTGGTGCAGTGCTTAGGCAATGGGCTGCTAACCACAAGGTTTGGGGTTTGAAATCTCCAATCGCTTAGAGAGGGAAAGAAAGGGCTTTCTTATTAAAACAATGACAATGTCAGAATCTCCCTTGCCTTTCAGGGTCACTATGTGTCAGAATTCACTTGATAACAATAAGGTGTTTGGATTGGTTTTTTCCTTCCCGGTTTTACTAACTATGGGAATATTTTTATTAAAAATAATAAATTTCTTCTTAAACAATGGACATTTCGTAGACAGTCATTGAGGTGTCACCTGGTGTGGACCTGTACCCTACCCACCATCTAGTGATGCCCCTGATGGAATCCACCCATAACATTTCCATTGGTGAAGAGCTCTCTGTATGCTTTCTTACAGCTGCCAAGAGCTCTACAAGGGTCACAAAATTAAAAGTTAAAATAAGAACAATGCCTTAGAATTTGGTAAAAAGCCTGATACGAGTTTCTCTACATGCTGCTCTACCTTCCATTCTGATGACAGTCGCCGTCCTAGGAAATGATACTTGTCATGTCTCTCCCTGTCCTGGACACCTCTGGTGTATGTTGTTTTTGTTACTTACTGCCCATGAGTCGTTTCCTACTCACTATCCTGTGTACAGCAGAATGAAATATGTCTGCTCTTCGGGCATCCTCACAATCATTATGCTTGACTTCACGACTACATTCACTGCATCAAATCCATCTCAGTGAGAGTCTTCTTCGTCTCCGGTTACCCTCTGACTTTACCAAGGCTCCCACGGGGCGGCTCTGCTTGGTCCTATAACGTCGGTATCAACGGGAATTGACTTAACAGCAATGAATAATATCACTTAAAAAAGTGTCTGGGTGGCACAGGTGTATTGCGTGTGTTAAAAAACAAAACAAAACTACAGCTAAGAAACCCTATGGAGTCATCCAACTGGTAACACATCTGATCACCATGAGTCAGAGGCCAACTTCAACACAAGCTAACACCACCACCTAACAGCTCACAGTAACACTCCCTATATTCCAGTTGACCTAAGAGGAGGTGGAGAGTAGCTCTTAGCAGTATGCATTCCAGACCCAGACAGCGGAGGTCTGCCACTGGGTATGGTAAGCGTGCCTAACTCCGAGGGTGGTTATATGGATTTTAAAAAGTTAAATCTACAAGTCCCGCAACACAGCAATGGACACACTTCAAGTGGTGAACTCATTGTAGCCTGTATGTCCACTTCATCCAAATTAAGAATACTTCAGTTTTATATTCCCCAGACCACCATATAGTTTAGTTCATAATCAGTACTTAAAAAGCAGGAGATAAAGGTATGCGGTCACTTTGAAGGCTACAGAAATGCAAAAACATGCTTACAAATAATTTTATAAATATATAAACTTATATATAATCTCTAAAAGGATATAAAAAGTTCCATGCTTACTTTGAGGTAGGCTTGATGGTTTACTCTTTGGGGAGGCGTCTACTTGTTCCTGTTTTACTACAAGAAATTCTAGGGGAAAAAAAAGAAAAATTGAGGAAAACTTTTGGATTCTTATGAAATTCATATGTGCATGATGGCAACCATCAACATTAGCATCTAGAGTTCACCTAGAAGACTTTCTGAATGCTCAGTCCTACTGCTTCTTTATATTAACTTACCTATTCCTTTAAATTGTCTAGTCCCATCCCCCACCATCTTAATGGAGTATTCAGTTTGTCCTTCACAGACCTCCAATGTCAGAACTTCTATTATTGCCTTCTGGTCTCTATATTAAAGAACCAGGAAAAAGATGATTGACTTTCCAGTTTCAAGCTCAAGGGGCCACGATTTACATGGACCTCCTTTCTCCCCTTTGCTTTGACTCCCACCCCCATCCTTACAGACCATGTTCAGATTTATTTACCTAAAATAGACTGTATTTGAGGTTTTCTTGGTGGCACTGGTGCTGGTATACTCAAAGAACCAGGAAAATCAGTAAAACTTAACACTACAGGAATACTGTGCTGTAAACGTTCACTTAGTTGTGTTTCTGGTTTGGGAGAAGCAGAACTAGGTAAAGGGCTTAGCATTGATGTGCATAACTCTATTGGGGGCAAAACGGAAGCATACTCCATTCTCTGTGGTGGAAGTTCAACACAAGTACCCTCCTTAGTTGCACAAGTGATAAGTGGGCAAGGGGCACTGTAAGCTTTGGAGGTAGCTGAAGTAAAAAGGAAGACATCTTTGAACTTCTCATCAATAAAAGACCCTTCTAATTTTGATAATTGTGCCTTTGACTTCCTTAGATGTTCTGTTTGACTTATTTCTTTCCCAAAAACTCGACTTGAAGCTGAATAAGAAGTTGGAAAAAATGGAGAACCATAAGCAGTATCTGGAATCTGGAAATGAACATCTGGAAGATGGCTTTTTGATGTTACGATAGACTTTATAAGAGTCACTTTTTCTTGTATCTGATGATCAAGCAGGAGTGTTCGGACATTGACAGAAGTTTGAGATTGATTTCTTGAAATAACATTGGAAATAATTGAAGTGGCTTTATGCTGAGAAACTTCCACAACTGGTTGTTTAATTTCAACAGTCTTGGCTAAACCGGACAAAGCAAAAAAGCATGATTAGATTTTATTGCTCAAAGTGTCATGGACAAGATCTTAATATTCATAGTGCTACTTTCCCTCTTTCTGTTTCCCGCTCCCCCTCCCAAGTACCCCCCAGTCTCATTACTACCCCTCTCATTTTCTAGAGAGGTTTCTGTTTATACTGTTCAGCTTACCAAGACTTCTCATCAACTACCAGGGACACAAAATTTGAGAGAATAGTTAAAGGACTGAAAAATCTAAATTACATTATATTTAGAAAGGGAGCTATTCTTAAAAAAAAAACAAGATTGAGAAAGGAATAGTACAGAGAAGATTTTTGAGATGCTACTGCAACTCTGGGGATATGGATGGGCTACAAAGTGTTTTCACAAATAACAATGAGTACATGGAAGAAAATGTCCTAAAATTGATTGTGGTAGTGACTGTACAACTCTTCTTGATATGACTGAACCAATGGATTGTATGATATGTGGATGAAGTACTAATAAAACTTTTTTTAAGTGTCTTCATGGAAATACCTATGGCTCAGCAATGCCTACATGTTATGCATCTTGAAGAAATACAAACTGTGAAATAGATCAATATGCATATAATTATAGGCTTAGAATTAGGACAGCAGATGGACATTGAACCTCCATCAGGTACTTCCTCAGTGCAAGAACATTTTCTTCTATTAAATTGGCATTCCATGATGCCAGCTCCCTGACATGATCACTGAAAACAAATGTGTGCATAAGCAAATGTGGTGAAGAAAGCTGATGGTGCTCGGCTATCAAAACATGTAGTGTCTGGGGTCTTAAAGGCTTGAAAGTAAACAAGTGGCCATCGAGCTCAGAAGCAAGCCCACACGGAAGAAGCACAACAGCCTGTATGACCACGAGGTGTCAAAGGAATCTGGTATCAAGCATCAAAGACCTAAAAATTATATCATTATAAGTGAGGGGGAATTCAGATTGGGGACTCAAAACCCATCAATAAGTAAGAGACATCCTCTTACAGAGGGGTAGTAGCGAGGAGATGAACCAGTCTAGGTGCAGTGTAGTAGCAATGAAATGTTCTCAAATATTTCCTCCCACCCACTATCATTATCCCAGTTCTGCCAGACAGATTTGGCTAGACCAGGGGATGCACATTGGAGTCGAAAACGTGGAAATTTAGGATAGATGATTCCTTGAGAGTAGTGGGGAGTGGTGACACTGGGAGGATGGAGGGATGGTGGAGTAGAAAGGGGGAACAAATTTCTCAGATCTACATGTGACCTCCTCTCTGGGTGCGGACAACGTGGGAGGGGGTGAGTGAAGTTACACATTAGACAGTGTAAGATATGAAGAGGTAACAACAATTTGTAAATTATTGGAAGTTCATGGAGGAGAAGGGGGAAGGGGAAATATGGGGAGTTGGAATTAAAAAAATAAAGAACTAGAGGAAAGAGGGGAAGCGGAGCTTATTCTGGAGCGGTTCAAGTAGATAATGTAGATGAATGTGGCAACATGTGTACAAATATGCTTAATACAAACGATGTATTGAATGTTGTAAGAGCCCCCAATAAAATCTATATTAAAAAGAAGACAAACTGTGACACAGATATATGCATGCTAATGTTCACCACAGGATGAGTCCCAAAAGCAAACAGATGAAAATAGCGTTAGTATCCACGAGTGGAAGAATGGATGGATGTACATTGGTGCACTCTGTGGGATGCTATGAGGACAGGCTCTGCAATACTGATAGAGTCCAAGGGGAGAACACGCCCAGTACCATGTGCCTAATTGGACTCTTGGGACCTCGTTTCTATCCCGCTCTTGGTGCTCTGACTACGAGGATTCTGTTCCTTCAAGGCACACAAGATCCTTCATCGTCCACACCAAGGGGATAGAAACCCACCTAAGTGAACTGGACTTTACCTCATACTCAAGTATAGCACACTGAAGAAACTAACGTACTCCCTTGGACTTAAGGAAGAAACACCGTAGTATGAGAAGCAGTAGATGATTACTCTCCCAAAGTGATGCAATTGGTGATCACTGGATTTGGGTTCAAATGTCTTGCTTTGAAGGTGTCCAGTGAACAGAGGTCTGCTCTCTTCTTTACCTATGACATGCCTTCGTTTGACAGACACGGTTCTGTCTCTGTCAATCAGTGTTCCTGAACGTTTTGCCCAATCCCCACCACCCATTGTGCAAATACTGTCCAGCCATTTGAGAGTCTACTCTGTACAAGTCATCAATTCATATATAGTGATCCGAAAAGCAGTCTTGTATAATTTCATTTTCTGTTTTACATTCCATTATTAGCTAACTTAATGACAAAGGGGAGAGTTGGCTTTTGCTGGCCATCATACCCTAAAGTACTTGTAGAATTGAATTGGATGTTACCTCCTTATTATAAACATTTGCAAGTGAATGACTATAGGTGAGTATTTTTAACTTAGGCAATTCTGAACTGTACAGAAGTAATTTCTATGAGTAACATATAAATACACATCCCTGACTAGTACACATACCTGTATGGACTTTCTTTTTGTGTAATGGCAGCTTTGGGAGTTTAGGAGGTAAGGGTCTTCGAAGAAGTACTGGGTGTTTTGACATTGCAATTAATAGTAAGCACTGTTTTTCATAACTAGTGAAAATTTAAAAGTAAAAAACTTTTAAAAATATGCATTTTTGCAAAATAATTCATTAGAATCTAGATAACATCTTAACGAAAATAAGTTAATACTTCACAGAATCCTTTATTAAAGAGAACAAAAGCACAATTTTTTGAAACTTTTAAGAATTGAGATAAAATTTAGGTTTATAATTAGTATGTATGCCAGTAAAACAACCAGTCTAAAATGTCCTAAGTTGCTTATATTTAATATGCCAATGATATTTTAAATGGTAAACACTTTATTCAGAACAGAAGACACTACATTTTCTTCTACCTGTGAAATGTTTACATTTGGAAATAAGCACGCCTAAAAAGAAAAAGAAGGGCTCTCCATTATTTAACTCTTGGAAGATCCGTCATTCACAAAAAGTTGTTTTCATTCTCTAATAATGGCTTACGATCTCAGACATCACGATAGGTCTACACATATTTCATCCCAAACACGATTAGGCCATTTCTTTGAATTTCTCTCCCAACTTGTACTTCGCACGGGGACGGGGCGCGGGGCAGGAGAAAAATGGAGCGTTTACCCCCACTTGACCGCCCGACTCCGGCTTTGCCACCGGAGGCCGGGAGTTTTCCGCGTGTCGTCGAACAACGGTCGGGCAGCTGTGGGCTCCGCGGCTACCTCGGGCCGATCTCTGCCGCTCAAGCCCCCCCCCGCCCCCCCACCCCGGCTCTGCCTCCTTGGACTCCCGGGGTCGCCGGAGCTTCCCAGAGACGCCGTCCGACCCCCGACCCCCAGGCAGGGTCTTCCGAAGCCCAGAGGGCAGGCTCAAGGGGATGGGGGGTGGGGTGGAGACGTCCTACCAACTGTGGGTGCCCAGACCTTCTCTCCCCGCCCACCGGGAGCGCTGCACCCTCGACGCTGGGGAGGAGGCGGATGGTGCGGGTGACCGGCTGGGCGGGCGGGGCCAGGGGCGGAGCCTGGAGAGGGAGGCGGGGCCAGAGGCGGGCCCTGGAGAGGGTGGCGGGGCCAGGGGCGGGTCCTGGAGAGGGAGGCGGGGCCAGAGGCGGGCCCTGGAGAGGGTGGCGGGGCCAGAGGTGGGCCCTGCAGTGGGAGGCGGGGCCAGGGGCGGGCTCTGCAGTGGGAGGCGGGGCGGGGCGGGGCGGGGCGGGAAAGGTGGGGCCAGAAACGCCTCAGGCTCCCACCCTGGGAGCCCGGCGGAGCCAGCCTGACCAGCGCCCACTCTTCACCCTCTGCAGCTGTGTGGGTCTGCTGGGGAGGCTGCGGGCGGTGGGGTCGGAAGAAGCCAGCTCCACATGCACCTGCCGTACGGAACCCCGTGGTGACAATCATTATTACTATTCTTATTCTTAATGACAATGACCACTATGATTTGTTTAACCTTCTCGATGAACTTTGTATCTGGGCTCTGGACTTGCACTTCCACGCATCAGGGTCCCCCGTGGCATCCTGCAGTTACCCCACCCCCACCCCACCCCCAAGCGCACATTGTTTCCTTCTCTTCCAGCTGTTTTTGTCGTAGGGTTCCTTTTAAAGTTTCTGGTGGAAAGGGGGTTAGGAGCGGTCCCAGCAGCTTTAGAAAAGCAATTGTCACTATCAAAGCTAGCTGTTCTGATTCTTGTATTCTGTCTCGTCTGTCATGCTGTTGATGAACCTGTCTGGGGAGTGTACATGTGCACGGTGATCATCTGTGTATGTGCATATGCGTATGTTTTAAGGGAGAAAGCGTGAGAGAAAAAAGTCTAAGAGGGAGGACTGTACATTTCCACTCAGAAAGTCCGATGAGTGGACATTCCTTTCTTTTTTCTGTTCAACGATAAGTACTGGGGCACGAAATTTAATAGTAGATGCTGGAAAACGAGAGATTTCTGTACAACTACATCCTACTTTTTTATCTTTCAAGATTTATTTAATATCAAGTCTTTCCTTTTCTGATTAGGAGCAAATGTATGTATTCCAATAATCAATGAAAAAAGTAGGAAAAACGAAGTTCCTATCTCTATTTTGTCAGACTTTCAGAAATATTATGCAACCTGTTTCCCTTTAGGGTATTAAATGTATTATTGTGTCCTTAGGGAAGGACCCCCAATCATAAAATGATCTGGTTTTTGCCTATTTCATAGATTGATGAGCTTTTCAGAGACAAAAAAGCTGACAAGAAAGGGGTATCCCATTACTGGATTCTTCTGTCAAATAATATATTTTGTATCTGATGTCAAAACAGCATTTGGAAATTCGTCGTGAGCTCAATGGTTGTATTTTTCATGTAATCTATTCATATTTTGTAAGCGTGAAAAAACATCTTAAGCATAAAAATGTATCTGTGTAAAATATAAATCGTGTCAGGTTCCTTTGCTCTACTTAAGAGACTTTGGCATTAGTGGGGATTCCCTATGACCAATTTTCAACTGGCCTTGAAAATTTCTCCTTGGGACTGCAAAGCCCAAAGCCAGGCAAAACAATTATCAATAGATATGTTTTAAAGCGCTTTGTCCCACATCAGATCTCATTCACTGAATTCTTGACCCGACTGAACCAAAGCAAACTCGCTGCCCTTCAGTCCATGCTGATTCATTGCGACCCTCTGTGGGTTTCCAAGATGGTCCCTGTTTACTACAGGAAAAAGACTTCTCTCTCTCCACAGAGCTGCTAGTGGCACTGAACTAGCCCCCCCCCCCCCCCGCTGGAGATCGCAGCCCAATGCTTAACCGCTACACCGCCAGCCAAATATTTTGTTTTCCTCAGCTTACTGTTCTACTTACATTTAGGTAAATGAAACATAAGGCATGATGTCATTATATATATATATATATATATATATATATATATATATCCATGACCAAGCTTCTTGTCATCAAGTGAATTCTAAGTCATAGCAGTCCCCTGGAGGGCTTCTGAGACTGAATCTTTATAGAGAGCAACAGCCGTATCTTTCTCCTGCAGAGAGATTGGTAGGTTTGAACCACTGACTGAGCAGTGAGCAGTCCAATGCCTAAACCAAGGCTCCACCAGAACCATACCTATCCAGACACACATATATACTGACACATACTTTGGTTGTTTACTTATCTCCAAACTCAAACTTCCTGCTATCAAGTCAGGGCGGACTCATAGCAATCACCTGTGAATTCCCAGGGCTGTGATTGTTTTCGGGAGCAGAAAGCCCAGTCTCTCTGCACCGCCCAGCTGCTGCTGGTTGGGTTCACACTGCGGACCATGAGGGTTGCGGCCCCCCATGGATCAACTGTGCCACCCGGCCGCTTCTTCACTTACAGAGACATAAATATACGCGCACTTCAATAGCACACCACACAGGCTTCGTCTCCAGCAACAACTAGAAAGCACCAGTCAAATTAGATTTGAATCACTTCACTACATGTTATATTTTGAAAGTTAGTATTAACATTGCAATTTTCCTTCCAGTTAAAATGTGTCTTGTTGCTGAAGTAGCTCTCTCTCGGATTCCAAGGCCTCTTTTCTTTGTTGCATACTTCTTTATGGTTCGGCACAAGCTTGTCAAAGGGAATCACGGTCCCTTTTGCTGTATTAGCAGATTGTATTAAAGAGGGCAGGGTCATGGTAAACACCATGCTCTCTTCACTCCCTCCCTCCCTTCCTCCTGCCCTCCCTCCCGCCCTCCTTTCTTTATTTCTTTTTTTCTAATGTTGCTAACGTAAGATACTAAGCCTTATACAAAACCTACACTAGACACACTGAGGTAATGCTATTAATCCCATGAATGGTGGGGGGAGGGGCGTGGGGGTGGGCAGAGATGCTTGGGGAGCCTCAGATTTGCTATTGGTGAAAAGATACAGCTCAGTTGAATGACAGAAACTCTTCGAAATCATTGCTATTTGTATATAGATATTTTCTCCTATTTAGATACATGGAAGAAATTAACATTAAAATCTAAAATAGAGAGATTTTAAAGCATATTAAAATAAAGATCCCTGGTGACACAATGGTTCTAAGTACCCTGCTGCTCTGTGGGGAAACAATGTGGCCAGTGAAACCCCATGGCCACATCCCCCAGGTCTTACGGGGTCGCTGTGAGGTAGAATCCACTCACCTGCATGTCTATTTTATGAAACAAAACAAAACTATTTTCCTTTTCAATAGGTCAGAGCTTCTCGGAACAGTTGGACCAGTGTAACATAAGTAAAAGACAAGTTCTATTTGTTTTTGAAAGCATGTCAATGAATTCAATCATTCATTCCAGAATGATTTGTCACATATGGCACATTGCTATGTGCCAAATTTTAAACTTTTCTACATGGGACAGAAGACCTGAAATCTAATCCTATACAGGTGAAGAGCCAGTAGGCTCCACACCCACAATAAACTCAAACTTTGCTTTTGAGTCCATCCTGATGCACGGCAACTCTAGTGGACAGCGTTCGCAGGCAGTCATCTTTAGGGAAGCTCCTTTCCCCCAGGAGCACCGAGGGTCTCACCTTGCCAACCTTTCCATCACTCACGTCACCACCAGGGTAGCCACGGTAGCCTAGAAAACCTTATGGGTTCAAGTCCACTCAGACATGCCTCAGAAGGCAGGAACGGTGATCTGAAAAATTAGCCACTGCAAATCCCACGGAGTACAATTCTATTCTGACACACAGGGGGTCACCACGAGCTGAAACGGAATCCACAGCAATGAGTATTGGCAACCCATAAGGTCTTGTGGGCATTTAATGAGGTCCTCTACATAAAGGGCCGACCACTGTGCCTGGAACAAGTTGAATGCTCAGTGGATGTTTACTAAAAAACTAAAATAAGATAAATGACTTGGCTGTTCCATCTCCTTTGCCCCTGTTTTATGTGATAATTCTGGATATGACCAGGAATAATGAGGTGTAGAGGGTGATTCCTGGTAGGTTTCCATATAACGGACCTTGCGTTTGCTAATGTCTAATAGATTGGAGAATTGGGTGCTTAGCTCTCAGCTTGTGAAACAAATGCTGTGCTCTGGACAGTGGCCTACATTCTGCCTGGGTCCTTACACTCCCCTGGACTGCAGAGAGCCTGCAGGACAGCTTGGACCTGAAACCATCTACAAGCATTAATGGAATTAAACTAGCCTGGGCTCTTCCTTTAGTGTCAACTGAGTTTGCAAGCTGTAGTCTGCACTGGTAGAGTTGGGCCGAATCCACGATGAATTTTAACCAGTTACCTCAAAAGAAAGCTGCCTTGTTCTCTGTGTCCTCCAGGCCACCTGTGAAACTAGCAAAGGGAGCTAAAGGGAAAGCTGTCCGAAAAGCACATAATCGTCCTCACGTTTTTTTCCCACTGTGTGTGTACAATACTCCGTAACTTTAGCCGAGTACTTGGAACTGTACTAGGATTTAGTTCTGATCTTACAAGGAGCATGTGCTATGCCTATAAGGTGTATGCGCTGCAAGCCCTTGAAAAGCACCTGTAGCATTTAGATCCATAAAACTGACCAATGGCTGTCAACTCACTGCCACCTCATGGCAGCCCCATGTGAGTCCATCGGGGTTTTCATGGTTCTGACCTTTAAGGACACTTTTAGGTAAGTTCAAAGCATCAATCTCTTGGTCAGTAGGCAAACACCATTTGCATTTGCACCACTAAGGACAACTTTATCACCAAACAACAAACAACACATACCCTCGAGTCCATTCTGACCCATAGTAACTCAGTGTTGGGCAGAGGAGAACTGCCCCTCTGGGGTTCCAAGACTGAGCACACAGCCTCATCTTCTTCCCTCAGAATGGCTGATGGGTTCAAACTGCTGACCTGGTGGGCACCAGTACTAACTCCTCAGGAACCACTATACCAGGATCCACAGGGAAACAGAGATGCTGGGATGGCATAGTCTTCCTGCTAATGCAAATTGCAATTTAGGATCTAAAACCCTGGATAAGATGGATTTGCTTTTCAAATAGCTTTCTGCTTTCTGCTCTCAGTCCTGATCATTTAAAGGTGCAGGAGACTGAAGTAGGGTGTGGGCACAAGAATGGGGCATGTAGTGGCACTTTATATTCTCCAAGATGATGGAGAGCTTGCATTTTTCACACCCCAGCCGGATAAGTAAAACCACAACTTCTGTTTCAGCATCAATTGTGAGATGTGCATTTGACAACGGTGCCATTTCCAACAACCACCCCCCCCCAACCTTATCATTTGCTCTGGTGCCAGACATTTTATCAGTACCTAGATTCTGACCTTGCCTCAGGTACTCCAAAGAAAGTTCCTTTCTTTTCCTGCCAGCAATTGCCCATGAGGTGACACCCTCCAAAGGGACACCCTAAAGTACCACACTCTCTTCAGGGGCTCCGTGGTAGAGAGGAGAGGGCTTTACTCTTCTCTTTGCTGCAGTTCCAAGCAGAGCTATTCAACATCACACCCCTTTTCCTGTCACTTCACACGCACTCATGCCCTGCAAGTGTGTCCAAACAGCGCTAAGGTCCATAGTGGTTTTCAGTGGCTGTATTTTCAGATGTGCAACTCCAGGCCTTTCTGTCAAGGCAATTTTGGCTGGAGTCTAAATTGGTAATTTTTTCAAATGTCAGCTCACAGATGAGCCAAAATCATTGCACCACTCAGGGACACGGCAGATCTTGCTTAAAGTTACAGAAGATCTGCAGAGAAACCACTAAATGGTTTATGTTTTATTTGTGATGTTTTCAACTTGACACCTGGTCTGTGCTCCTGCTTCTCATAGTGTGTGGCCTTGCCCTGAGTCGTGAACCTTCAAGACATGGCCATTGCTGGTGAGGTACTCCCTGGTGCCGCTGCAGCACCACCATCCCCACCCCCCGACCCCCACCCCCAGCATTTCTTTGCACTCCATCCAGTCACCATTTCTCTCAACATGAGCTCAGGAAACTAGAGCTTTCCCTCTGCAGCCCTGCCTCCCACATCTCATGGCTTTAGAAGGATTTGTAATCTGACTTACTATCACATTCCCCCTTCCTCCTTGGCCAGAGGGAAAAAACTTCCCACTGTCCACACTCATTCAAGGGGCATTATCCGCACACACTTGGACGACAGTTGATGTCCCCAGTCGAAGCAACATGAATGAGATCAGTGATGATAAATGTATATTCAAAGGAGCCAACATGATACAGAATAGTGTTTGAAGGGGGAGCATGACTCTCAAAACCCTGATTTGGCACCGTTGACTTAGTTAAGAAATTATTTAGTTAAGAACCTGAAGGGCCGGTTTTGCTAATCTTCTGCTGTAGACTGTAAGATGAGCTGTGGTGATTTTTAGATTCACATTTGTGGACTGGACTGAGCCCTGTGTCTCTGAATATATGCATTTCACTGATTTATACTTGTTTTAATGGGTGTGTGTGTGGGGGGGGAAATGTGTGTGTTATTTTCCATGAGAAGTGTTGTTTTAAATGTAGAATGGTTAGAGGGCTCAGTACTTTGAAAATGTCTCACAATAGTGGATGCATGGACATCTTCCAGTGGAGGACACAGGCACTACAGACAACAGCAAAATAAAAGGACCTCATACCAAGATTCACTCTAGATGTCCCCAAAGTCACCTCAGCTCTCCAGAAACATCTGCACAGAGATTAAAAGGTACTTGTCTTCTGGGTTTCTCCTAGTATCTCTCTGAACACAGAGGCTAGACTTGTCATGTGAGTGGGTAAAACAGAGGAGATCACTCCACCACAGTGAGAAATAAAATTAAAACCAGTCCCTGGAAAGAGTAAAATGACTTTTGTAGTTCTATATGTTTAAGCAGTAGATGCCTGAGGTTTCTCCAGTGGGTAAAATACCTCGGTTCTTGACTTTGCATGAGAAAGAATTCATGCAGAAGCCTGGTTTGCCATCCAAGTGGGGTTTTATAAAGGGCAGAAGTTTCATGTTTTACAGTCCCTGAACATGGACAACCTCAGAGTTGCACCCCCACACATGGTGGCCAGAGGTGAGAGAGAGAGAGAGAGAGAGAGAGAGAGAGACTGCACGGCCTGGCAGAAAGCAGAGAAGCAGCCAAAAGGGTCTTGAAGTTCCAAACTCTTACGGCCTTTTGGCTGGGAGGTGTCGTTAACAATGCTGTTTAACCCCCTAGCTGAATTAAGCCCATCTGGCCGAGTTTGGGCCTAACCAGGTATTCTGCCTACCTGGCTCAGGTATCTGAATTTGGAGCATGCCCAGTTAGTCTTTATGGCTTCCAACCTCCGGTAAGTTGGGAGGTGGGGGGAGGGGTCCAGGCATGGAGAAGGACAGCCCCCAGACCCTGTCTCTAGCTACCTAACTGATGTGCTTCTCAATGTGTGGTCGTAAATTTTACGTAAAAATTACTTGGGGGCGGAGAGGGGGGGTGGGGTGGGGTGGGGGAGAGAGACTGAGCCCCGGTGGTGTAAGTGGTTAAATGCGGGACTGCGGCCCGCGGGCTTGGCAGTACAAATCCAGCGGGGGCTGTCAGATGCAGCACTGGGTAGCGCCCACCACCACCAGAGGCAGTGATGCCCCCCCAAAAAAAGTTACTTGGGGTGGAGCTAATAACCGAATACCTCCATGTTGTCTCCAAAAGAAGATCCAAAGGAATAATTAGGAATTGTTGTCACTGGTGTTCTCTAAAATGGGACTGAGAGGTGGAGTGCTTGGCTTGTGATTCTGATAACTTATGGCTTCTGTTGATGAACCTATTCATTCACCAGCTTCTCCCTGCCCCCACCTAGTTCTCCCATCCCCCCCCACCTCTGACAATCACTACATCTTTTTATTATCTAATCTTGCCTTCCAAGATGCCATGTAGTTACACTCCTACAGACTGACCCCTTTCACTTAGCAGTAAGAGTTTGCTGTCACTCATGTGTTTCCAAAACGTTCTAATTCATTTTAGTGTTGAACAAGATTCACCTACTGTAAGACATTTCATTTGCTTCCAATTTGGGGCAGTAAGGAATAGAGCTTTGGGTATTGCATCAAACCCAAGACTGCCTAGATTTTCTCCTATGTTATCTCATAAAAGTTTCTTCGTTTTATGTTTGACATTTATGTCGATGAACCATTTTGATTTGGGTTCTGTGCAGTTTTGTATATGGAACAGTTTTATATAGAGATCTGATAGTTTCCATGCCACTTGTTGAAAGAGCTCTTTCTCTGTGTTGGGTTGGGTTTTTGCCTTTGTTAAAAATTGCTGCACTGTGTTTGTGTAGGGCTATTTTACCACATCTAGGCTGGAGGGAAGACTCATTAATAGTCTGCAATCTGCTGATGATACCGCTTTGTTTGCTGAAAGCAAAAAGGACTTGGAACACTTATCAATAAAGATCAAATGCTACAATTTCAGTATGGGTTGTACTTCAACATAAAGGAAGCAAAAATTCGCACCTCTGGACCCAAAAGTAGCATCATGATAAGCTGAGTTAACACTAAAGTTGTCAGAGATTTCATTTTACTTGGATCTACAATAAACACCCATGGAAGTAGCAGTCAAGAAATCAAATGACATTGCATTGGAAAATCTAGTACAAAAGACCTTTTAGACGTGTTTGAAGGCAAACATAACACTAAAGTGTGACTAAAGTGTAACTGACCCAAGTCATAGTAGTTTTATTTTTGAAAGATCATTTTATTGGGGGCTCTTAAAGATCTTATAACAATCCATACATCAATTTATCAAGTATATTTATAAATATATTGCCACCACTATTTTCTAAACATTTACTGTCTATTTGAACCCTTCGTAGCAGCTCCTCTTTTTACCCTCTTTTCCCTTCTCCCAACCTCATGACCCCTTGATAAATTATAAATTATTATTATTTTCATATCTTACACTGACCACTGTCTCCCTTCACCCATGGTTTCTTCCCCCGTCCTCTCCCCACCTTCTCCCTACCCTCCTGGTATTGTTACTCCCATTTCTGTTCCTCAGGGGGTTATCTGGCCTGGATCCCATGTGTCCTGAGCTCTTATCTGTATCTGTGTACATGCTTCCACTTAGCCCACAGTGAAAGGTAGGATTGGGGTCATGAGAGTGGGGGATGAGGAAGCCTCTAGGAATCAGACAAACATTGTGTGTTTCATTGGTGCTATACTTCACCATGGTTGTCTCATCCCTTCCTTGCAACACTTCTGTGAGGGGATGTCCCAATGTCTCCAGATGGGTTTTGAGTCTCTGCTCTCACCCCCCTCCCTTGTTCTCAACAATATGTTTACCTGTTTGTTTGCTTGCTTTGGGTCTTCTGAGGCCTGTCACACCTCCTGATCACACATGGTGCTGTGCTTTTTTCCAAGGGGACATGTCGCTTCTCTGTTTAATAACCGCTTGTTTAACTTCAAGCTTTTAAGACCCCCAGACACTATATCATTTGATAGCTGACACCATCAGCTTTCTTGACCACATTTGTTTGTGCACCCATTTTGTCTTCAGTGATTATGCCAGAAGGGTGAAAATCACAGAATGCCGATTGTTAGAACAAAGTGCTCTTGCATTGAGGGAGGGCTTGAGCAAAGACCCAAAGTCCATCCACTTCCTCAATGTATTGCCATATACATATATGTACATAGGCCGATAACTCTATTTTATTAATATATTTGCATAAGTACACACCTATGTTTATACCTCTGTCCATAGCTTTGCTTCCTAGATCTTTCCTCTGCTTCCTTTTACCTTCTTCCTTTCCCACCTTTATACTTTCCCTTATTCTCCCTCTTATTAATTCCTATCAACTAGATTGCTATTGCTCCAACATCCCCAAGATCTCTATATCCTCCTGATTGTTGATTGTAATTCCCTAGTTGTTCCCCTGCCTAAGGCATTATTTTCTCACCACTCTCTTCCCCTGGCTCCTCCTCCCACTAGGTCCCTCTTGAATCTTATATTCTATGGTTTTCTCCTCAGGCTTGCTTCCCATGCCTATCTGTTAATTTTCTGGTCTAGCAACAGGAGCACAGGGCAAGTGATTCCAACTGGATGCCATCTTGCAAGGCATCATATGTTTAATGGTTTCATATGTATGTGAAAGGTAAACAAGGACTAAGAAGGACTAAAGAAGAATTAATGCCTTTGATTTATGGTATTGGTGAAGAATATTGAATATACTGTGGACTCCCTAAAGAATAAACATCTGTACTAGAAGAAGTACTGCTGGAATACTCCTTCAAAAGGAGAATGGGGACTTTGGACATATTTTCAGGAGAGATCTGGAAGTCTTCAAAGGCCGTTATGCTTAATGAAGGTAAAGGATCAAGGAACAAGAGGAAGACCATCAAAGACATGGGCTGACACAATTGCTGCAACACTGAGATCAAACATAATAACAATGTGTGTGTAGCACAGTACTGAATAGTGTTTCCTTCTGCTATATATGTTTGCTAATAGTCAAAATCAACTCATTGGTACCTAAGAGCAACAACCCTTCTGAGCTATATTTTGTTGGATAGATCTGTTTGCCTACTTTTGTGGTTTAGCTTCATCATAGCTTTTAAATTTGGATAGTTCTCTGATTTGGTTATGCAGTACTGTGTTGGTTACTCTGTTTTTTTTTTTTTCTCTTTTCTTTCCACGTAAATGTTAGATTCAAATGGTCAATAGTCACACTGTAACTTGTTGGACTCTTAACTGCAATTACACTAAATCTAAAGACCAAATGGAGAAGAATAAATATTTCAATAATATTGAGTCTTCCTATCCATTAACGTAAGAGCCTTAATGGTACAGTGGGTAAAAACTAGAGTGCTAACCAAAAGGTCAATGGTTTGAATTCAGAGAAAGAAGTGGCAATCTTCTCCTGTAAAGATTTACAGTCTTAGAAAATATATGGGAACAGTTCTACTCTGTCCTGTAGAATAGCTAGGAGCAGAAACAACTCAACAGCAATGAGTTCAGTTTGAGTGATATCCGTAAGATGGAACATCTTTCCATTTATTTTGTTCATTCAAAATTTCTTTCATTCTATGTAATATATCTGAGGACTTTAAAATTTTCTTGGGAACTGTTTACACGAATAGAAAGTCCAATCCATCTCCTGAGGCACTACTAGTGGTTTTGAACCACCAGCCATGTGGATTACAGCCCAACACATAACCACTCCACCACCAGAACTCCTTTCCATTTTCCACAGCCTAGTGCTATTAGTATCAGGGTTTTTTACACCTCGTTGTTGCCCAAAAGGATTCGTTGTTGTCATTGTTCACTCTAAAGATCCTACTCTGTCAACAGCATCAATACTCTCTGAATTCCTTAGTTGATTAACTTCAAAGTCACACTAATCCATCCTCTTATCACCTATGGACAGTTGGCTTCTGAGACATCTCCTGTTATTCTCTTTTGTCCATGGTCTACTGCCACTGTCCCAAGGTGGGTAGTGATCAATTTTGAACTTGTCCATTGCCACAGTTTCCCTTATCCTTCTTATTTTCAGTATCTTTCTATCATCTTCCTTTTCTATAATACCAGTCCTACTTTCTGAAATCATATTTTATTTCCTGTGACTTTATTTACCTTTTGTGCGTGTGTGTGTGTATGGATGTCCTTCTTTAGCACTCCATTATATACAGTAAATATTTGCTTAATAAACTAGCAACTGAAATAATGTGTTACATGAACCCCCTAAAGCAACTTTGACTATCTTTTGGCCACATATGTACAGAATTAACAGCTGAATCATAACCCCATTTCAAGAATGGAGAACTTAACCAGTAGTATCTTTTATCAAAGCTGCAGATTAACAGTAAAGACAAAGGCCTTTAATCTGGGTCCCGTTTTTCTTACTGTAAGATAGGAAAATGCTACCTATATTAAGGACAGCCTGAGAGTGTTCAATGATAAACCAGGTACATTTAGTAGATACAAAAGAAATCTTAAACGAATTTTAATATAACATAATTGTTGTTGTTTAATGCTGTCAAGTAGATTTTCAACTCATAGTAATTCCATGTGGCAAGGTAGAACTGCCCCCACAGTGTTTTGTAGGTTGTAATCTTTACCAGGAAACTCTGGTGGCATAGTGATATGCATTGGGCTGCTAACGTTAGGGTCGACAGTTCAAAACCACTCCTCTGAAGAAAAATGGGACTTCTATTCCCATAAACAGGTAGTCTCAGAAGCTCACAGAGGCAGGTCTGCCTTGCTGCCTGTGAGTCAGCCTCAACTAGATCGCAATGAATTTTTGAAGTCTTTACTGATGCAGATTGCTATGGAGATGCTGAGTGAATCCAAACCACCAACCTCTGGGTTCACAGTCAAGTGATTACCTGTTGTGCCACCAAAATTCCTTTAACTATTCAAGTATATTCATTTCACTTCCCATGATGAACTATTTAAATCTTTTGTATAAATCACAATGTACATGTTCAGATTCAGTAAAGCTTGGTACTCACTAGCTCCTATGGTAGGTGTATTAACACTGTTAGCTCATTTAGTCTTCAAAATCACTGTGATACTGATGACTTCTTATTTTTTTTTGGGGGGGGGGTGGTCAGGATACCTTTATGTTTAGCTGAGAAGGGAGTAAGCATCTTACTCCTTACTTCACTCTGGAATCAGAATTTGTCCCTAAGATTTTTTAGTGTTAGGTGTTTTGCTTTTTACTCTGCACCATGTGCCTCAAATGCTTTCCTATCTGTTTCTCTGTTTAGTTTGCATGGTTAAAAGATCCATGCCTTTCCATTTCTAGTCTTTCATTCCACTTGATTCACACTTTCCTCCTCCTCCTCCTCCTCCTCCTCCTTTGGCTTTCTTTCAAAATCTTGGTTCCTACGTGTGTACTCTTGAGGTTATCCCAAACCTGACCTCAGTAACAGCATATCTGTCTACATAAGCTGCAGAATGAGGCCATTCCCAGCATGGGAAGTTGGAGGGGAGCTCAGTGCCCTGCAATCCAGCTTTCACTGGTTTTCATGACTCTGTTAGTGCAAATAGGAAGTCCCATGCAGTTCACTCACTTGGCTGCTAACTAAAATGTTGTATGTTTGAGTCCACCCAGATGCCCAGCTAAAGGAAGACCTGGGGATCCATTTCCAAAGACAGAACCCCAGGATACGCTGTGAAGTACAACCTACTCTGACCATAGGGGCACCAGGAGTCGGGTTTGATCCCACAGAACTGCTTAGTGCAAATGGATTATAAATTGTCAGTGACTCTCTAGGGAGTTGTTTTAAACCAGATGCATGATTGTTCTTTACTTTTGAAATAGATGCTCCATCATTTGCTGAGGTTCACTCTTTCACAAATGGAAATATGACAGGAATGATATTCTATATGGTTAGCATTTCACGAGAATAGAATTTGCAGATACGAACAGCCCTCTTGCTTTTACAATCTAACTGATAATTAGATTGTAGAATTAACTTTTGCTACACTGTTATCAGTAAAAAATAGTAAAACTGCTTTCAATAGATGTAAAGTCAGCTTTTATGTAGTATGTCTCACAGGGCAGCTACACATATAAGTTCTCTGGTGTGTATTTAAAACATCTAATTACTTGTGCTGTTCAGCTTAATTTTTAAATGCCATGCTATTTATAGAAGCAATTTGCTTTCCCAACTAATTAAATATTTATAGAGTTCATACCATGTGCAATGCACCTTGAGGGACTGTGGGCGTACACAAGTCCTCACTCGAGAAGGGGATGTTCCAGTGGGAACAGACATATTGCCCGCACTGTCTGTGGCTGGTCTCTCTGTCTGCAATGCCATTTCTCACGGGTCCCCTCCCCTGCCTGATCAGTTTCCTCAGGGAGCAGCTGCATAGCTGCTAACAAGTGTCCCTTCTGCTGCCCAGACCCCAAATCACGTTGGTCTCCAGGGTATCCCTTAGTATGTTTGCTGACCTGAAAATGGGAAACTCCTTGGACCTGTGAGACTGAGCCTTTTAGTTTTGCTTCCTGGTTATCTGGCACACACTATGTTGCTAATAGGAGTTTGATAAATTAGAATCAATGCAGTAGGAAGACATACAGCGATTTAGAAAGACTGTCAGTGAAAAGTAGCATTTAATACGTGTCAAGAATGGGTTATCAACAAGGATTAGATGTTTTTGGAAGGAGGTTGTGTGATGGATGGAAAGGTTGGCAGTTCAAACCCAGAAGTCACTGTTTGGGAGAAAACTAGAGGAGTCTGCTCCTGTAAACATTGCAGCCTCTGAAACCCTGTTTCAGGACAGGCTGCTCTGTCCTGTCAGGTGGTTATGAGTCAGATGTTGTTAAGTCTTTAGGGGGTAGCACTTGGCTGCTAACTCTCAGGTTAGAAGTTTGAGTCCACCCAGAGACACCTGAGGAAAAGCCAAGTCATTTACATCTGCCATCGAAACCTTCTGGAGTACATTTCTACTCTGGTGCACAGGGGGCTGCCACACGTGGGAGTCAGTGTGGTGACAGTGGTTCAGACTCCATGCCACCTACCTGGTCGGCACATTCCCTTCCCTCAGGGGCCCTCAGGGAATGGGTCTGAAACACGGGTCTGACAGGACCCTTTTCCATTTTGGATTCTAACTCACTTTGTTCCGATCGCTTGCAGTCTGTATTCCCAACTCCTGATTTTGCTTAAAAGGCCCCCCTAAGTTAGCGCAGGGAAATGAGTTCTTCCATGTGATCTTCTGCCTGGTTTCTTTGCTTTCCTTCTGATCCCTGAGGAGTTACCTGTGCTGGTTTTTGTCCCAGGGGGATGTTCACACTTCCTTTGATACTTTTTGTCTGGCCATGCATATAGTGATGTGTACATTGCAGGAATTGGTAACTGGGTCCATTCAGATGAAGTGACTAAGACGATGCAAATTAGAAGACTATGTTGTGTCTGTAGCCTACGGAGAGAGGATTGGTAAAGGTGTAGCTCTCCAATAAAAGGAGTCATACTTTGAAACTGATAAGCAGTTTTATGCAATGCACCCACCAGCACAGATGTTTTCTTGAGACAGAAGTAAGAAGCAGCAGAGCGAGGGGAAAGGTGAGGGCTCTCTTAAAAGAGTCGTGACATGGTCATGAAGGCAGCAGAGGCCTGGAAAGGGCTCAGCAGTAGTCAGTGGTGAGAGGTGGCAGGTCCCAAAGGGGCCAAGTGTATGGCCCGAAGGGAGACGTCACCTGCCTGCTCTTTGATCCTGGTCCTGAGTTGTACTCTATTGGTCCTGATCCAGAGCTTTCATAAACTGTTGGCCCTGGTCCCATGTTGCACACTGCAGGAGCGCATCGATCTTTTAATCGGTGTGGTTCCTGAGAAGGGAGGATGATAAGGCTCTGTGTTACATACTCTAGACGTGTTATCAGAAGGGAACAGCCTCAGAAGAAGGATACCATGGATGGCAAAATAGAGACTTAACCAAAAAAAAAAGAAGAAGATCTTTAGAAAGACGCACTGACGCAGGATTTGCAACAATGAGCTCCAAGACAGGAATGATTGTGAGGACGATGCAGGACCAGGCAGCATTGTATTCTGTTGTAGGGAGAGTTCCTGTGAGTCAGACCTGTTTGATGGCATCTATAAACAAACGAAAAGCCTAGAAATCAAACTCACTGTCATTGAGTCAATGACTGACTTACAGGAACCCGAGAGTAAACTGGCCAGATGTCCCGCTTTTGGCGGGACAATCCCAATTTAAAATGTTTTTCCCATGTCCAATGGCGTTTTTAAAAAGTCCTGATTTTTTGAAAGAATGCGCGACAAGTTAGGGAGCATCAGGAGAATGGGAAGGGAATATACCTTCTCTAACCCCCTCCCTCGTCAATGGTGTCCTTCTTTACCAATGTAAAATCTGGTCACTTTAAAGCAGACTAGAAACGTCCCTGTGAGTTTCCAAGACTCAATCTTTACAGGAGTAGAAGTCCTATCACTCTCAATTGGAGTGGCTGGTGGTTTCAAACTGCTGACCTTGTGGTTTCCAGCCCAACTCCCAACAACTATGCCTCCAGGCCTCCTTCTTAATAAGCCCCCAAGTACATATGGTCTGTGAGTTCCATGTGGCATTGCAGCAGATTATTTATCCCCAAAGAATGGAAAAAAGCGGTGTGGAGGGACAGTTTGTGTGAGCGATGGAACGTTGACAATGAGAGAGTGAAGGTGTGTCTGACCTCCACCTCACAGGGGGCTTGGGTTGATCACGATTAGCATTACCCCCGCCCCCTCGTACTAGGTAGTTCTAGAGACACCACTATTCCTACGGCTATATTGACTTGCACATCTCTTCTTCTTCTTGGAGGCAATAGAGCCTGAAATTCAAGGGTCTTTTAGGCATAACCTCATTACATCTTAAACCAAACAAAAACAAAAATGAACCACCTGGATGAAGGAAATCATCGGCACTGGCCCATAATCGTGTGTAAAGAGTTGACAGCCCTGTGGTTCAATGAAAAAGAATAGAAAACAAAGGGAATTTGTCACAAGAATCATGATTGGTGGCAGATGATTTCATCATGGGCAGACATGCAGAAGTGAGAAATGGTCCATGATTAAGTACATACACTAGTGGAGATTAGCAATACTCACAGGATTGCTTCTGGGGCCCTCTGATTACCTTGGTCAGGATATTGATTCCAATCCATAACAACCTATAGGCTAGAGTCGAACTACTGTCAGTTTCTGAGACTGTAACCCTTTACAGAAACAAAGCCTGACGAGTGGCTAGTGGTTTTCAACTGTTGGCCATGCTTTCAGCAACGCAATACAGAACCCATTATGCCACTAAGTCTCCTTCCATGTGACCCTAGTATCCCAATTTTCATCAAGGTTGTGCCTATGCCTGGCTGCTTTCTGCTATCGGGCAAAGTTTCACATTGCTGGTCAATGGGCAGAAAGAACTCAACAGAGACTGAGTTTATGATGAAAGGAAAAATGAATTTAGTACTCCCATTTTAAACTGTGGCCTTCTACAAAGTGCTCAGAATTTAAGCTCTATTACATTGTCTGTCAGATTCTTCAACTTTCTCCTCTCTGATCCACCCACCCCATTCCCACTGTATAATCTTGACTCTTGCCATAGTCAGCGTTTGTCAAGGTTTTTTTTTATTGTTTTTTTGGGGGACTCTCACAACTCATCATAATTCATACATCCATCTATGTGTCAAGCACATTTGTACATTTGTTGCTATCATTTTCAAAACATTTTCTTTTTTGCTGTTGTTGTTTTTGTTTTGGGGGCATCACTCCCCTCTGGTGGTGGGAGTAGGAGGCCCAGCCTTGCTGCTGGATTTGAACCTTCAACCCAGTGGGCTGCAGTCCCACGCACAACCACAATGCCACCAGGGCTCAGTCCTTCAAAACATTTTCTATTTGACTCTTGTTATCAACTCCTCATTTTCCCCCTTCATCTCCCAACCTCCCTCCCTCATGAACCCTTGATAATTTTTAAATTATTATTATTTTTCATGTCTTACACTGACCAATGTCTCCATTTACCCACTTTTCTGTTGTCCATCCCCCTGGAAGGGGGTAATATGTAGATTGTCATTCCCTCTCCCTCTCCCCTCTTCTCCCTCCCCTTCCAGTAAAACTACTCTCAATATTGGTCCTGAGAGGTTTATTTATCCCGGATTTCCTGTGCTTCCAGCTCTTATCTGTACCCATGTACATGCTCTGGTCTAGGGAGATTTGTAAGATAGAATTGGGGTCATGATAATAGGGGAAAGGAAGCATTAAATAACTAGAGGAAAATTGGATATTTCAAAAGTGCTATACTGCACCCTGACTGGCTCGCTTCTTCTCTGTGACCTTTCTGTAAGGAGATGTACAATTGTGTGCAATTGTGAGCCTCCACTCCACACTCCCCCTCATTCATAATAATATGATTTCTTTGTTCTGGGTCCTCGATGCCTGAAAACTGATCCCATCAGTACCTCGGCTTGTGTGTTTCTTCCATGTAGACTTTGCTGCCTCTCAGCTAGATGGTCACTTGTTTATCTGCAAGCATTTAAGACCCCAGATGCTGTACTTTTGAGCGTCAGGCATCATCATCTTTCTTCACAACCTTTGCTTATGCACCCATTTTGTCTTCAGTGATTGTATCCAGAAGGTGAGCATTATGGAAAGCTATGCTATTAGAACAAAGTGTTCTAGTTTTGAGGGAGGACTTGAGAAGAGCCCCAATGTTCATCTGCTACCTTAATACTAAACCTACAAATATATGTACATTGATCTATTTCCCTATCATCGTATACATTTATATGTATTCACATATGCACATGCCTTTATTTAGACCTCTATAAATGCCCTTTACCTTCCATTTCTTTCCTCTATTTCCTTTTATTTTTCTCTTGTCCCACTATCATGCTCAGCCTTCACTTGAATTTCAGTAATTCCTCTCGGTTGCATTGCCCTTGATCAAACCCTACCAGGCATCCTATACCTTCCTCGCCATCAATTTTAGATCACTTATTGTTCCCTTGTCCCTGGGTTTGTTAACACCCACTTACTTTCTCCGCCCTCCTCTTCTCCCGTGTCCCCCTGGAATCATCAGTCCCATTGTTTTCTCCTCCAGATTATTTCTCCAGTCTATCTTATTTAGGTAGACATGGAAAAACAATAATAAGCACAAAAACAAGGCAGAGCAAAACAAAACAACAAAAGAAATCAAAACAACAACAGCAGCAAAAAGAAAATCCAATAAATAGTTCAAAGTCTGTTTGTGGACATTTAGGAGTGTTTTCCAGTTGAATCTGATGGGGTACCGTGCCCTAGCTCCACAGTCTATTTTTTTTATATTCCCTGGGGACTTCATTGCTCTGCTCCTGTTGCTGCTCTGCTGTACTGCCTTAGTGTTTCACCAAGGTGTGGTGTTGTCAGATAGGGCACAATTCCTGCACTATGACTCTAGTGTTTTCCCTCTAAGCACCATGAGTGTCTCATGGTGGGACCAGCCCTATGGTCCTCTCTTGGCTGTTTTAAGCAGGAATCTCATTCTTGGGGTTTGATAGGCCAGGATGTGCTTCCCTCTCCTTCTCTCCCCCTTTGTTTGCTC
This sequence comes from Nesogale talazaci, assembly GCA_004026705.1. NCBI lineage: Eukaryota > Metazoa > Chordata > Mammalia > Afrosoricida > Tenrecidae > Nesogale > Nesogale talazaci. Next base: position 339,582 of record PVJH01000137.1, read on the forward strand.
CTGTGTTTGCTCTCTGATAGGATCTCTCTCTCTCTCTCTCTCTCTCTCTCTCTCTCTCTCTCTCTCTCTCTCCCTCTGTTTCTCTCTCTCTCAGCTTCGATGCTGTCCTCTGAAATGAAATAAATGATTCTGGAGGGAGTGGGGTTTGTCCACATAGTTGGGACCCCTCAGGACTCTCTTCATGCCAACATGTTGTATTCACATCTTGGAGCACCAGATTGAAGTCTGGTCCCTCTCTCCCTGTGGAGATACAAACAACACCCTCACCTTGTGTGGGTTAATGCCCTATAAGCCTGTCTTTTCCTTCCCCCTCCTTTATAGTTGGCTACCATATATATCCCTGGATTTGGTCTGGCCCCTGCCATACTACTTTGATCTCACCCCAGGAATATTTGTATACAGTAGCTTTTTCCATATGCCCCTTTTGCATTTTTAAGCTTACCTCAGTGGATTTATGTTTCACTTGACCGTTTGTGTTTGGTATACTTTGCTTAACATAATTTCCCCCCATTCTTCCCATAAGGAGATGTGCTTCATCCATTCATAACTGCTTTTGTAGTTTCCACATACAAAACTTTGGGGTTTTTCAGCCAGGTATTTCTCTAGATATTTCAATTTGTGCATGACTATTGTGAATGGTGCTACTACCTTTTTGATCCCCTCTTCTGTGGCCTTGTCCAATGTGTCTAACAGTCCAATACACTTCTGTTTGTTGATTTTGTGTCCTGCCACTCTGTCATATTCTTCCATTGCTTCCAGTACTCCCCTTGTGGAGATTTTGAGATTTCATTATATAAAAACATATCATCTGAAAATAATATTAGCTTTACCTCTTCCTTCCCCAGGTGAATATCTTTGATGTCTTTTTTTTTTCCTTGTACTGTTAGCTAGGACCTCCAAATATGTTAAATGAGAGTGGGGATAAAGGCCATCCTTTGGGGCTGAGCCCCGGTGGCGTAGTGGTTGTGCGCAGGACTGCGGCCCACTGGGATGGAGGTTCAATTCCAGCTCCCAGGAGCAAAGGCTGGGCCTCCTACTCCCACCACCTGAGGGCAGTGATGCCTGAAAAAAAAAAAAGAAAAAAAGAAAAAGGCCATCCTTGTCTGGACCACTTTTTCAGTGGAATTGTTTTTGTCTTTTCTCCATTGGTTTGTCAGCTCCTTGATTTGTCTTATTGTCCTCTATCACTGATGGTCCTTAGCACCTAGGTTATATTTCCCCCATTATCTTTCATCCCATCCTTCAAGTCTCAACTTGGTTCACTTCATTAATTTATTCAACAAACACTTTAAAAATATGGCATAAAGTCTAGATGCTAGCAAAACAAGCACAATCTTTGTCCTCATGGAATTGTTAATATGCTAAGGGAGATCTATGTGAAGTAGCATACTTGTAGAAAAGACTGAATTGCGTGCCCCCAAACCATATGCTACAGTTCAAAAGGAGAATCTTGAAAGATGTCATTTAACATGAGATCATACAGGAGAAGGCTGGGTTCTATCAATTTGAATGTAATCCTGTAGGAAAGGAGCGAGACGACAGACATGTGACCACTGAGATATGCTGCATCTGCAAGCCAAGAAATGCCTCAAGTTACCAGAAGCTGGAGAGACAACAAACAATTTTTCCCTAGAATCACCAGAGAGAATACCACCCTGGTGGCACCTTGAACAAGGTCTCTCACTGGTTTAAACAAGTTCAAACTCAGCTAGGAACTGAAAAGTCCCAGTGGTAAAAATGTTCATGTACTTGCCTCGTAGCTGAAAGGTTGGTAGTTCAAGTCCACGCTGAAGCTCCTTAGAAGTAAAGTCTGGCACTCTACTTCCAAATGGTCATAGCCTTGAAAGCACTATACTAACAACAGCCAAAACAGTCACTGAAACTTTGCTAGTTTTAACTCAACCATCAGCACCATACAAATCCATGTCCTTTAAGATGGCAGCCAAGAAAGATGTTCTATTCTGTAATACCTGGGGCTCAGTGAGTCCAATAGACTTGCTAGCACAAAACAACAACTGTGGCAAGCCAGCAGCACTAAAGCAATAATTTTCTGTGAAAAATCATTGGGGTGGCACAGTGCACAAACATAAATAAACAAACAGAAATGCGCAGTTCAAACCTACTAGCCACTCTGTGGGAGAAAGACGTGGCGATCTGTTTTTGTAAAGAGTCTTTATATTATGAGGCAATTCACCTCTGTTCTATGTAAACCTGAGTAGGAATTGACTCCGCAGTAGCAAAATATTGGGTCCATAAAGTAAACGAGACTTGTGAAAAGCATCTTAGCCAACAAGACAAAGCTGGGCCTCAAGTCTGTATTGAGATAAGCCAGCCAGAAGCAAGTCAAATAACACTTCAGGACCTCAGTAAATCTCAAGTCTCAGAAGCACCTTTGAAAGCACGTTTGTGGACAAAAGGTGATGCAACGATGTTATTCTCTTTTTGCAAATCCTACTAGTGCATGAAGAGAAAGGAGGGACAATATAAAAGACTGAGTGCAGGAAGGTGGAGTGGGAAAGAGATTAGGATAGGTGCTTTAGTTTTCTGGGTCTGTGACTCTAATCATATAATGTGTAATATGATGGGCCTTTTTTGCAAGGAAAAAGCACATACAGGCAGTTTCCAGATTACAAACCAGTTCGAAGTCAAATTTGTATGTAAGTTGTAACATCGGGGTATGTTGCTTCTATCTAAATCAGGTAGTCAAATATTTGCCTTACACCCAGATTCATGGCCATTGAGTCAGTTTCCACTTGCAGACCCCCTCACGAGGGTTTCCAAGGCTATAAATCTATATGGGGCAGATAGCCTTACCTTGCTCCTAAGCAGCAGCTGGTAGGTCAGAGCACATAAAATATGGTAATTCTTCTCATTCATGGATGCCAAGAGAAGTTCCAATGATTGATGTCAATAAGAAAAAATGGAGGGCTGAGTCCAGCTAGTTTGTGCTGAAAGAAACAAAGGGACAGCTCCTTCCGAAAACCCAGCATTGAAAACCTCATTGTGCACAGTACCACTGACATAGTTGGTTCGCTCTCAGTCAGAGTCCCTCCACAGTGCACAGGTTTTGGTTTTGTTTCTGTAATTTGAATGTCAAGTTCAGCAGGCCTGCTCTCAGGTATTAAAAAAAAAAAAAGCTGAATTAAAATATTGCCAAGAAGTCATTTGGAATTCAAACGATTGAATTTATATGAGTCAGAATGAACTCAATGATGACAGTGAGTTTTTATTGTGGTTGTTTCCCGTGTCTGCGTGTCTGCATTTCTGTTACTCTCTTTGACAATTTTCGGAGCTCAAGAACAATGGCTGGTGTGGTGAAGGGGTTAAAGCTATGGGATTCAGAGCAGACCCAGAAGGTGGGGGGCAGGAGGGGAAGGCATCTAAAGCAGACCATGGAGAGATATATACCAGCCTTAGAAGAATTTATTCTAATGATCTGGCCTGACTCAATACCTGTCCTCATGAAATGAGCACTGAAGATCTGGATGTGGTACAGCAAAGTGTGATTTAAAAATCAGATGGTGCCTGGCTATCAGAAAGAAAAGCATTTAAGGTCTTAAAGGCTTATTTATTTATGCCAAAACCAAGGATTGACCCTTGAAGGATTGAAGACATCTTTTAAAAAGCAGCAATTTAAGTAAGCTGTCAGTCTAAGTTCAGTTACAACAGTGATTCTCAACCTTCTTAAAGCCGGCAACCCTTTAATACAGTTCCTTATGTTGTGGTATCCCCAATCTTACAATTATTTTCATTGCTACTTCATAACTGTACTTTTGCTACTGTTATGAATTGGGTGACCCCTGTGAAAGGGTCATTCAACCCCCCCAAGGGGTTGTGATGCGCCCTCCCCCCCCCAACAAGGGGTCTCACAGATAAGAGAACTGGTGACTTGAAAGGAGCACACCAGCCTTGTGATGAAAGGATTATAAATAATAAAACCCAATACCAAAGGAGGAAATTGTATCAGAGCTAAAATTTGAGCACCTGGTTTGCAGAAGATTACAGTTGACAGTAAAAGCCTAAAATCAATTTATAGAGTCCCAGACAGTTGAATATTCCAGTGAACTCCCTCAGATCATTGATCAGGGATAATAGTGTTGTCCTTAGACAGAATTACATTGGAAAGTGGTTCATTCAAGATATAGATAACTAAAAATTTAACTTCTTTTAATTGTTTCCCCTTTTGACCCACTTTGTTCTAGTTTTCTAATTTTTATTATTATCTGCTTTCTTTGAGATTGAGGGTTTTCCTGTATTTTGTTTTGTTTTTGATGATGGGGTTTTCTTTGTATGCTTTTCTTTATATGAAAGTCAGGTTAGGTAAAGCTACAGAGTCTGCAACTAGACTAATAGTTCATTAGGGTTATAACATGAGAAGGTGAGGCTGGAGAGCGGGGGGAATGAGGACCTAATAAGAATGGATAATAGAATGAAGAAATTATCTAAAATTGATTGTGGTGATGATCACACAAATCTTTTAAAATATATTTAAACCACTGGATTTTACCATACATGAATCACATGTCAATGAAAGTGGGGCAAAAGACAGAACCAGGCCCAGTGAAGAATTAGGAGAGATAAGAGTAGGGCTATACTGAGTCTAGTGGGAATTCAAACCATAAGGGTTTCATGTAGAGAATTTAAACAGAATAATGAAATGAAATTCAGTTTGTTTTGTTTTATTACCCCCTCAAACAAGCAATTCTAAGTAGTGACTGTTAAAATATCCTTTCCTGAGAGGGTTTTTACTGGTTGAAAGCCAAAAAAAAAAAAAAGTGCTTGCATTAAATAGACCTGAACCACAAAGGAGGCAGCAGATGAAGAGATTAAGACTGAGAGTAGGAGACTTGCAAGACTGAAATCCAGGATGTGGGTGAGATGGCAGTGGGCGGCTGTTGCATTGCAAAGCTGACATAGAGCTAGTGATGAAGGGGACTCCTTCTACTGGGTGGATGTAAGGAGCAACCATTTCAACTGCTTCCAGCTGCTAAAATCTATACCTTGTCAGGAACCCTACATTTTTACTTTCAACTTGAACCAGTTAGCAGTCAACATTCAACATATGTTTTGCCATCTTCAAAGGCCTTCTCTGATCATTTCCTCACTTACATCAGTGATTTGCTGTGTTTTTTTGTACTCTTGATAATGCTATGGATTGATGATATTCTTGTCCTCCCCCCTCCCAACACACACATATATTTGTGTTGATATCTTACCCCTGGTACCTGTGAATGTGACATTGTTTAAAATATGGTCTTTGAAAGTATTTTCAGTTAAGCTGACAGGAGGTAGGCCCTACTCCCATCTGAGTGGTATTCTTTTTTTTGGAGGGGGGCATCACTGCCCTCTGGTGGTGGGAGTAGGAGGCCCAGCCTTTGCTCCTGTGGAGCTGGAATTGAACCTCCATCCCAGTGGGCCGCAGTCCCGCGCACAACCACTACGCCACCAGGGCTCAGCCCCCTGAGTGATATTCTGTAGAAGAGGCAAAGAGACTTGGGATAGAAGGCATGGCACGGGTATGCTACTGCTGCATGACCAGGAAGGCCTGAGGCTACCAGAGGTTGGAAAAGATATAAGATAATATCTTCTTTTCAGGCATTGGTATACACCTTCAATCAACTCCGTGCTGGGATCTGCTGTGAGTCACCAAAAGGTTGTAAGGAGATTAGGTGGAGGGAATCTGCTATCTCTGACTCAGGTCACAGCCCTGATGCAATTGAAAGGAAGTTCCTTCAGGAGTTATGGCCTTTTTCCTATGGCAGGACACTGTGGAAAAACTTGTTTACTATTTGTTTGTCTGGATCCTCTGACACTTTGGACTTCAGTCAGTAGCCTGCATATCTTGTGAGTCACAGCAGCTATGTGAGCCACTTTCTTTACACACATACACACAATAGAACTACTCTGGTGAATTTCTGAAACTATAAATATCTACAGGGACAGAAGGCTCCAGCTTTGTAGAGGGAACTTAGGCTAAGACAATTCTTCAACTCTCAATGACCAAGCACAAGTAGCTTCACAAACATTGCTCACTATTCTTCCTTTAGTTACGGATGTATACTCAAATTCCTGTTTTAGAAGTATTAACTGTTGGATTTTTATGACAGCCTGAAACCACAGGGATGTAGAATCAACCTAAAGAGGTCAACATTGGTCCTGCAGTTCATCTTCAAGGCCACTGAGCCATTGGTCTCTAATGTTCTACTACAAGGCCCCGAAGGTGGCCTGTTTCATTAGAATGTATTTTTCTGCTTGGTAACCCAATAACAATAGATGGATGTTTCTTTTGTGTCTGAAAATAACTGAAGCACTTCTTGAAAGTACCCTTGTCACTTATTTTTGGATATTATTTTACAATGAGGGGGTTAGGGTGGGGGTGGGAGGAGCGTCTCATCACACACTGAAAAAGAAACCCCCTGCCTGCCACAGAGTCAATTCCAACTGATAGGTGTCCTGAGATAACAAGGTAGAACTCAGTCCCAGGGCTTCTGAGACTTTCAGTCTTCATAGTTGCATATAACTTCATCTCTCTTTCAGGGAGCAATTTCTAGAGCAGCCAGAATCTCCAGTCTCTTCCCAGTCTTCTGTCTGCCTTTTTCTAAACCAAGATGATCCTGGCGGCCTCTGACTCAAAAATTGTAACACCACTGGCTAGGGGAGTATATAAGTGAGGTGATTTAACATTTGGAATATGAATCCAGGATTTTCTAGAGAAAAAAAGTCAATGAAGTAACAAAGGCATGAGGGAAAATTGTCAGAATAATGCCAAACCCTCACAGAGTCACTGCACCTAGCAAATGTGGGCACGTGTGGAATGATCCTGACATCCTTAATTCACCCTTGGAGCTGGGGCAGAGCCATTTGACTTTGTTTCTTCACAGTAGGTCTGCTACTGGAACCCACCAGTTGTCTGATTGTGATTAGTTGCTGTCAAGAAGGCTCTGACTCATGGGGACCCCATGGAGAGCTGCTGGGTTCTGCACAATCTTGAGAGTTATGGATGTGCAGAAGTCAATGGTTGTAGAGACTTTGTATTTTGAGCATGTCCCATCTTTGGAGATGGGATCCCAGGTGACCTGGAGATTATGCATTGTGCTGCGATCCGCATTGCGCTGCGATCCGCATGGTTGGCAGTTTGAAACCACCAGTAACTCCGTGGAGAAAGGGTGGGCTTCCTACTCCCATAAGCAGTTTCAATCTCACAGAAGAGGGTCTCAATGATGAGTCAGCATTGATGCCATGGCAAGGGGTTTAGAGTTTTGTCGATGTAGAAGGCGCATTGTCTAGCATTCTATCAGATAATCTTCTGTTGTGATCTGTAGCATTTTCATTTTCTAGTTTTTAGCTTTCCTTTCTTTTTTTTTCCAAATTATTTTATTGGGGGCTCTTACACCTCTTATAACATTCAATGCATCATTTGCATCAAGCATGTTTGTACACATATTAACATATTCATTTTGAAATAATTTCCACTTGAGTCCTTGCCATAAACTGCTCCTTTCCCTTCCCCCTTTTTTAATGAATCTATTTATTGGGAGCTCATACAACTTCCATCACAATCCATACATACATCAGTTGTATGCAGGCCACATTTGCACACTTATTGCCATCATCACTCTCAAAACATCCCCCCTCCACTTAGGCCCCCAGTATCAGCTCCCTATATTTCCCTTCCTCCCCCCCCCCATGAACCCTTAGTAATTTACAAATTGTTATTATTTTCATACTGTACATTGTCCAATGTGTCCCTTCACCCACTTCCCTGTTGTACGTGCCCCAGAGAGGAGTCTACATGTAGATCCCTGAAATTGGTTCCCCCTTTGTGTTCCCCCATACCTCCACCCTCCTGGTGTCACCAATCCTACCACTAGTCTTGAGGGATCATCTTTCCTAAATTCCCCATGTTCCCAACTTCACTGTACATTCCCTGGTATAGCTGGATTTCTGTGGTAAAATTGGGATCATGTTGGTGGGTGGGAGAAAGCATTTGAGAACTAGAGGAAAGTTGCATATTTCACTTTACTACACTGTAACTTAACTGGCTCATTTCCTCCCTACAACCCCTCTGTAAGAGGATGTCACTTCAGCTATTGATGGGCTTTGGGTCCCCAATCTGCACTCCCCCTCATTAATAATGATATAATTCTAGTTCTTTGATGTCTGACACTGGATCCCTTTGACACCTCGTGATTACACAGGCTGGTGTGCTTCTTCCATGTGGGCTTTGTTGCTTCTGAGCTGAATGGCCGCTTGTTTACTCAAGCCTTAAAGACCCCAGATGCTATATCTTTTGCTAGCCTATGCCATCCACTTTCTTCACCACATTAGCTTATACACACATTTGTCTTCAGTAATCATATCAGGAAAGTGAGCACGCAATGATATGCTTTTTAGTTCTTGAAGTCTGATATCTAATCCCTGTGACACCTCGTGATCCCACAAGCTGGTGTGCTTTGTTGCTTCTGAGCTAGATGGCTGCTTGTTTACTTTCAAGCCTTTAAGACCCCAGATATTATCTCTTTTGATAGCCAGGCACCATCAGCTTTCTTCATCACCTTTGCTTATGCACACATTTGTCTTCAGTGATCGGGTCGGTAAGGTGAGAATCATCGAATGCCAATTTAATAGAATAAAGTGTTCTTGCATTGATGAAATACTTGAGTGGAGGTCCAATGCCCATCTGCTGTCCTACAATTAACCCTAGAAGTATACATGTTGGTCTATTTCCCCATCATCACTTATAAATATGTGCACCTATGTACATACCTGTATTTGAACCTCAATAAATTATTCCCCAGTTCCTTCCTCTATTTCCATTTACTTTCCTCTTGTCCCACTATCATTGTCAGCCTCCATTTGGGTTTCAGTATTTTCTCTCTGTTACATTAGTCTTGATCAATCCCTATCAGACTTCTCTCACCCACCTTGTCACTGATTTTGTATCAATTGTTATTCCCTTTTCCCTGGGCTGGTCGACATCACCTCCTTTCCCCCTCCTCCCCCTCTCCCATGTCCCCTACCCTGGAACCATCAGTCCTGTCGTTTTTGCCTCCAGACTGTTCGTCTAGCCTATCTTGTCTAGATAGACCTGCATAGGTAACAATATGTACCAAAGAAGACCTCTTAAAATGAAGCAACCAAAGAAAATAAAACAATGATAATAACAGCAAAAAAAAAACCTCAATATACAATATATATGTAAAATAAAATAATAACAATATAAAAACCTGTAAATAGTTCAAGGTCTGTTGACCTCCAGGAATGTGCCCTATTTGAGTCGGATGGGGTGCCACACTCTGGCCCCAAAGTATATCCTTGACACTCCATTTGCAACTCCACACTCTGTTGCACACTCTTAATGTTTTGCCATGGTGTGGTTGTGTCAGACAGGGTATAATCTTGACCCCCTTTCTCCATCCTGACCCCTATAGGCCTTGGGTCAGCGAGGGTAGCCATATTTCATAGTGGGGCCAGCCATATGAGCCTCTTTGTGCATCAGCTGTTCTGCGTGGGAATATTGTCCTGAAGGCTTGGTGGGCCAGGATGCACTCCATTCTCTTCCTCCCTTTTCATTTGTTCTCTTGTGCTCTGGTTGGGCATCTCTCACTCCCCAAGCTCCAGCTTCAGTGCTGACCTCCAAGTCAAACTCCTCTGGTGGAGAGGGGGCTGCCCCTTCTAGCCTACCTTTCTTCGTGTTTTACCCACTGCCTAATCATCACAAGATCAGCAGCTCGGACCCACCAGCATCTCTATAGGAGAAAGATGACGTTCTCTGCACCCAGGAACATTTGTTTGTGACTTAGTGTACGGCATCACAACAACTGGAAAGCTACCACACCACAGTGTGTCAACTATGCTTAATAGTCAATATTACTTAGGTTGCCACATTATAAGTAGGAAATCCTTCAAACCCGTTTCCGGGTTTCTTCATTCTGTGTTTGAAGGTTATCATTTGCACCTGGGACTTGGATCTCGAATCTCGTTGTCTCCCTCCGTGCTCCCTCGTCCCTCTCCCGCTCCTTTGCTAATAAGGAGTGAGCCCAGGTGGCCCAGGGGTCGAAGTGTTTGGCTGCTAACCCAAACGCGGGCTAGTTCACTGCACCCACCCGTGGCTCCTCTGAAAGAGAGAGACGTGGCGGGCTGCTCTCTCGAAAGAGCACTCCACAACGGGCTGCCAGGGAGTCACTCCTGCCTCTTAATGACCCTGGAGGACAGGGCAGAACGGGCCTGGTGTGTTTTTAAAACGGAAACTCTTGTCTTTCTCCCACGGAGCAGCGGGCGGTTTCAAACTGCGGGTGGTTTTGAACCGCTGACTTTGAGGTTAGAAACCCAATGTGTTACCATGCAACGAGGGCGTAAGGAACCCTGTCAGGTTAGTTATTCGCTCCTCTATAGGCCTCTGGTGAGTCAGAATTGACCTGATGACAGGGGGTTGTTTTTTTTGTTGTTGTTGTTTTAAAATTTTTATAAAATATGCATTCGGACAAGCAAACAACTCTCTGGTCTGTTTGCAGGAACTTGGCTCCACCAAGCCGCCTTACCAAGCCGCCTAAGTCATCTATTGCCGCTCTTAATAGGAAACGTCTAAATAATTCAAATCTGCAATTGGGTTAAAGAGATCCTTAGCACATAGGTGTTCTATAAATAAAAGAATGAGTAAATAATATAGCAACCTTGTTTTTCATGTCCTTCTCCTTAAAGAGATCCTGCCCTTTTGTTTGCACCGATACGGTCATTTTGGGGGGGACTCTGAAAGGAGATTTCATTGCCCTGGAGTGGGACTTTCCCAAGAGAGTCCCTTTTTGCTGGTTTCAGGGTTCTGCTACACTTTCCTTTGACTCTTCCACTAAAAAAAGAAACAAATCGTTTCTCTCAGGACTAAGTAGCTCAGCACGGAGGCTTTGCATTGGTCACTGGGGTCAGAGGAAGAAGTCAAGGCAGGGCTCCGATCTCTCCCTGCTATCTGCAATCAGCAAGGTCAAAGTGGTCGGGGCAGACTGAGAGAAAGCTGGGCTGGAGGAGAGAGAGAGAGAAATGCTTGTAAAGAGGAAGTGGTAAGAGGCTTCAGAATTTCAGTGTGACCTGTTCGGTCAGGTGATTTCTGTGGGGGAGGGGACACGAAAAGGGAGAAAAAAAGTTCAGTAAAATGTCCTTATAAAGACAAAATCTATTTCTTTCCTGAGCGATGATTTGTCATTCTAGTTACTTCCTGCCTTGTGACCACACACCCAGGGTTGACAAAGTTGTTCTCCAGATCAGAGAGAAGACAATTTCAGATCACCTCCCAGTCCTACCGGGCACAGTTGTTCTCCAAGGTAAAGTTCCTTTCTGGCTTTTTGTTGTCTCCAAGTTTGTATGATGAATTTGCTTATTACGAGACTCTGTGTCTGTGACAGTGAATTTCGGTTTCAGGGGACTGGAGACCGTGGTACCAGCCCTCTGAGCCGTCTTTGGGACTTAGCAGCTTTGTTCACGGGCCCCAGAAGCTGCAGCCACCTTGCAGGCCTTCCGGAATGGGACCCCTGAACTCTCTGGGCTGGGTTCTCTTGAAGTGCTCTACCAAAATGATGCTGTTTTTCTTTTTTTAAGCCAAACCAACTTCTGGTTTATTTCTTGTGTCTTCTTTCAGGGAGGCGGTGTTGACTGTGATTATATCTCCTTGGCGATGTTTCAGGGACGTGCATATCGATTATTCAGGCTGTTCTGCTCGTTGGCCTAATGGGGTGGTTAATTTTAGCGGTTGTGGTTCTGGTTCTTTCAAGCGGCTCCACGGAGCTTCTGTGGCGAGGTTAACATCTTGACTCACGTGAGACTGAGTGCCCTGCTGGTTAGTTTGTTAGAGTCCTTTGGGCGCCAAGGGTTTTTAATGGGTGCGCTTCATAACCACATGGAATTAGAACTTTCATCCTCTGAAAATAAAGTAATTGGGATTCCTTAACTGTACTGCCTTCGTAGGATCATCTGGACTATCTGTCATGCATACGGTACCACATACAGATGAATACTCACTTACATCCGGGGAAAGGCTTCTGTCTACAGTAGGCCTCCTTTCAAAGTTGATAGGGTGCTTCTTTCAGACACTTTGCTGACTCGAGAGACTTGGGCTATATAATATTAGCTTCTATTAAAGGATGACTGTCCAACAATATTAAGAAATAGAGACAGGTGATACATATAAAAGCTATTGATGTTGGAGACAGAGTCATTCATCAACACGTTCATCAAAACTCAATTTTCCTTGCTCAGGGGAGGCAACTTATTTTCCAAAATTTCTCCCTGAGAGAAATTGCACAGCAAAATATAAAAACTACTGTTAAGCAAACAATGACAGCTTGTTTTCTAAGTTTGTATTGATTCCTATTAATTTCTTTTTAAATTTAAGAACATCCGTGGAGACAAATCTGAGTGGAAATTAACCATGTACTCAGAAATATGGATTTCTGGAAATTCCCAGATGTGGCCAATATTATTTTGTATACCTCATCTGAATGTTTTTAAATTAGCAAAAATGTGCGATTGAGGGCTGAGCCCCAGTGGTGTAGTGGTTGTGGCCCACTGGGACAGAGGTTCAATTCCAGCAGTGGGGCTGGACCTCCTACTCCCACCACCAGAGAGCAGTGATGCCCCCCCCCCAAAAAAAATGTGCGATTGGGATAGGGGAATTAAAAGAACAGAAAAGAACAGATTTTAAATTTCTTCTTCATCTTATCATGTCAAAATATATTACAGAGGATAAAATTGAATGAGCTGTAAAGGCATGCCAGTTTTTCCATGGGCTGGGAGCTAATAAAAAGAAATACAGAAAAGCGAATGAAAGAGGAAAGAAATTTCAATTGAAATCAAGGTCAGATTGTTAAGACATGGCAACAGTAAAATGTCCGCTCCTTGAGGCTGTAGCTCACGGTCAGGTCAAGTGAGGGTATGCCTCTGGAGCTTGGCCTCTGAGCTAGCACTGCGATGGTGCTGGAGCAAATTTGCTTAGGAAAGCATTTCAGCAGCAAGACTGTGGATTTAAATCTTATCTCCTCTGTCAACTACGTAATTTAGGGTTTTTCTAGAGAAAAAGAGAGAGAGATGGGGGAAAGGGAGGAGATGGGAGGTATTTGCTCCATGAGATTGGCTCACGTGACTAAGGGACAGGGTGGGGCCTGTTGAGTTCTGAATTCATGCACCAAGTGGAAAGCTAGGGACTGCTCCAATTTGTGTCTCCAAATCTTTAAGAGGAAGAGCGAAGAGTTAGAGGTTTGCCAAAATACCTAACATTACTCTGGAAATTCTCTTTTCACCCGATTGATTTCATGACCTCGCATTACTTTAGATTGCATTACATGACACCAACTAGATTCCTGTTTGGTCAAACCACCAAGACCCAGAGTCTAGCCAAATTGATGTAAAATGAACTCTCACATTTTCCTGGAAACCATCAGTAATTTGGGAAATAATTCTTCGTCATTTCTAGGCCTTTCACTGAACCCTTTGAGAGAGGGTAAGACACACAGTACTCTCATTCAAAGGTGTCTATTTAAATTATAGAGAATGGGGAAAGGAGTAACACTGAAGGCTGAGAAACACTCCTTGTAGTCCTTCTACATGCATTTTCTCGCTTAATCTCTCAGTTCCCAGTTGAGAACTGGGTTCAGATGGAGCTGGCCTAAGGTCAGCGGGCAGTAATGAGGGGAGAGTAGTCAATATTCTAGACTCCAGACTGCCTCTATTATCAGGTCTTCCCTTCCTTGACAACCTACTATGCCCACATAGAGGCTTTTATTACTGAACCAGAGAGATCTTGGGACTCCCAGTATTGAAAGACAGAGGAAATTACAAGAAATCTAGAATCATTGTTAGAGATTAAAGGTATCCTTCCATTTCCGGGTAATAATCAATGAAGAACAAGCTTTTTTTTTTATTTTAAATCATTTTATTGGGGGCTCGTACAGCTCTTTTCATAATCCATACATACATCTATTGTGTGAAACATATTTGTACATTAGTTGCCATCATCATTCTCAAAATATTTGCTTTCTACTTGAGCCCTTGGTATCAGCGCCTTGTTTTTCTCCCTCCCTTTCCCACTCCCCTCCCTCACGAACTCTTGATAATATATATACATATCTTACACTGACCAGTGGTGTCTCTCTTCACCCACCTTTCTGTTGTCTGTCCTCCAGGGAGGGGATTATATGGTAGATCACTGTGATTGGTTCCCCCTTTTCCCCCCACCTTCCCCTTCCCCTCTGGTATCACTACTCTCACTATTAGTCCTGAGGCAATTATCTATCCTGGATTCCCTGTATTTCCAGCTCTGATTTGTACCACTATACATCCTCTGGTCTAGCTGGATTTATAAGGTAGAATTGGGAATCATGATAATGGGGGGAGGAGACATTAAAGAACTAGAGGAAAGTTTTAGGCTTCATCAGTGCTGACTGGCTCATCTCCTCCCCGTGACCCTTATGTAAAGGAATGTCCAGCTACCTAAAGATGAGCTTTGGGTCTCCACTCTGCTCCCCCTCATTCACTGTGATATGATTTTTGGAACAAGTTTCTTTTAACTGATGTGTATTTTGCTTTAAAAATTGTGCCATCACAAACTTGCCTCAATCCACTGTACTTCCCCAGCTTATTTCTTGTCATTTCCTCCTGCTCAGTTCCCAACCTCTCACACCCTTTTTCGCTTACCCATGTTCTGGGTAGACTAGACCACAAGCCACCAGAAAATTCTTTCCCTGCATGTGCTTTGTTTGAACAGTTTCTGCAATGACTTTCTTCTTCACTTATAAAAATCCTGGCCACTGTTGAAGACTCACTTTAAGAAATAGGTCTTTTCCAAAGCTTTCCCTGTCTTTCCCTGACCAATGCTGTGTGTGTGTGTGTGTGTGTCTGTGTGTGTGTGTATGTACTGAATTAGTACTTTGATCTTAGAGTAGAAATTGTATACAATATTTTGCTTTAGTACTTCATGCTCTTTATTTGCTGACAGACGAATTATTTCCCCATCTCCACTTACATATAATAGGAGTAAATAAGAGTTAATGAATTGAAAATTTGCCTCATGTATTTTATTCAGTTCCTTAAATATGCAGTTGTTTTTACTTTTCTTTCGTTAGCTTACTATCTGCCTACACTTACAGATATGAAGGAAGATAAAACCAATAGCATAATATTTTGCATTTTGTCATCTTTATTGAAGCACTGTTCTTGGTAGCTTCAAAGCACTATGACTACAAAGGATTTAGGAAATTATACAATGACAATGGTGATCAGACAAATTGGAAACTTCATTCCTTTAGTCATTTTTTGGTCTAAAACCTAACTTCTTTTACGAAAAGTGTGTCACAAATAATGGGCGTCTTTCTTCATAAAGAACTGTATTATTAACTCTTGCTTCCTTAATTTGGATTATACTCAGAAAATTCTTAAGTTAACTCCTCTGTACTTAAAAAAATTCAGGTCTTTCTGTGTATCTAGGAGAAAATGACAAATAAATTTTGAAGTCAGGTTAAGTAAAATCAAATTGAGATTTAAAAAAAATTAAGTATACCCAGCATTTGCTTTTGATAAAGGCTTTGGACTTCATGAATAACCATGGATTTCATAGCAGAATGAAATTACTTAGATGAATCTAATTGTCTTTGGGGGGGGGTATTTGCTCATTTTTGTAGCTTCAGAGTTGAAATTCCTTAAAATTTTCTAACTCCAAGATATCATCAAAGGAGAGCAATATTATTGTCTTCATATGGCAGAAATGAACATGAGAATCGGTACCCAGTGACCAATATACTAACCAGTGCCAGCAGTTTCAAAGCACTTCCAGAGTCCCTATGGGACTTCCAGAGTCCCATATTTTGTATATGTTTTAAATCAGATGAGCTCGTGTTCTATACTGTATTTGTTTGCAGTTCTAACATTCCTTCTGTTGAAGGGGCCATCTTCCAGATTTGCTTCGCTGACAAGTGCTGGAGCCACTGAGCTCCCCAGATGGCATCTCCCTGATGTTTCCTCCAGTTCCCTTCTGATTTAGCTTCCTTTCCTGCACTAGTGACAGTCCCTGATGTTGCAGTTTGTTCATTTCAATCATTGCATCAGCCTTCTCGGCAATTTCATGGTCTCTCCATCTTGTAAGCTATGGCAAGCAACAGGGGAAAGAAAGTTTCAACTTGCTTATGGCCCTAGTAATAGAGGCTAATGTTTAATAGATCACTTACTGTGAATTGCCTGTTTTTCTTAAGGATTTTAGGTATATTAATGCTTCCTGCAAGGTACTGACTATGTCAACTTCATTAGTATGCTCATGTGTTTTATTATTACATTTTTTCTATGGTTAGACTAGTTTTGAATTAACCGCCAAACTTCAAGGCAATCCCCTGCACTAAACAGACAGCAGACCACAGTGCTTATTCATACTGAAGCCCTGGGGTGGAGTCTTAGCAGGTGCCACCCAGCGACAACCAACTCTTGGTGCACTCAAGCATGTCGGGGAGAGCTGTGTACCAGGAGGCTGGCAATGGCTGAGACGGGCAGCATTCACCAGCTCTTTCTGCCAAGGAACCTCTGGGGAGACGTGAGCTTACAGTCTTTCAGAGTGTATTGTTTGCACACACCCACACCCAGGAACTTCACTAAATAATCACACTTTACCTCCAACTAAATGCATTTATTTGTAACTATTGTTACTAAGTCAACTCTTCCCCATCGTGGTCCTCGGTATTTGCCTAAGTCCTCTGTACATTTAATTGGCCTCACAAAACATGCTCGTCTTCCGCCCAAATTTTATAAAGTTCTCCATCTTACAGGTGCAGAATTTTTTTCACCAGTTCACATTTTCTCGTTTCATAACTCACATGAATAAATTATCAATTTTGTATTCTCCCTGGGGACACGTATTTATCACGTTAGAGACCAAATGGAGGTGTGCTAAAAAGCCGCGGAGGCATAAAAAGATGGTTTCCATTGTGAGTGGAAGAATCTAGAGAATAAATAAACCACTCACTGAGTTAAAATACATTTTTCTCAACTTCAGAACAACGGCTACGCTGGCCCCCCTTGCGAGGTACAAGGGTGGCGATTGCTTAAATATGGTCAGTTGTTTTTTCTGGCGGAAGGAAAAGCCAAGATGTTAAATTGAGGAACTGGCACAGCCGCAGCGCCTCTGGTTGCAGCATTGATTCTCGTTTCAGTGCAGCGCCACCGACATGGCGGGGAGCCCGGCGCCTCTCTTTCTCTTCTTACACCTGCGTGCCCACACGTGCATGCACTGCTTGACTGGTCGGATTAAATTGAAAAAGAGTTTGTGTTTTCCACAGACCGAAAAGCCACCACATCGGCAGGCAAATTAACCATGCATGTGAACTGCCATCTCCCAGATAATTTGCTTTCTTCCTTGTGTGCCCCCTCCCCCACCCCCTCTGACGGCACGTTGGAGAGAGAAGTGAATTAGGGATACAATTTTCTTGCACTTAAACTACTCTCAGTTCGGTAGTCATCACTAAATTGTCTCTGAGCCGTGTGTCCAAACGTAGGCGGTAAGATGGTACATGAGTGTATTTGCTCGCAGTGTGCGTCTTTCTTACTCATCATTTGTTAGGCAGGATTTGGGATTAGGATGCCATCATCCTCATCTCTGGGAATGCTTTAAATTCTGGGCCTCTTTACTTCCTTGGCATCTTCAACTCACATTGCCCACACCAGGTGTAGGACCTATTTCCTGTAGAGAAAGCTGGGTAATGGACACAAAATGAAGTTTCCTAACAACAGGAGGAACCTTTGTTCAGAGTTTAGTGACATCTTTCTTCTGGTGAAAAGCAAAACAGACTCCCCCCGGCACCCTCCCTGCTTCCTAAAGACTTTCAAAGTCACGATCTGGGCAACAGATGTGCTTGACACGATGGGTGGATTGTGATGAGAGTTGTATGAGCCCCCCAATAAAATGATATTTTTTAAGAAAAAAAGGCCCTCATCAAGTGTCCACATGGAAAAATTATATGTTGGTACAGGCCTTGCAGAGGACTTTTGGCATTTTCCCTTCCCTGTGGACTTTCAGTTCAGACTTTTCTTAAGAATGTCACCGAATCTGTACCTTTCCTCTGACCACAGAGAATGGCAGTTCATGGCATCTGAGCCAACTGCCAACTGGTACTGGGCCCCACCATCCCCCCACCCCCACCCCCACCCCTGCCGTCTCTCTCCCATAGCCACTTCTCCCTGGCTGGAGGGAGGTCTCTAAGATTGCTATGTGCTTGCCATGTGGCACCATCTGGTCAAAGGGACTCTGAGCACCCCCACGTGACAGTGTAGTGCATCCCCTTTGAGCTCACAAAGCCATAAAAGAAGAAAGCAGATTCTCAGGTCTTTCTCCTGGGAAGTTATTGAGTGGCTTCGAACCACTGGCCTGCCTTAGGTTAGCCGAGCACCTACCTGGTGAGCAACCAGAGCTCTTTCCTGTCCTATCAGATGTCAGCTTTGTCAAGGGTCTCCTGGTGCTGCGAATGAAAGAAACAGGCGTGGTCAATAAAGGAGGCAAATTGAGAGGCTGATTTGGATTCTTATCCCAGATTTTTACTAAAAGTGCAGCCAGAGTAAGTATCTTCACCTTTCTGAAACCCACCTTCCTCATCCAAAAATCAGGAAAAGGATTCTTTGCTTCCTACATCTGTTTGCCATTTTTCCTCTTCCTCTCCCCATTTTGTCCCTCCACACACACGTTTCCCTCTGCCACTTATCACTGAGATGTTTCAGCTTCATTATTTCTGAGGTATTGCCCTAGGCACTTGGCGATATTTTCTCTTTCCTTTCCATAAAAAAAAAAAAAAAACTAAATACAGTTCATACTGCTACTTCCATGTAACATATGGCAAAGTGGAGCTTCTGGGAGGCTCAATGGACTTGTCCAAGATTCCGTGGTAGGGTCAGGGATCCACACTGTGAATTTTATATATTGTCTGTTGTAGGTTGTTTATAGCTGCACACCCTTTCTTTAAATGTGTTCCTTTCTCTACCATCACACCCTTTGTGCTTTAGAAGAAAACGTTTAAATATTCCTCCCTATAATTATAAAGATTATTTGAAAGACCACGTTTCTCATTGGAAAGCGATCCCAACAGATGAGAAAAAGCAATGATAATGATGATTTCGCCAATTAAGATCTTGACAAAAGAAATATGATGGGATGTCCCATAGTAAATTGACATTGGTAACTAACTGCCAACCTAACTAACTTCCAACAAAGAGGAGATAAATCTAGCTCATCAAATTAACACAGATTTATATTTGCCTTAATGAATGTTTAAATCTTAATTTTGCTTTATTTCCTTCTGGGAACAAGCTTAGATTTTCTTTAGATTTTCTAAAAGAAAAAAATAGCCTCAAAAAGTCTATTGAAAATGAGATCATTGTTCATTCATAGGAGCTTCCCTTATCATTGCTAATATGCAAATATCAGCTATACATAGTCTCATTGATTCCTGGTTTGAGTGGTGGCACTGCCCAGAGAGTTGGGGGATGGAACAGGAGATTCAGGGTGGAGCACAGACTAACAGAACGATGCATTAGTCTACCTTAGGGGGAGGAAGCACTACCCAGTGGTTCTTGTCATAAGGACCCAGAAGTCTCTTTTCCTTTCATGACTCATCATGGATGTGGTTGAGCTTATTTTCTTAAAACTTGGGTACATCACCCCCCCACCCCCGCCAGCCACACTTCCTCAACTATTCAAAGGTGCTTTCCATTGCCAGTGTCTCAGGCAGGGTTAAGATTAGGATCTTGACCCCTCAACTGATGATCAGGCAATTCCAAGACTTTGCTTGTAGTGGACACAACAACACATTCTTACAGTGTCTGTTCACACTCCGAAAGAAACCAAGATAAGGATATCTGGATATCAACATGCATGTGCAATCTTGCATGCACACTACTAAGGGCTTATGTCGTGCCTCTGACATAGTATTTCCTGCAATTTATAGTGAGAATTTGGATTTGTTCTCCAAGGCAATTTTGTAACTCTTCTGGTTCTTACTTATTTTGTTTTTTTTTTCTTTTCTTCCTCCTTTCTTTATTGTCACCTTTTATTTATCCTCACAACCTTGTGGGCTCTGTGGCGGCATCTTATTGTTTTTAAAAGCTTTATTGTTATTGCTGAGAATATACATAGCAAAACATATATACCAAACCAATGGTTTCTACTCACAAAGCTCAGTGCCATTGCTTACATTCTAGAAGATGTACAATTATTCTTACTCTTTTCATTTGATTATATTATCAATAGAGATGAAGAAACTGAGACTCAGAAATTCTAGGTAATGTACAAAAACACATAGCCAGAAATAGTTGAGTCAGAAAAATCCAGTATCTATTCACCATGCCAAGATGTTTTCCAGCTCATTCCTATTTTTCTTACTTTAAACATAATAAGTAAGCCCACTTTCAAAAAGGAAGCTATGATCATTCATGATTGGTTGGGGTAAATAAGATCCTTGAAACATCTTTACCTTTGCTTAGACTAGAGAAAAGTGGGCTGTGTTCTCGCACAGTGGAGGCTGGAATGAGGGAACGTTTTCCAGTCTTGAACTTGGCAGAAGGAGAAAGTTCTTCCTAGAGTCTCTTCTCTACCCATGCATACAATATAACTTATGTTTCACTGATTTGTATCTCATGCATTTTGCAACTAAAGTTCTTTAAATGCTAATTGATTTGTGTTTTTCCCATACATGAGTTGTTAGACCAAACCAAAATTCTGGAAACCATGACTTCTCTTTTTGGACTCACTTCTGACTCACTTAGGAGTGGGGAGGTGGGTAACTTCACTTTCAGGATCCCCTTTCTCCCATGTACAGCATATCCAGCTCTCTCCCATTTTCAGACCTATATTTTCTACAAGAAAGATGGCAATGTGAACAGCAAGCTATGTATATGCAAACAGGCTAAAGTGGATTGTAGACATTTGATTAACTGGGGAATGTGAGGAACATTGGAACATTTATGATACCTCAAGTGACTGGAGTTAGCAAGAAGAGCAACAATTACCAAAGTGCTCCCTCTAGAAACTAGAGCTGCTAAGGAAGAGAACCATGTTGCCACCTCCCAATGTGTTCCTCTGTGGCTGCACCTTGTACACCCCACTGCAACCACACCAATCTCATGGCTTCCTCGCTGTGCTCTTTCTTGTTTCCTAACTGTGAAGCCCTGCTTTCTCTTCTGACAATGCCCTTGTCCATTTGGAAAACTCCCACTGATTCATTAAGACTCCTAGAAAATTATTATTATACCAGAAAGATTCATTAAGACTCCTAGAAAATATCAGTATCACATTTTCTGGAAGGTCTTCCCTTTCCAGTTAGAGTTGCTATTGTTTCCCAGAAGGGCTGCCTCCTCTGGGCTCCCATAGCATTGGAATAAGAATAGCTTTAAGGTATTTCTTTTAGTGTTGTCATTAATTTAGAGAACCATTTTCCCTCATGAGACCGTATACTTCTCAAGAGCAAGGGTTGCTTCCTATTTATAATTACATATCCAACTCCTAAGATGCAGTAAGTAGGACAGAATGGAGAATGAATACAGTGGCGTGCAGATTGCTGCTCAGAAAGATCCCTGCTCAGCAGAGGCAAGAAGGGCAGGAGAGGGCAAGGTTAAGCTTGGTTGTGCTTTTGTTCTCCCTTTGCCCCCCTCAAGATGCTGAGGAACTAATGAGAAGAGACATTTAGAACTTCTCAAAAAGAGAAAAAAACAGCCCATGAAGGAAGCACCCCCATCTTAAGAAAAAGGTTGCGAAAGTGTGTTTATCAACATGAGGTCAGAGCTGAGGAACTCCAAATGAGGGCAGAGATCTTTGAGTTACAGGAACCTGCCAGTCAAATGCATGGAAAGGAGGGAGTGAGGTCTGCATCCAAGTTGGCCTGTGATGTGAATTTAATGACACATAGAAGATACTTAATGCTGAGTAACCACTCCATTGGTATTAGCTCTGACTCAAAGGGGGCAGTTCTACCTTGCCCTAGAACGTCACTGTGAATCTATTGACTCAATGGCAGTGAGTTAGCTTTGTTTTAGTATACCAAAACTTAAACCACTGCCAGGAGGTTGCTTTTAACTTCCATTGACCCTATCAAGTGTTTCCATGTCTGTAGAGCTTTACAAGAGTACACAGCTTCATTTTTCTCCCAAGAAGTGGCTGTTTGACCTACAGCTTTGCAGTTAGCAGCCCAATGCTTACGTTACAGTTTCACCAAGGAATCATTAACGCTATGGCTTGTACAAAGAGTGAATCACTCCGCTTCTATCTGAAAGATTAGGGGTTGAATTCCACCAGAGGGACCTTCAGGAAAAAGCTTGGTCATCCTGAAAAGTTCACATAAGTCAATGTGTGTAAATTACACTCAGGGAGGTACCAGTAGCCCATCTGAAAACCCAGCCACTGACCACCCAGTGGAGACAGCTCTGCTCTAACACAGGTGATGTCACCAAGAATCAAAGTTGACTTCGTGGCAACTGAGATTTAAACGATTATTCTTGTCTAGCCAGCTTTTTCATTTTTCCCTTTAGCTATCCTTTCTCTGACTGACAGACTTTCCCTGGAGAATGTCGGTTAGAAATCCCACAGGAATAAGGAAAAAGACTTGCTAGTCTTTAGATAATTTCTTGCCTATCTGCTGAAACCCAGTTCAATTGTCACTTCCTCGGTCACCATCTTTGATTCTCCAAGAGAAAAGGAGTCTTCCTTCCTGTGCCTCTAACCTGTCTCCCTGGGACTTCGGGTCGAGCCCCAATCTAAGAACAATGAGCTCTTTTGAGACGGCCCTGCTTCATGCTTGCCCTGGTGAGCAGATCACTGAAGAGATGGGTGCTAGAGCAAAGTGTAGTGAAGAAATTGATGGTGCCTGGTCATCAGAAAGATATCATGTGGGGTCTTAAACGTTTGTAAAAAAGTAGCCATTGAAGGGAGGCATCAACTAAGTCTGTGAATCAGCTGAGTCCACGTGACAGAAGTACACCAGCCCATGGGGTTCAAAACATTGCAGATGTTATAGACCAAATCTAAAGGAGAGAATGGTATCAAAACTTAAATTGTCAACACCTCGTTTGCAGAAGAATAGGGATGATATAAAAGTTCAAAATTCATTTGCAGGATCCACATAAGAATTAAGCCTCTAGTGAATCCCCTCAAATCATAGTTGAGGAATGTGAATAGTCTTGTTATTAGACAGAGAACATTACAAAGTCGATTATGGTAAGCATAGGTAAGTCAAAATTTAGCATCCTTTTATCTGCCTTTAGACCCTTTTGAAAGCTGTTTCAGTTTAAAGGAAGAAGAAAAGAGGGAAATACACGTGGTTTAAGCCCCTGGTTAATCCCCTGGAACCACAGATGAGGGATGGGAGCAGCCTTCCTATCATAAAGAATGCATTGGAAAATGAATTGCTGCAGATGCAGTTTTCCCTGTGTTCCATTTAAATTTGTCCTAGTTTTTAAAATTTTTTCAGCTTTCTTTTCCATCGAGATGTCTATCAGTTTTACTTTGTTATTGTTGTTAGTTTTGGGGATTAAAAAGACTTAGACATAAGATATCTAAGTCTCTAGAGACAGTACTGGATGTACTCGTGTATAAGCCAAGTTTTCCTGCACATTTGTAATGCGGGGGAGGGGGGGGTGGTAAAATTAGATGCCTCAGCTGATATTTGGGTGGGCTTATACTTGAGTATATACAGTAACTGGGTGACTGGTTCTTTGGGGACATGCCAGGGGAAGTTGGAAATGGGAAGCAGATAATGAAGAACACAAGAAGGAGGAAATGGTGCTAAGACTGATTGTAATGGTGATTTTACAGCTCTTTTCAACGTGGCTGAACTTTTGAATTGTATGATATTGAGTTATGTGCCAGTAAAACTGTTAACAAATAAATGAATAAATGGGGGCACAGGTACAGCACCCAATAAGATATACTGTCGTTTCCCCTGTGTCTCTCCTACCAAACTGGTTAGGGCCAAGTCTTATCTCTGTGTTTTCAGCATCCAGCAGGTATAGCTAGCAAGCTGACTCTTAGTGACTGCTTCTGTGTGTTTCTGAGACTGGACATCTTTCCAGGAGCAGACGGCCTCTCCGGATGTGTTCATAAGCACATATCCCTTTAGCACAGGACGCAGGAGATGGTAGCTAGTCCAAAGTAAAGAACAGTTGTCCTTGAGTCAACCCCAACTCACCAGAAACCCCAGTGGTGTCAGAGCAGAATTGTACTCAATGGACTTTGGGGAAGAAGATCTCTAGACCTTTCTCCTGGGAAGCCTCAGTAAACTCGAGCCTCCAACATTTGGTTACCCATTTGCACTGTAGATGTTTGTTGAGAACATATTGAAAGTATAATTCAGTAAACACAATTGCTTAGTGGCAATGCTTGCTCAGAATGGTTTGCAGATGAATTTCATAGTCCAAATGAGTCCATATGCAAATGACCTCCAGGCAGATAACTGCAGGCCAGTCCTAATTCTTTTTGAAGTGGTGCTTGGTAAACTCAGTTCATCCGAAGAGGTTTTACACTCTTTTCAGTCCCCGCAACACTGCTGCAGTCCCTCCTCACCTACCTCACAATGATCAACATGGAATCAGCACTGTCTACCTGGAACAGAGAACCACTGCTAGGCATCGGCCAGCCAGCAGATAAATGCAGAAAGGAGAAGCGGAAATCCTTCTTGCTGCTGTTGGGTGGGGCCTGCGAGCAAAGCCTGAGCCACCTCATAGACAGCCTAGGCATCTGGTGGGCACCACTGAGTCATTTCCACCTCACTCTGAAGATGACTGTGCTCTGCAGGCTTTTGGGGACTGATTCTTCACAAGTAGATCAAATCGTGCTTCTGAGATGCTTCTGGATGAACCACACCTCCCCCCATCCCCATGCATTTAGCACCCTAGCATATTACCTACTTGCACCACTCAGGGACTCCAATGTAGGGGTAGTTGCTGCTTTTTAGCCCTCAAATCCACTCATGAGGCTAGTTTCCTTGTTTCAGACACTCACACCTTTTAGCAAGAAGGGACCTATAAACAAGGGTTGTCTTTGTGTGCTGTCCATGCTTTCTGATAGAATTACACCACAGGGCTTGGTAGGCTGTCATCTTCACAAGAACAGAGCCCCAAAGTTTTTCTCCTGTTGAGTGCCTAGTGGGTTCAAACTGCCAGCTCTCAGGTTAGAAGTCACATGCTTAATCACTGTGCTTCGAGGATATTGTTGATCTCCTTTTCAACCCTGTGCAGTACCGGTTTATACATTTGTTTGTTCACTTATACAATTCCTTGACTGAGTACCCACTATGCACACAGTAGTCCTGGTTGTGTCATGAGTTATGCGTTGTACTGCTAACCTCAAGTTCAGCAGTTCGAACCAGCAGTCACTCCTTGGGAGAACGTTTTTTTTGTTCTTGTTGTTCCCATAAGGCTACGGTTCTCAAGCTGTGGGTTGTGACCCCTTTGGGGGGTCAAATGACTCTTTCACAGGGATCATTGATTCTTAATAGTAGCAAATTACAGTTATGAAGTAGCAGTGAAAATAATTTTATGGTTGGGGGAGTCACCACACAGTGAGGAACTGTATGAAAAGGTTGTGGCATTAGGGAGGTTGGGAACCACTGAGTTAGAGTTTCGGTAACCCTGAGTAGGGGCAAATGGGTTGGAATCAGCTTACAAACAGTATCGCTGGTAGCATATATAATATTCATCTATGAGCTCCGCCTTTGGAAATTTTGCCTCAAGGTGAGCTGATTTGATTTTGTTTGTTTAGAGCTACTAGAAAAAAATGAGGGCCTCTTAATGCCACATCAGGAATCAAAATTGACAGCAATATGCAATCAAAGGAAGGTCAGGGGGAAATGTGGGAGTAAGGGGAGGAGTGTGGGAATGTAAAGCAGCAGAGATGAATTCTCTCACATACACCCTCCAGCAGAAACTAATCCATGAGTAGATGTACAGGAATATTCATAGGCTGGGAGGGAGAAGGGCAGGATACCCACAAGTGTGTATGTAAGTTTGACAGAGGATATTTGTATGTGGGTATTTACCTTTGCTGTAAATTTACCTTTGCTTTCAAATATATTATGAAAATTCCTCAAACATAGCCACACATCTTGAGGAGATGAGTTAGTTGCTGGGCCTGGGGACTCACAGGACCATGATCGCAGGGGATATCAAGATCCATTGGCATAAAAGCAATAACAAAAAGAATCAACATATGGATGAATATGGGGGGGGAAATGACCTGTCACCACACAGGGGCACACAGTGTTTGCACATGTTATTTTCTGAACAGACTAGACGATGCCTTCTCAATACCTAGGTTAAGTTCTCCCTCGTATAGCTATCAATGATGGGATTCTTTCTTACATGTAGAAGACCTAGATTTGATTCCTGGCCAATGCAACTCATGTGCAGCCACCACCCTCCTGTGAGTGGAGGAATGTGTGATGCTCTAATACATGGAGGTTCCGTGGAACAGCCAGAAGGAGAGAGACTAGAAAGAAAGATCTGGCAATCTGCTCCCAAGAAGTGAGCTAACAAGAATCCTTTGGATCCCAAAGCTCCAATACCATTGTGCATGGGCTTGTTCTACATTGAAAGTCAGGGGCAGGAAATATACATGCAGTTATATTCAAAATTAGAGGAAAACATACTTTTTTAAATATCCAGTAGGTTTTACTTAAAAAACAGAATTCTGAGAGTGTGCCCCATAAGGCCAGGCACACCTGTTAACTTCATGTCACATTACTCATCAGTAACACAAAGGAGGTGACCAGATAATCACTTGAGGCCCCTTCTAGTAGTTTTAAGTTTATCACTGAATAGACTTGACGTAGATCTAGAAGATAGAAGATAGATCAAGAAGATAGCAAAAACAAAAATACTGGGAAAGTTTTGAAAAATAAGCCCTAAAACACCAGGTTAGAAGACTACAGGAGACCTGGTGGCCAGAAGACATGATGGCACAGAATAGAAGTTTTAGGAACCAAGCAGTCTCTGTAATGCCCACTGTGAATGACATAATAAAGAGAGAACTTTCATTACATCAGCAAAGATTTAGATTACCGGGAAGGGATTTGAGGCACCAGAGAAATGGTCTGGTTTCTTTGTTTGGAAATTCTTAAGAAAATAGTAGGTGGCTCTCCTTCGGGGGGCAATTTGTATACAGTTTTGTCTGGAAACCAAGAGTGAACTGGAGCCGCGGGTCTTCAACTCTAAGTGGTGATATCTCAGAAGACGGATGCACATGCCCTGCCTGGAGGATTGTCCTGGGCACAGGTGAGCAGGGGTCACCAGAGCCAATGAGTGTCTCCCTTGGTCAGGAGGAGCGTGCTTTCTGGGCCGAGGTAAGAACAGGCACACAGGTGTCTTGCCTGGGAGCCACGCTGGGCTGGGCCATGTCAGTCCTCAACTGGGCCCTGTTCAGAGGAGGTTCACCAGCACAACTGCTGAGGGTGCGTGTTAATCCAGGTTGACTGGAGAAACCAATCCAAGGGCACTCAAATGTGTGGAACAGAAAACTGTGAATCAAAGAACAACTGTGTACTGAGAAACCATCCCAGTCCAGTGCAGAACAAGACCATAAGTCCAATACTTATGGTATTAAGTTGACATGTCTGACAATAGTCCATAAATGCCTCTTAGATGCCAAATATAGGAAGTTCACAGACTGGTGGGTGGAAAATCTTGTGAATCCAGTGGCAGTGGAAGCCACTCAGCTCCTGAGTGTCTCCTTGACAAGAAGTTGAAGCAGAGAGAGTGGCCCACCTCCAGCAAGAAAGAGAGGAAGTTCTCCGAATCCTCTCCACCACAAGGTGGCATCATCAGGCTGTGACCTAATTGACAGGCTAGACTCCACTCCTAGACCTATTTATCACGTTGACATGAGATTAGGTAACTACCACAGGCTACCCCTTGTCAACTTGATACTTCTACACAACTCTCTGACCCATACATAATTTGGAAACAAACAATAATAAAATCTTATTTTTATCCTAACAAGATAACACTAAAATGCATACAACTAAAAATGGGCCAGCCTCATGGAAACATAATGTTCTATAGGTAAACAAAACAATAATATTCTATAATTAACATTGGCAGTTATATGAACACCTACACCATAATCCTATAATTCTTTTTTTGTTTTGTTTTGTTTTTTGGGCATCACTACCCTCTGGTGGTGGGAGTTATGCTCCTGTGGAGCCACTGCTGGAACTGAACCTCCATCCCAGTGGGCTGCAGTCCCGCACACAACCACTACACCACCAGGGCTCAGACCCAATCCTATAATTCTATAAATATATTTCTCCACCTGTGCAAGTGTGTAAGCCAGCTACTTTATACCTTTATCCCTACCCCCCCCCCCCAATTTGGGTATTCAATTTCTATACTGCCCACATATCAACCCGGTGCTCTCCGATGTGAAGAATCTTGATTCCAGTTGGAAACTTGTGAGTCCACATCCATAAGCAAAGTCAAACCAGGACAGGTCATCCATAAAGTCTGCAGCAATAGGTATCAGTTCACAGGCTCGATATTTTTTACTTCATCTGGTCAGGTTCTGGTCAACTCGATGTGGGTTGCAGCATCACTTAGCCTCTTCTGGGT
This sequence comes from Nesogale talazaci, assembly GCA_004026705.1. Classification (NCBI taxonomy): domain Eukaryota; kingdom Metazoa; phylum Chordata; class Mammalia; order Afrosoricida; family Tenrecidae; genus Nesogale; species Nesogale talazaci. Next base: position 368,184 of record PVJH01000137.1, read on the forward strand.
GCCTATTGGCTGCCTCACCTTTCAACCATGAGCCCCGTCACACATTCTCAACCACCATGCACTTCAGACCAGCTAACCCGTTCTCAGCTTCCCCTCTGGTCCCTGTGAACCAGGACCATGTGTGTCAGTGGCCAGACTCAATTGATCTCTCTATTGCTACATTTCTCCCACTTCCATTCAACAAGTGGATTGACCTAGCAAGCAGGTCAGGCTGCAAGCAGGGTCCCTTTAACATTTAGTCCTAGAGAGAAGAGTTCTTTCATAGCTCCAAATTTTTCCAGTTCAGTCTCAAACCACGAGTTCAAAATTCAAAAAGCAAAAATGTCCCCTTTTTTTGGGGGGTGGGGGGAGCCTTTAGTCTGTCAACAGTCCCCAATGCAAGTATCTTCGAATGCAAATGTCCTGATACTGAGTGGGACTTATCTCTCTATTACCCCTAGGTTAACATGAAATTATGTAACATGACAGGGTTTGCCCGTGTCCATTTCTAGGCCATCTGAACTTAATCTAATGCTTGTCCATTACTGTGTGGAGTGTCTGTGGGGTGCCTTAGAAGAAAAGCTCAGGGTTTGACTTCTGAAAGACCATGAAAAACATGACGGCTACTACATGAACTCCAGATTTTATGGAACCAGGGCGCCTAGACAAGTCCAAAGATAATCTTCAAAACATACAGTAAACCAAACTGGCATAGCTAATAAAAAAATACTTGCCTTGAGTTGTATGCTTTTTAAAAGAACTATCTCTAAGGCATGTAGGTGACCATAGCAACACAACTACTTAGATAGGACCCTTAGAGGCTCTGAGCTTATGTTCATGTATGTGGAAGGAATGACCCAGAAAAAGAAGATGGGAGTGGGCATCCAACTTTAAGGATGCCACCGGTGGCCCTTAATTATCCAATGACAAATGCTCGGATTGGTCTATACAGTGCTATGTATATAGTCAACAGCAACAGTAATATTAAAATATAAAGATTCCCAAGTGGCTGAAGAAAAAAGAAAGAGAAGAAAACCCTGTGAAGTCGTGTTCTGCAAGGCCACATGTGGGGTCTCTGGGACTCAGGGTTGTCTCGATGGCGACTGATGTTCTGGTACTGATGAGAAAACCCCGGAGCTTTGGACACTTCAGCTCAGTCTAAAGATGAAAGAATAGGCACAGAGAGGCAAAAGACAGTTTGAAGTTCTATAGGAAGTAGCCAAAATCTCCTGCTTACCAGGCTGGACTCTCGTATGTATCCCACTTCTTGAGCAATGGGTTCTGTGGAGAGGTAGCAAGCCAAAAGGAAACTCACTGACACTGAGGCGAATCGGACTCACGGCGACCCCATAGACCAGGAAAGACCTGTCCCTGTGGGTTTCTGAGACTGTCACTCTTTACAAGGGTAGAACGTGTCGTCTTTCTCCTGCAGAGCAGCTGGTGGTTTCAAACTGCTGACCTGGCCGTTAGCAGCACAACCCAGAACCACTGTGCCAGCAGAAGTCCCTGGAGAGGCACCAGTGAGTGAATCAGTTATCCGAACCCTTCACTGCCTGGACTGTCATCCTCATACTTGTCATGTTTGAGCCCAGTCTTCGCCAGGACCCCTATGCTGAACCTCTTCACATGTGCATTGCTATCTGATCTTCAGAACTTTTCTCATCACATTTACTGTACTACAATCCATTCGTAATCGATGGGCCACATTGGACACTTACACTGAGGGCTGGTTGAGATCCTGCTCTCTACCTTCTGTATTTTGTGTAATCCTCTAAGAAACTTGGAATAGAGATACATTTGCTGAATGGCTAAGTGACTGTCTTTGATCTTGAGCTAATAGTGCATACACAGCTGCCCTAGGGTCAAAATCAGCACTCGGAAAAGAGATTTGGAATAATCTGAGCTTTGAGTATGGAAAAACCTGGCACTTGAAGTTCTTGTTGTAGAACCGGAGATGAAAGGGCAGCTGTGGTTTTCTCAGGAGCCTCAGGCACATAGTTTGCATGCTTGGCTGCTAACCAAATAAGGTGACTTGGAGGAAAGTCTTGATAAGCCACTCCAAAAAAAAAAAAGAAGAAGAAGAAGAAAATCAGTCATTGAAAGTGGAGCAGACCCTCAGGGATGGGGTCTACCCGTGTCAGAGCAGACCAGATGGAAGCTGGTTGGGTAGGTGACTTTTGATGGGGTTCACTGAAGGAGCATCAGTATCTCCAGCCCAGGGGAGGAGAGGACTGGTAGGGCACTGTGTACACGTCCCCAACCACCTGCGAGGGTCTCTCCTCCATTTGCCAGGGCTTTGCTCTGTGTCCCAACCTTAGTGGCATTCAGAGGTGCTGAGAGGGATGAGGTGATGAGGTCCCATGCTATGTACTACACATGCACCTTCCGAAGCACCTCAACAAAGTAATTGACATAGAACAAAGTAAGTGACCCCAAACAATCGGGGATCCTCAGGTTTGTAGTAATCCAGCCATTTGCTCCCCCAGGGTGTGGGTAGGGGTAGTAGAAGGGCTGTTGTGTCATGGTTGCTCCAGGGAGTCCAGAGGGGTGGGTTCTGTACTCTGGAGCAACCCCTGATGTCTCTAAACCAAAGCCAACCCTTTGCCAGTGTCTCTAAACCAAAGCCAACCCTTTGCCGTCCAGTAGATTCTGACTCTTGGAGACCCCTGTGGTATAGGGTAGAACTGCTCCATACAGTCTTCTTGGCTCAAATGTTTATGGCAGGAAATTGCCAGACCTTTCCGTTGCGGCACTCCTGGGCAGATTCCAATGGTCAATCTTGAGGTTAGTAGTTGAGCGTCAAGTGCATCATCCAGGGACCTCTGTCAGGGTCTCTGTGGGGAAAGAAAAGGCAGTCTACAGGAGATGTGGTTCAACCAAAGGATTTACAGAAGAGTTCCTTTAAATGGCTGACTGTATTTCATATCATTAATAATTATTTGGTTTCTTAAAAGCAAAGTGATTCTTAAAATACATTTTAGAATTGCCCTTTATGTCAAGGAAGGTCTTTCTGCATCTGTGGAGCAATGGCTTCTCAGGAATACTGTGATGGAGATGTTTAATTTCTAATCCTAGAACTCTGGCCCTACTTAAACAAAGGACTTGCCTTTTGTTATGTCAATGAAGTCATAATAGGGTAGCATCTGTTTTAGACTGTCTTGGTAGAGGGACAACAGCCATGAAGAGGTATGCACAGAGGGAAAGAGAACATGTGAGCAACTCTTCACAAGCCCAGGAGCACCAAGAAAGTCCTGTGCTGCCAACAAGCAGGGACCCTCCCTAGGACACTGCTCTGATTCTGACCTTGAGCTACCAAAGCTTTATGACAATAAAGTCACCCACTTTGTGCCATTTTCTCACCGCAGTCTTAGGACAGTGATACAAAGATGCAGGTGATAATTGACCCCAGTAAGAAGCCCCACAATTGTCTGCTTGGGTAGAGAGTAGCATTAATTAGATCCAATTTCTGTCCTTAGTAGAAATAACTATTTCAATGACTCAAAGAAAAATTATCTGTCTGCCTGTCTGTCTATATTTTATATAACTTCACTGTTTTATGTAGTTTATACCTATATAATCCCTTCAGTCATCATTCTCAAGGAGCCCTGGTAGTGGAGTGCTTATGGGATGGGCTGCTAATCACAAGGTCAGCAGTTTGAAACCACCAGCTGCTACTCAGGAAAGAGATGGGGCTTTCCACGCCCATAGAGGATAACAACAACTCCCAGTGTCAAATAGGATCACTCTGAATCACAGTTGACTTGATGGTAGTGTTTGGTTTTCATTGTCGGACAATAAAGGTGTCAATGTTGAAATATTATTATTACTCTCAAGTTCATGTTCTTTTGGATTATATACAATTCTTGGACTGTGAAATTTTAATTAGCAACTTATAACCCATAATTGCAGACCAACCTCTGGAAAGCCTATCATTAAAAATCTGAAGTGCATAAAATGATTTGTAATAACTAAGGGGTGCTACTTCACTGTACATTAAGATTTTGTGATTTTTCTTATGATTGGTGGCACTATGGGTTAGGCATTGGGTTGATAACCATTGGGTGATTCAAACCTACCTCAGGAGAAAGTCCAGACTGTCTGTTCCCATAAAGACTGATAAATCACAGTAGGTTGTTCTGTGTCAGAGTCAAATCAATAGCAGGAGATTTGGTTTGTGCTGTTTTGTGAAAGAAGTGTTACTGTATCTGGAACTGTTTCTTTTATGTCTTTAGATGTGGAAAGGTACATTACATAAGATGAATATTTGACTGACTGATGTTAAAGGTGAACTGTACCTCACTGTTCTGACAGATGGACATATTCAACTTAAGATAGATTTAAAAGGGGGGCTTGTTTGTAATCCTGGGACATTCTATACTCTTTGTTCAGTGAGGTGTTCAGAAGTTGTACAATTCCCCCTGAATATGTATTACAATGATTGAGCTCAGAAGTCTGTCTTGAGTGTCCCATTTTTATTTGACTCTGAGTCAAGGTGCAGGGAAAGTAGGGCACATTCAGAAGTGTCTGTGGGTGATGGGAGACCAGGCAACAGGTGCCTCCAGAATCCTGACAGGTCATGTCACTGTATTGAGTTAGCAAACTGACTTACACAGCTTTTTAACTTATGCTTTTAGCCAGGATTCTGGCCCAAGTTTGTCTCACTCTGAATAGAACACTATTTTCCATCTTTATAAGTACCAGCACTGAAATATTCAGTCTGTTCTCATCAGCAGTGCCTTAGCTGTCATAACAGAAATACCACGATTGAATGCTTGAAAGAGCAGAAGTTTAGTTTCTCCCTGTTCTGGAGGCTAATAGGCCAAATCAGAGACGTGGCTGGGGTGACTCCTTCTGTGAGCCTCTCCTCATTTCTGGTGTCTGCCAAGTCCTTGTCTTCCTTTTGCTTGCCCTAGCGTGCCATCCACCTTCCCCCTGTGTGTCTGCCTATCATCTGCTTTTGGCAGAACTCAGAAGTGTCTAGGTTTAGGATCCAGAGTAGTCTCCACTGTACTTTGCCTGGCCTGCCCTCATTAATTTAACACAAAAAAAGTCCTATTTCCAACAGGACTGCCTCTACAGGTGAAGGGTTTTAGACTCAATAAATTTGAAAGGAGGAGGGGACTCAGTTCAATCCACAATCATTGGTTGCGATCATTTTTAGAGAAAATTCAGCTTTCCTCTTTGGATTGGCTTTAGAAAATGTCATTCCTTCTGTAAGTTCTACAGTACTTATGTTTTAGAACTCAAAACTAGTTTCTATTTTCAGATTTCAGGGAACTTGAGTCAGGTGTTTTCCTTACAAGAAGTCATTCTCAGAAATTCCCTTATCCTCGAGACCTGGGAAATACCATACTTCTTTAAACAGCTCCACAACTCACCAGTTTCTAGGAAGGAATAGGCTTTGTGATAATTGCTATTTGGGGGATTAACTTTGATATAATGCTTAAAATAATCTTATGATTAAAAAAAAGCTAGAACAATCAGCATGTTCTCTGGCCAAATGTCTTGAGATTCTGCAACTATTGATTTAATAAATTTAAGTGCTCAAAGGAAAACCAGCACATAAACAAGGCTTAGATGGATAATTTGAGGTGTTTCTTCTTAGATGGATCATTTGGGAAGAAACTGTCTTACAAAACTTGCCATGGATTTGCAAGAGACTTTCAAATGGTTCCTGGCAGGATATAACTAGATAATATTACAAAACAAAACAACTGCCATTGAGTAAACACATGATGACTTTATAGAACAGACTAGTATTGCTCCCAAGGGTTTCTGAGACTGAAAGTCTTTTTCAAACCAAAAGTCTCGTCTTTCTTACTCAGAGATGCTGGTGAATTTGAACTGCTGACCCTGAGTTTTGTAGTCCAATGCATTTGATGATACAGTCATGGAGAAGGAGCCATCTTCAGTGCAGCCAGTGTTCTGGAGTGAGGAACTTGCAAACTAAAACCCCTGCCAAATTCCCCATCAATTGCATTCACAAAGTAGCCCATACCTTAAGGTGAACATATGATTTAATGGGTGCATTCCCACCATACCAAGAAAGCACATTAATAGACTATGTAAAGTGCCTACCATCCGATTCTAACCCCTCAGCTTTCTTCAGAGAAATGCTCTCATTGGCACTTTCATTTCCTCCTGATCTTGCTTCCCTGACTTGTGAAAATGCTGCCATCCACACACTCAGTTCAGCTATGGACCTTAATTAATGAGTCTTTAACTGACCTGACCTCTCCATCCTTTTTCTGCTTTCTTCAGCAGCAACTGCACTCACAGACTTTGAGAACATGGACATGGACAAAGCGCTTCACCTCTCTGGGTGTTCATTTGTGTTGTGTGTAAGATGCGGGAGTTGTAATAAACTGTGTATCAGGTTCGATATTGTGGGGACAGTGGTGATTTCTTGCTGGAATTCTCACCTGTCACATAGAAGGCTTGGTGTTGCTTCTCTGCCAGTACACCGCAATCTCAACCCCCACCTGCCTGTCAGTGGAGACCTTGCATGGTTCTTTGACACTGAATTAGTTTCAGCAGAGCTTCTGGATCAAGAGAGATAGGAAGAAAGCCTTGACGATCCACCTTCACAAATCAACCAGTGAAAATAAATCACAACAGTTCAACTCACCACTGATCATGGGAATGGTGTGCATCAGACAACTGTTGTTTGCGGGGTCTCTGAGAGTCAAGGGCACTCAAGGACAGCTTGACCCTCAGCTTCTGTGTTAGTTTCTGAGGGCTCCCATCACAGAGCACTACAGATGAGAATGAATGTGTCTTGTCTCACACTCCTGGGAGCTGGGGTGCTGGCTGTGGTCACTCTTTCTAATCTTGTTTCATGACACTTGTCCAGCTTCTGTGGATGGTCAGTCACTCTTGGTCTTCCTTAGCCTATAGAAATAGATGCTGCTATCGACACATGGCCACCTTCCCTTTGTGATTCTGTGTCTCTCCTCTTCTTTCCTAAGGATAGCACTCATATTACATTAGGACCCACCTGATTCCAGTATGACTTGATGTCTATTCACTCGATAATATCTTCAAAGGCCTTCTTTCTAAACAGAGCCTCTTTCACAGAACCAGAGAAAATGACTTCAGCCTATCTTTTGGGAAATTCAACTCACCACCTAACAGGTTCCTCTGTCTCTCAAGGGAAGGTTTGGTTGCCAGGATTGTTGCTCATTCCATTGGCAGAGTAGCCTTCTCTTGGCATCTGCTTGTGTTTGGTCCCAGTGACAACAGAGAGAGTTACAGACACTTTGGCTGCTGATGCTTCTTCTCTACTTCAATTCACTTCTCTCTTCCTTCTCCTGTTTAATCATTATCATATTTCTGAGTTTTAAACATTGAAGCCTTCGTTATCATTTAATTGTACTGCACCCCCTACTAACAAATTCCTAAGAAGCATGTGGTTATGTGAATGCTCAAGGTTTTTTCCTGGCCTACTTGACATGACTTAAAAAACATATGATTTTAAAATAATCTTTTACCTCTTCCTTCATCTGGTATGGGTATGCGTTAAATCTTTTTTTTTTTCTTCAGTCTTCTTAAAAAAAAAGTTTGCTTTGTTCTTGGGCATATGATACTGAGTACAACCCGCACCCATCAAACCATTTCTACACTCACAATCTAGTAGCACTGATCGCATTCTTTGAGTTGTGTGACCATCTTCACCCTCCTTTTCTGATTGGAGAAGGGCTTCAAAAATGTCTCCGCTGTTTCAGTCATGACCAATAAGTCAAAACCAGGAAGGGGGAAAAAAATTGCAAAATGTGGACACCTGAAATCACAAAACGAAAAATTATGGGTTGAAACCCTGGAAGAGGTGTTCCTCGCCGGACCCAGATTTAGCGACTCGCATTCCTCCCGGGACTGTGGAGAGCAAGACACAGTCTAAGCAGTAGGGTCTGCCACCATCCTTGAACAGGGCATTTCTGTTTCTGAGATTTCCTTGCCATGCATCATGCATGATACCCTTATTTTCTAAAAGAGATAGTAAGTTTCTAGCAGAATATCAGCCCTTCATTTTCCCCATTCAAGTTGTAATTCCTGGAAGTTTTGCAAATTCCAGTCCCCACCAGTTTCTCTTGATGGCTCTGATTTCCTCTGGAAAAAAGGAAGTCAGAGTCCTGTCCTAAAGTTCTGATGTAGTCATTGCCACTTTCATCCCACTGGGACCAAACCAAAGATCATTCTAGAAAGAGTGCTCAAGGCAGACTTTTTTTTTTTTTTTGGCAACCAGTTAATATAAACAATTGTTTGGTTGAAAGAAAACTTTCAGAATTATTTTTAGTGCAAAGTTGAAGGATTATCTCAAGGCAATAGTTTTGGCAGTTCCTCTAACCTTTATGGCTCCAGAAAACCTGGAAGTATCCTTTAATTTTTTGTGCTAAAATAGTCTCTCTCTCTCTCTCTCTCTCTCTCTCTCTCTCTCTCTCTCTCTCTCTCTCTCTCCCCCCCCATCTCTCTTTTACAATGCTTTTATCTTTAGATTTTCTTGTTTTATTGAATACGATGATATTTTAAAATGTCTTCCTTGACACTCCTCTTGACTTTTAAAGTACAACAGCATTCCATACCCACCTATATTTCTTACCACTCTCTTAGATTCGTCGATATGTAGAATGCTCCTGTCAAAGGATATGTCCAGGTTCGAACTCCGAGAGTCCATTGATGCTTCTTACCCTCATGCTTTCAGAGTAGCTCATAGGCTAGTGCGGACATGTCCCATCTGAAATAAAGTTCAGTGTCTGGGTCAGAGTAAGCCTTCATCAACTACTTGTTACATAAACAGGAGCCCTGGTGGTATAGTGATTACAAATAGCAAAGATAACTGTCAGGCCAGCAGTTTGAAGCCGTCAGATGCTCCACGGAAGACAGAGGGGGCCTTCTACTACCATAAAGAACTACAGCCTGAGAAACTCACAGGGGGCAGTTCTGCCCTTTCCATAAGGGCTCTAGGAGCTGGCGTTGACTCAATGGCAGTGAGTTTGGTGGTTTGGGTCTTTTGAGTGCTCACAAACCAAAGGTATACAGAGAAGGAAAACAATCAGCTACAGGACTTTAGACTGGATCCTATCACCAGGCTTTTCTAAATATGATGAGAGAGAACCTGCTATTAATGCATATTACTTAATATTGGTAGAATATATGGAGAACCAGAACCATTTAGTCACTAAGTGTATACAGTTGTGTGTCTTAACAGAAGCCTTGATTTCTTAACTCAAAAAAATAAGTGTCTCCTAAGTGGGACGCTCTAGACACCAAGCGACTCTGGAATTTTCCACAAGGCTACTAAATATAGATGCTTAATGATTAATTGCTAAGTGAATGAGTAGATGAAATGAGTATCTGAAAAAAATGTGAAGCAAGGCATTGGACGTGCATAGATATGTGACAGAGGAGAAAAGACTCGAGCTCTGGAGTCAGACAAGGGTGCAGGTTTGGCTGCCCTTTTATCTAGCTCTGTGATTTGAGGATGTTTCTTAACTTTTCTAAGCATAAGATGACAATATCTGAAGCTCTACCATCAGCTTAAACATTTAGGCTACCTCTCACCAGGGTCTACTGTATTCCCAAGCGGCCTCTTCCTGAGGACTAGGGTAATGGGGATATGGAGTCCACTTGTGTTTCTTCCATTGAAAGTTCTCCAACTTGCTCCTTTTATTTGTTCCCCTTTCCTTACAGGTAAGGGTTTTTGTTAATCAAGGACTGGGGCAGGGTCTGGCAGTGAAAGTGTTGAGACCCCTGAAATCCAGGTGGAGGATACTGGATGTGTATTTGCAGAATTGAACAGAAGGAGATCTAAAATAACAAAGTTATGAAAATATTTTAGACTTAACCGTACCCCCAGAGGTAATGAGTTACTGGGCCTGAGGGCTCAGAGGCATAGTCTTTGACCAAGACCAATTGACAGCAAAGTATAGATCACAAAGACAATGTTCTATGTCAGAGTTTCCCAAAGTAGATATCACCACTTTCTTGGAGGAAGGATTAGAATGATCAAGGAGGCCTGCAAAAACAGACACCTAGATTTGATCATGAATTATGGGCTATAGTACCAAAGTTTTTAATTGCCAGGGGGTGGTGCATAATTATTTTTCTGTAAAGGCCAAACTAGTTTGGGAGCCTGTGTTCTATACCCAACTGTGATGGAGAGGGACTGAGATCTAACAGCACTCTAAGGTCTTTCTTCAGAGTGAAAATTAAGAGATACATGGAAACAATTATTCCAGTGGACTAACGGGCTCCATTTCCTCAACTCTGAGACCAGAAGAACAGGAGCCTGGTGGCACAATGATAACATATTTTCCCACTAACTACAAGGTCGGAAGTTCAAGACCACCAACTGCATGAGAAAAAGATGAAGGTTTCTACTTCTATAAAGAGTTATCATCTCAGAAAGCTATATGGATATTTCCAACCTGTCCTTTAGGGTCACTGTGGGATAGAAATAGTTCAATAACAGTGAGGGTTTTTTGTTCGTTTGTTTGAAGACGGAAAGATCTAGTCTTTGAAGGTATCTACTTTTGCAGCCCCAGTTAGATCATACCTTTGCCCTCTAGGAAGAGGTATCTCCCACTTTGGAAAACATTGATGTAAATAGGGTCTGGTTACCCTACCAATTTCTCTGAAATGGAGCACATTTGAAAGTCCTGGATAGAGTGGGAGAAAAATGTAGAACAAAACTAAAAATCATAGATGAAACCAAGTCAAAAAGAGACTGGTGGAACCCCCCAAACTATGACCCTGAGTTGTCCTCCAGATCTAGAATTTAAGCTACAGCTCAATTTTCAACCAAACAATTGACAGGTCTGTAAGGGGAACACTAACACTGGTGAAGCATACACACCTTAGAACAGTCAACCCCTGGTGATCAAAAGGGCAGTATTTGTCCAAGGACAAAGTTCAGAAGGGTCAGGAAAGAGAAGTAATGGAAACAGGAAACACAGGGAGGATTTGGGTAAGTGATCGTAGGGTTGGGAGATTGCCATCCAGGAGATAAAACAATGGTAGGAATTGTTAAGGGTAAAAGTGATGATCTGCCCTATAAATCTTCACCCAATTCACAATAAGAAGTTTAAAAACCAGCATCTTGTCCCAAATGTAAACTATTTGAAGAAATAAGTAATCTCACTGCTAATTCTTTTACTAAACTATAGAAAGCATAATCATGCTTAGAAAATAACCCATAGCCTAGGTTCTCAGCTCCCTTGTCCTTTACACAGCAGGAGCATAGCTCATTGCAGTGGAATGTGTCTATTTTAAACTTGCTGGGATCGATTAGCTCAGATCTTGCAGAATATGTATACCCCAATTTTGGTTCACTCTCATCTCACGACTATTGTTGTTAAGTGCTGCCAGCTTGCCTCGAACTTTCATAGGAACCCTACATGGAAGAGAACTAAATACGGCCCTGCTCTACAACCATCCTCAAAATAGTTAGTTTTGAGCCCCCTTTTTGTCCTTGTGTACCTCATCTCACTGAGTCATCCTCTTTTTTGGTTGACCCTCTGCTTTACCATGCACCATGTCATCTTCCTACACTAGAGGGCAGCAATAATGCTACCGGAAAGGGAAACTGCTCAAGCAGGGACATTTTCTCTGCAACTCTATGGTCTAGTTGGGAGGAGGGAGGGGGGAATTTCCAGAAAAAGCTCCTCAGTGCCCATGTATGAGTTATTGGAAAGTCAGCTTCCCTTCCAATTCCTATCACATTTATGCACTTGGATAACTCCCTTCAAAAGTATAGCATTTATCAGTTGGCTTGGCAAACCATTGTTTTTAAATGAAAGGTTCCCATTAAACTCATTGCTGTGGAGGAGTTATGATACATAGCAACCTAATAGGATGGGGGAACTACTTTTGCAAGTCTCTGAGATGGTAACAATTTGAGGGAGAAGGAAACCCAGCTCTTAAAAACACATTTGGTGAGTCTTCCTTGCCTGTTGCTGGGAAGTACACTCCTCAAAAGGACTGAATTGAAAATAACAGTCATTCTGACTTCACTCTAGTGCTTGACTGGGCAAGACTGATGGTTTGTTATCTTGGAAGTTTGGTTAAGTCCACAATAACCCAGTAAAGCGGTCGGCAAGCGATGCTGTCTGTTGGCTGGGAACCCAGCAGGCCCTGTGAATTCTAACACCCAGGTCTCCTTGACTGGGAATTTCATACGTTCTGCATATCTCTCAGCATGGCAAGCAGGTTGCTAGAGGGGAGTGTTCGTGGAGGAAGGAGCAGAAATTTTCATTTAGCGAACAGAAAATGCTGTTAACATGGTAGTTTAAGTCATCTCTTGTGTCACCTCAGATCTGTTACCTAACGCAATCACTCATGTCTTCTGGGGGTGAATGCCATCACAAGATTCAGCTCCGTGCTAGGGTGGGGAAATAAACTTACACCTCTTGATGTGAGAGGCAGTGGGTGTACCCTAGCAGTGATAGGTGAGGGTCATCTTTGAAGACCCAGAGATGGAAAATTAAGAAAAAGGATAGTTCTTATTTTGTAAAGATAGTTCTATTTTGTAAAGATAGTTCTATTTCATGGTGAGTGCAAAGAAGGATTTTTTTTTTCATTTAGTGAACAGGAAATGCTGTTAACATGGTAGTTTGAGTCATCTCTTGTGTCACCTCTTTCTGCCCCCTCCAGATCTGTTACCTAAAGCAATAAACCATGGCCAGAGGATCGGTGTCTGATGAAGAGATGCTGGAGCTGAGTGAAGCCTTTGCCAAAGTCGGTGAGTAGAGGAGAGCAATTCAGCAGCTCCACGCAGTCTCCATCAAATGGTAACATAGGCAAGAGGGAACCAGGTGTGTCGGTGAGATGTGCTGGAAGAACTTAGGCCAAAGACATGGTCCCCCCACACACACCCCGAAAAATCACTTCTTTCCTTGTGAAGTCATGGAATGTGGACCTTTACCACCTTTACGTTTTTCCAAGGAATTATCCCTGATTCTCATCTTTGTTTCTCTTCTCCATTGTTGGTTTCTTTTGTTTTTCTAGTGCTACATTCTTTTTTTATTTTCATTTTTTTAGGCACCACTGCCCTCTGGTGGTGGGAGTAGAAGGCCCAGCCTTTGCTTCTGTGAGCTGGAATTGAACCTCCATCCCAGTGGGCCACAGTCCCGCACACAACCCCTACGCCACTGGGGCTCAGCCCTAGTGCTACATTCTATCACTTACTTCATATCTCTAAAACTATGTCTTACTTTCCCTTCTCTTTTTATAATAGTTTCTTCAGCTTTGGTGGCCCAAACCTCTGTTTTAAAATTATGACTCATTTTTTTGGTATGTATCGTAGGTTGTGCTCTCTTGCGGCGTCAAGGCATGTTGACTATGTAATTGCCTCCCTTGTCTGTACCCTGCATCTCAGTTCTCCCATATGGCTCTCTTTGCATCACAGATACCGATGGCAATGGGTATATCAGCTGCAATGAGTTAAATGATTTGTTCAAGGCTGCCTGCTTGCCTCTGCCTGGGTACAAAGTGCGAGAAATTACTGAAAACCTGATGGCTACAGGTGACCTGGACAAAGATGGGAGGATCAGCTTTGATGAGTTTATCAAGGTGAGTATGAGTCAAAATGATTTGATGAGACATCTTTGAAACTTGTGTTGAGTTGAAAAGCACTATTCAACCAAAAAATTCCCCCAACGACGTATGGTGGCTTTACCAGTTCAGACTTTTTCCTTCGTGCCTTTCTTGATCACAGATTGAGAACATCTTCTGTTTCTGCAGATTGTTCGTGGACTCAAGAGCACAGAGGTTGCCAAGACCTTTAGAAAGGCCATCAACAAGAAGGAGGGTATCTGTGCACTTGGTGGAACCTCGGAGCAGTCCAGTGTGGACACCCAACATTCCTATTCAGGTGGGCTGCCCTGAGGGAGAGAGAGAAGTTGAGAGTGATGAGATGCAGAGAGAGCTGAGTCACCCAGAAAAGACCCAGATCTCCTGGGGTTACAGGATCTAAACTCGATACTCAAACCTGAGGAGACTCAGCAAAGAAAGAATCAAACTTGAGTTTACTAATGAAATCCTCAAACACGAACCCGCTGCCATTGAGTCGATCTGACTCACAGCAGTGTTCTATAGGGTTTCCGTGGCTGTAAATCTTCACATCTGTATCTTTTTTCCAAGAAGTGGCTGGAAGATTTGAACCAACAACCATGCAGTTAGTACTCCAGCACCTTCTCAGCAGTACCGTCAGGGTTCCTTCCTATTGTCTTGTGTGTCATGAGTTGGTTTCAGGTACGGAAGACAGGAGGACTCCTAGCTCCAGATATAGGGTCTAAGACCAGATAATGTCACTGGCATTCAATAATAATAATACATTAAAGACTGCCAAAATTATTTTGTAAATTTTACAGATAAAATTTCATGGTGTTTTTTTCTCAATACCTGCAGAATAGTTAAAAAAATGATCATTTTTGTATCAGGAAATCATTTTCTGTATGATTTGGGGAAAGAAAACAAATGTACATTTATTCACAAGGCTGCCATCCAACTACCTTAATGAAATATCTGATAGCCCAAAGAATGCAATAATTTATCATTTCCCAAACTAAGTTCTTTGAGATATTAGTTGACCTTAAAGATGAGTTCCAAGGTTAAATGACCGCTTAGCCGAATCTAACCTAAGCCTTTTATCTTTATATGTATGACTTTTCAGAGCTTTTACTAGGTAAGTGCACATCTCCAATTGTTAAGATGTTAACATGCTACGTAGTCCTTCCCAAACTTGTGTACACAGAGGAAAGGTTTTGAGGTGTGCCTTTTGTCTTTGAGCAGACCAGACCCGCAACGAAACAAAGGGTGTGACTTGGTTCACACCCTCTATTAAATGAGAGGTTAATCTCACCTTATTTCTGACCATTAGCATAGCAGAGAACTCCCTCCAAAATGGAATTATAGCCACCAGCATAGAACCAGAATTACAATATGTCACATAAAGAATTATGGCTCAAATGGCCATAATTGGCCATTCCTGGCTTTTCTAGTCACTAACCCATTCATACTTGAGGAATTAACTTTCCACTTCTTTTAGTTACATTTTCTACGATTAAAAATTTTACAATCATGATAAACTCTGTCACACCTGAATAATATAATCTGATCAATATATCCTACTACCGTCTCTCTCCCAAATCGATCAGGAAAGGAGATTTTCCACTTATTTTGAATCATATAGCACAACTATGAAAACTTGTAAGCTAGACACTTCATGCATGTACCGCTTCCCATTGGATATCCAATTTCTAAATTGCCCAGTCCTATCAACCTTTTACTCTGAGGAGAAAGCGTATCTTGAACAATCTTCATCCCAGTTGGAACTTCAGCCATCTCCATTCATTAAGTGAAGTTTAGTCCAAAGCACATATTTCATCAGTTTATACCAGTTTAAAGTGTCAAATATCTTTCTCTCCATTTTGGTTGCATGACGACCAACCCAGTTCTATCTATCATTCCAAACTAGGACTAATTGGTACCAGAGCAAGCTTGGGAGTTCACACATGTTCCTTTGCACTTCACACTATCTGGCCCCCTCACATACTCTCCTCAGTCCTAGCCCTCTGGGGCTAGGTCCTGCCCATAGGCTTGGAATTCAAACAACTCTCTGAACTTCACACTAGTCAGCCTTTCCACTTCTTTCTTATCTCTAGTCCCCATGGACCAGGTCAATAATCCTCAATGGAATATTTCCAAACTCGGGCCATCTCTTCACTGCTTCCTTTACCTGACTGCCACTCCACAAATGAATCCAGGTTGTCACAATATGAGCCTATCAATCTGCTCCCTAGCTCCCTTTAAATTTCAGCCCTAAAAGAGGATATTTTTCTGATGGGCATAGACTTTTAGGCAAACTGTTTCCTCAAAATGCAAACCTGAAGCACCAGATTTTGTGTGAGTCTTTTCATTATCTTTTAATTCCCATTTTCCCACAAATTTTCTGAAGCTCACTTAACAATCCATATCATTTTAATTTTGTTGTTGTTGAGGATGTACACAAAAAAACACATACCAATGACTACATGTGCATCTACAACAATTTCCACATGTACAATTCAGTGACATTAACTGTGTCCATTGAGTTGTAAAACCCATTCTCGTCATCCTTGTCTGAGGGTCCTCTCTACTTAATATAAACTCACTGTCCCCTTAAGTCCCTATAAAATCCTGTGAGTTGCTGTTAATGATGTGAGATTCTTAAATGTCAGTAAATATGAGATGATAGGGTAATGGACCTCAATCATCTCAAAACTGTCCTTTCTGGACATGAGACTCGATGTGTACACACTTGTGCATACCAGATTTTCTCTTGGCAAACAAGTTATTTTAATAATTTCCTTGCAGAGGAAGAAAAATATGCCTTTGTCAACTGGATAAACAAAGCCCTGGAAAATGATGCTGATTGTCAGCATGTCATCCCGATGAATCCCAACACCAACGACCTCTTCACCTCGGTTGGGGATGGCATTGTTCTCTGGTAAGTGCCCTTTCTTGTGGATGCCCGAGGGTTCTCATCCATAGGTCTACCCTGGGATCAGCAAACTTCTGACATGGAAGAACCAATCCTGTTCCTCATAACAATTTAAAAGTTATTCTCAAGCCACAAATTTGTTTTTGTAACCATCTGAAATCTCCATTATCTGAACAATATCCTGAAAACTTTTTTAAGCTGCATGAGAGCTACAGATAGCTCCTGAGTTCTAGTTTGCTGACCCCTGGACCTACCCATTCCCTAGAATATCAGCACTGAACTGTGCTTACCCTGGGCCACCTCCTCCAGACCCTCAGCAGCCGTCTGAAATGTGTTTCTGGTCTTTCACTTGACAGGTCTGTGGGCGTTAACTAATTACAAAGACAACTAGCATACATTAAGGAATGTGAAACCCTTTTGTGGAGACACAAGGAAAACATAGGCGTAGACTAATACAAGATCAATGACAGTTGCTATGACACTGTACGCTAAAAGATGGTGCTAGTGAGGAGACTGGAAATACCCCAAATAAGGTTGACCAAGGAGTTGCAGAGAGGATGAACTCATGCTCCCACCTAAACAATTCTGCTTTTTCTATTTTGTTATTAGAGTTCACTGAAAGATCTTATTCACAACAGCCCAACTGCTTACAAAAATAAAAGAGCATAACAAAGGCAGCCTACAGGTCTATGCTAATGGTAGTGTAATGATGCGAAAAAGATGGCAATGATTGCGCACTTTGAAGAATGCAATTCCATGTTCCTGGCTTGTACACATATCAATTCCTCAATTAGTATATGTTTTACTTTTTGTCTTTTCACCAAGTAACAATAATAATAAACAAAAATTAAAAACCTAGCCTATAGAATTAAGTTATGACTTCCTACGTGTTCGTCCTTCAACTTCCTGGTTATGATTGCCAAGGCCCACATAATGTGGTGGGACTCAACCCAGGGAAAAGCATGAACGCTTGTTTGACTCATCAGCAGACCTCCCTCCCACAAGCACCCCTGCCCACCCCCACAGATAGCATGCTGATAACTTCGAGTTGTGGCTTTGCCTTTCATTTTCCCTTGGAGGAAGGCCCTTCTCCATCTTCTTCTTTACAAATCCTATCACAGTGAACTTTTTCTTTTTCATTCAGACCCCCGATGGTCTGCCCCTTCACTCAATTCTCGTCAGGCATGTTGCTTATAGTCTTTGGAGGCGGCACTGCTTCTGGCTGCTCTGCAGTCTTTTCTCGACATATGTTTCACCCCTACACTTTGACCATATGTTTTGCAAAAGCTGGAATGAAGTTGGATTCTCCCGTTTAATTCCCCAGCACTTTGAATTAACTATGAGTTTTGTGTTTTTAAATGATTATTTAGAAGTTTGATTTGTGTAAACGCAAATAAAATGTCTTGTACTTTAGACCTGTACAATATGAGGAAAATTTTATGGAACTATATCTTTAAGGAACAGTAATAAGAAAGTTAGTTGCTAAAAACTAGAGGGAAATTTTTAAATACTCATTTTTTTTCCTCATTGAAAAAGATATAGTCACAGTATAGTTTGCCATTCTTTGGTTTTACAGTTGGCTATGTACTAAAGGTTGATTTCAGGACCCCAGACCCAAATCCACAGACACTCAAGTCCCTTATATCATATGGCATGATATTTGAATATAACCTTTGTATTTCTTCTCCTATGCATTAAATTATCTGATTAATTATATTATCTATTACAGTGTAAATTATATGTAAATCACACTTTGCACTCCTCTTTAGCTTTTGAGGAATTGTTTTGACTACTTAATTTCTTTCTTTTTTCTGTATATTTTCATCTTTCTTTTTTTTTTGGTTTTTTTGGGGGCATCACTGCTCTCTGGTGGTGGGAGTAGGAGGCCCAGCCCCACTGCTGGAATTGAACCTCCGTCCCAGTGGGCCACAGTCCCGCGCACAACCACTACGCCACCAGGGCTCAGCCCTATTTTCATCTTTTTTATCCTCCATTGATTGAATATCCAGATGCTGAACCTGAGAATATGTACTTTTTCTTAGTTTTTGTTGTTGTTGTTGTTCTCAAAATACATTTTTAAACTTAATTTTTAAATTTCAAGTTCTTGTCTTTAAAGACTATGGATGTGACCCAAGGAAACATACTTTTTATTTCCCCTTGAACATTGAGCAGATTCTACCTTGGCTACAGTAAGATTTCTTTTTTGGGGGGATTGTCATATGATTGGTAGAAGAGACAGAATTCCATCAGGTGACAAACCAATTTTTGACATTGTATAAACTTGAATATACAGATATAATGGGGACCATTTTCATGGCTAAGAATGTAAAATATTAATGGGGAATTTTCTTTGACTTTCCACTCAGAAGTTCCTACTGTGCTTAGGGAATAGTCTGCAGAATTTTAGGTGAGTGGATGGCATGAGATCTTCACTCCCTGCCTCCACAGAGGACTTCAGGAACACTAGCCTTCCCCCAAGTCATTTGATATTTTTTCATATCCAATTTTATATTGAAATACTAAAAGCATGGTATCATGTCAATAACTTTACATCTAATGTTATTGAGCTTAGTTATTCAGAATTATCCAGAATTCTTTCAAATTATTTAACCTATTCTTTTTCAGTAAAATGATCAATCTCTCAGTGCCAGACACTATAGATGAAAGGACAATCAACAAAAAGAAACTCACCCCTTTCACCATTCAGGTATGTCTTTCCACAACTATTAACTCAGCTTTGTGTTGAGGCTGAGTACCATAGCAACAGAGTGCTCACACACTAATAGCAAGCATTGGGCAGTGGCCTTCTGGACCGGTGGAGATTGAAGGCCCTGGGAGTACACTCACGGCTAACCCACGGTGGGCACAGAGAAGGCCACCCGGGACCTCACTAGCAGGAGAAAAATGACACTTTGATTTCTCTCCTAAAGATGAAACCCCCAATCCTCTTGACACCAAAATAACTCCAACTCAGAGCAATCCTTAGAGGGTTTCCAAGGCTAAAATTTGATGGGAGCAGAAAGCCGCATTTTCCTTCCAAGGGATAAAGAGTGGGTTTGAGCACCCAACTGTAGTTAGCAGTCCACAATTTACCACATAGCAGGGGTGTCAAACTCAATCCAAACCTGGGCCATTTGGTGCAACAGGCAAAATTCACACAGGCCACGTAACATTCGCAAATTTTGTTAAATTTATATTTTGAAGTGAGGATTCAGGAATATGGATAGGATAATTAAAACAGTATATAATGGCTTTTATTTAAACATTTTTTGGGGGGTGGTATCACTGACCTGGTAAGAGTAGGAAACCCAGCTTTGCTCCTGGAGAGCTGCTGCTGGATTTGAACTGCCAACCCTGTGGCCTGCAGTCCCACACACAACCACCACACCACCAGGGCTCAGCAAACATTTATTTTATGTATTTATAAAACGAACATTATTCTTTTTTACCCAAAACTTGCCAGCGCTTTCCTTCTACTAGTTTTCCAATATCTGATTCAAAGACTGAGAACAGATCACCTTCATCAAGGCAGATCGATGCTTATTAGTTAATCTTTATCTGTATGCCATTTCATTTAATTCCATGGATGAAAATGGTTGCTCACACAAGTACATACCCCCCAACTAGCATAAAATTTGTGCAGCAAACTTTTAAATTTCTGGGTGTTTCTCACCTAATAAGAATATATTTTGGGAATTCCTACTTCTCAATTTTTGTCTTTTAAAACTGAATCATTCTGGAAATCAATTCAAAATCTTGAGCAAAATGCTTAAATAAATTAACATTCTTGACAAAAGTACTTAAATATATGATATCTATACCCTAACAAAGGAAATGTAACAAGTACTATTAACATATCAAGATACACTTTCAGATGTGTATAATCTAATGCTAACTTTAACGAAGTCCAACTATTACGCATTTTCACTTACCTCTTATGTTGTGACCAGAAAATAAACAAAGCAGCTACTAAAAAACACAGAATGTTGGACAGTTGACAAACATGATGCACCATCATAATAGCTTCCCTCTCAAAATGTTAGCACTGCCACAGGTATGATGCATGACAGCACAACCCAGAGTGCTCTTTATAGCCTCTTCACTATGGAGATCTATTTACATTAGGTGACACTGAGAGTGGCAGACAATTTGCTTCTAAACATTGCCGGAACAGTCAGTGCATTTGTACACATCCACAAGCATCCAGGAAAGGCACGGGACTGCATACATACTCGTCCTTCAGTAGTTAAAGGGCTAACGAGGGAATTGTGTGTACAACATTGCCTCAATCTCCCCTACGCACTATCTTCTTCATACCAATTTTTTCTATTTTAATTTTATTTCAGAGTATTATGGGCCACAAAAAATTATGTCGGGGGCCGCATGTGGCCCGTGGGCTGCCAGTTTGACAACCCTGCCCTATCGTACCACCAGGGCTCCCCATACAGATCACAGCTCACGCAAGCCACTGAGACAGTTCTACTTTCTGCCATGGGGCCGCCATGAGTTGAAATAGACTTAGTGACAGCTAACAACAGCTGTGGGGAGTGAGAATCACATATTATTACTATAGTGAGAGGGAGAGAAAAATTGATGGATAATTAGCAGTGGTATGATTGTGTGTTTGTCTTGGCCATTTGTGAGTAAAATTTAGATTGGCCAAAGTTTCGATTCAAACTTCCTCTAATATCTGATCTCTGAGCTGATGCCAAATATATAACATTTTAGTTGAAAAGATAAACCTTTCTAAGAAGTGAGAGCGTGGAAACAGGAAGTGCTCTGGCAGTCTTCACAGTGACACGGGGCACAGCACGGGTTTTTAACTCTTCAGTTTGAGGATTACGTGGGACAGCAGCTGCAGCAAGGAGTCTCCTTCTGGATTCTGTTCCGACATTTTAACCTGTTTGTCATCCACGTGCTCAGAAGCGCAATTTTGCCTCTTACTCCAGGTGCAAAACAGTACCTTTTGCTTGGATTTAGTCCACCCTGTGTACTTTAAAATTGAAGTGGTAGGTAATCAAATTGACAACAGTGATTGATGTCCTCAGATGCAAGTCTTGGTGTTCCTCAAAGGAAAACATCACCTGCTCCTGTGTCACCCTTACAATCCTTCCTGTGTTTGAGCTCATCATGGCAGGCATGTGTCCATCCATCTCGTTGGTGGTCATTCTCTTTTCACTGCTCCCCTAGTTTACCAAGCATGGGGTCCTCGTCCAGTGACTGGACCCTCCAGATAACATGGCCAAAGTGTGCTTCCACACAAGCTCACAGCAATCAAGTCCACTCCAACTCATTACCCATATATAGACTTGCCGCTGGTCTGTGACTTCGGATCCTGTAAAGCTTTCTCCTGGGGTAGTGGATGGTAGATTTGACCTTCTGACTTTGCAGTTAGCAACCTTATGCAGTTAGTCACTTTACCACCAGGGCTCCTTAAAGTATGATTAAACAGATGTAAGTACGCATAATTAAATTACTCATAGTCTTGGCCATAAAAAATAGTATTTCTTACTACTTCAGCTGCATAAAACTCATTTTTATTCTAATAATTTTCTGTTAAAATTACTGATGACCCTGGCTTCTTTATTTGTTTTTAATTGGACTTTAAAATAAGTGCTGTATCAAAAAAATTTTAAAGAAATAAGTGCTGTATCAGATCGGTTTATCCTCCTTTACAGAACCAAGAACAACATGTAAACCCTAGACTGAAAAATACATGGTTCTGCTCCAACTTATTTCACCTGGACCTGAGTTACACTATATGCATTTATTGTTCAACAGAGCAATGTTGAAATTTACATATCATTTACATATCAACATAAACATATAATTTATATATCCACCTATGTGTAAGGCCCGAGGTAGCATAAATGGTTGTTCTTGACTACAAATTGAAAGATGTCATGGAATAAAACCCTGACCATCTGCTTCCAAAAAGACTACAACCAGCAAAACCCTGTTTATAACTGCATTGTCTCTGTGGACTTAAAGTCTGGCCTCCCAGGGTCTTCCTAAGCCCCCATCATCTTTTGCCAATCTCCCTCTTATTGTAAATCACTATTCCCTATTCCCTTCCCTCAAGTTAACACATAGATGAACTATTGGGGGGCAAGTGATCTGCTCTGTAAACAAACCTTCACCCCATTCACAATAAAAAGCTTTGTTGGTTTTTTTTTATAAGGAAAAAACCCTAGGGCACTCAGATATAGCCTCATGCTCATAATGTTTCCATGAGCCAGAATCAACTGAAGAGCAGCAGATTGGTTCTTAGAAATGAATTTTAAAATATGTATATATTCAAGTCCCTCAACTATTATGATACCAAATAAATTGTGCTAGTGAAAAAAAAAAACCTCTTTTTAAAAGCAGGAAGTGAATTTGTACCTCTTTTCATTCCCTTACTATACCCTGCAAGCCAAACAGCTCCTCTGTTGCTCTGCTTTATGACCTTTATTTACAACAACAACTGCATTATTAATGGTAGCCAGTGATAAGAAAATGCCATCCCTCAAAGACCCACTTTGCTTTACTTTTTTTTGGCTAATGAGTATGTGGATTGATAGCCTCTATCATAGGGTTAGATGGGAAAAAATTGAACTCCTTAGCTTCACCCTGACCAAGATGACCTTCACCTGTGGATGATGGTTTGCTTGAGCACCCCAGTATAAAACCAGTGTCTGAGTTACTGGATTTAAACCGCCAGTTATTTGCTACTGCTGTGTCTCAACGTTAGAAGTTACAGTGGCTGAAAGGGCTATACACTGAGCGGTTAACCACAGGTACGCAGTGCGAGCCCATAAGTTGCTCCACGGGTGAAAGATGAAGCTGTCTGAGCCCATAAAGTTCGAAGGTCTCCGAAGCCTAAAGGGACAATTCTTCTCTGTTATACAGAGTCATTATGAATTGGAACCAACTCGAAGCAGTGAGCTTGATTTTTGAGCTTGGTTTCTCAATGCTAAGATTTGGTGACAACATTGCTTTAGTGCCGTGAATTTTCCATAAGATAACACTGCCACTCTGGCCAATAAACATCATCTTTGCCATCTGTGAATTCAAAGAGCAAACCTTGCCCATCTTCCTTGCCTCAGGAAAATTTGAACCTGGCTCTAAACTCTGCCTCAGCCATCGGGTGCCATGTGGTCAACATTGGAGCGGAGGACTTGAAGGAGGGCAAGCCTTACCTGGTCCTGGGTCTTCTGTGGCAAGTCATCAAGATTGGACTGTTTGCCGACATCGAACTCAGCAGGAATGAAGGTACCGCTGTTGTCCATAGCATGGCTTTCCTTAATGCACATTGTCTGGTGCTATAGGGAATGGCCGTGCTTATAATCCTCCTTTAGATAATATTCAAAGGTATAGTAATCAACTGTCTTAATGTAACAGGGTCTATCAATACTCACCTTCTTTTAAAATAAGGGAGCATTTTTCTTGACCACTAATGCACTTATTTATAACATATAACTCATTCTAGTTATACGGGAACTCAAACCAGAGAGGTCTGATTGACTGTAGCCCCCGCATGACAAACAAGATAAAGTGTATTTTATGAAGTAATCCAGGATTATAGGTTGCAGTAAGTTCTCCAGCTTTGGAGAACCTGATCTATTTCTTATCGTCACAATAGAAATTCACATTTATACATTCAAAGTTTGAAACTATAAATGTAGGTGCTAATTTTATTTTTCCTCTTCCACCATGAAAGAATTTTCAAGACTAACAACTTCTATATTACAAATATCCTTTTCAACAATGATGACTACATATGTGAGCCTCACTAGATAGAAAACCCTAGAAGCAAACTGATTACAACTTCTGAAAGAGACAATGGAGAAGTTCCACATTAGCAGCCCCAAAGGGATGATTGTGGAACATATGTAAATTCAAATGAAGTTAAAGAACATTGTAACAAGCCCATGAGGGCCAAATTATGATCTTTGTTATAGCCCACCTAAACTTCCAGATTTCAAAAACTTTTAGCACATTGAACACAAATAACAGAAGCCCTGATGAGCTGTGGGATAACATCACGAACCTCACACACAAAGAGGAAAAAAAAAGGCATTTAAAGAGACAAGAAAAATAAGAAAATATCCAAGTAGATTTCAAAGGAAACTTTGAAATTTGCTCTTCATCATAGAATAGCTAAAGCAAAAGGAAGAAAGTAGGAAGTGAAAGACCTGAACAGAAAAGTTCAAAGGTAACTCAAGAAGACAAGGTAAAGTATTTTGGTGAAACATGCAATGATGACCTGGAGTTAAAAATCCAGAGAGGAAAAACACATTCAAAATATATCTCGCCGAAAGAACTGAAGAGAAAATTTGCACCTTGCAATGCAATGTTAAAAAATTCTGATAAAAAACTAATGTCACTGAAGGGAGAAGTCCAAGCTGCTCTGGAGACAGTAGAGAAAAATAAGACTCCAGAAATTTTCAACAAGCTGATGAAGTACAAGAAGCACTCACTCATCTATGCCCAGAAATTTGGAAAATAGCTACTTGGCCAACTGACCTAGAAGAGATTCAGACTTACGCTTATTCCTAAAAGAGGTAACTCAAGAGAATGCAGAAATTACAGAATAATATCATTAATATTACATACAAATAAACTTTTACTGAATATTATTCAAAAATGTTTGTAGCAGATAGTGATAATGGACTACTAGAAATCCAAGCTGAATTAAGAAGATTTGGTATAAGGGATATCATTGATGACATTAGACATATCATGGCTGACAGCAGAGAAGACATAAAGATGTTTATTTGTATTTTATTGACTATGCAGAGGCATTTGACAGTGTAATAACTAACTGTGGATAACATTGAGAAGAATAGGATTCCAGAACACTTATCTGTGTTCATGTAGAACCTATACATAGGCCACAAGGCATTTGTTTTTAACAGAATAAGAGAATATTGCATAATTTAAAATCAGGAAAAGTGGGCTGAGCCCCGGTGGCGTAGTGGTTGTGCACGGGACTGCGGCCCACTGGGATGGAGGTTCAATGTCAGCAGCGGCTCCACAGGAGCAAAGGCTGGGCCTCCTCCTCCCACCACCAGAAGGCAGTGATGCCCCATAAACAAACAAACAAAAAATAAAGTCAGGAAAAGTGTGTATCAGAGCAGTGTCCCCTCACCATACTTATTCAATCTGTACACTGAGCGAATAATCAGAAGCTGGATCATATGAAGAAGAATGTGGTATAGAAGGCAAATGACACAACCTTGCTTATTGAAAGTGAAGAGAACTTGAACCACTTGCTGATGAAGATTCAGTATGGATTACAACTCACTGTGGAGAAGACATTGAAATTGACAAGAATTTTGTCTTCCTGGGACCCACAAGCAATGCTCATGGAAGCAGCAGTGAAGAGACCAAAAACCCATTGCATTAGGTAAATCTGCTGCACAAGACCTCTTTAAAGTATTGAAAAACAAGGATATTACTTTGAGAACTAAGAGGTGCCTGACTCAAATCATGGTATTCTCAGTTGCCTCTTGTACATGTGAAAGTTGGACATTAAATAAAGACAGCTGAAGAAAAATCAGTACATTTGAACAGTGAAATAAACAACAAATACTGAAAGGGAATATCATAGGCTACCGAAATAATAAACAAGTCTATCTTGGAAAAAGTACAGCCAGAATGCTCCGTAGAAGTGAGAATAACAAGACTTCGTCTCACATACTTTAGATTTGTTATCAGGAGAGACCAGCACCTGGAGAAGGACATCATGCTTGATAAGTGGAAGAAGCAGTGAAAAAGAGGAAGGCCCTGAATAGGATGGATAGTCACCGTGGCTGCAACAATGGCTCAAACATAAGGACACTGGTGAAGGTGCTCAGGACCAGGCAGTGTGTCGGTCTCTTGTATGTAGGGTGGCTATGAGTCAGAACCAACGCAATGGCACCCATCAACAACAGCATATGCGTATGGAAGATGGACCCTGAAGAAAGAAGACCACAGTGTCACCATCTATGACTTATGTCAGCAAAGAATATTGAAAGTCACATGGACTGCCAAAACCGAGCAAGCAATCCTTCATATCTATCTAGAAAAAATGAAGGCAAGAATGCTCCTTAGAAGCAAGCTGGCACGACATTGCCCAATCTTCTTTGGACACTTTATCAAGAGGGATCAGTCCCTGGAAAAGCCATCAAACTTGTTAAAGTATAAAGTCAGCAAAAAAGAAAAAAGGTCACCAAGGAGCTAGAATGGCACAGTGGTGCTAACAGCGTCCCATGCATCAAGATTGCGAGGATGGCACTGAACCTGGCAGTGTTTTGTTCTGTTGTGCATAGCATGGCTACGAGTCGAGCCTGACTCAACAGCAATTAACAGCAAAAGTTCCTGGAATCCTAATTTCTTAGACAGGTAGTTGATGTCAGAGAACCAGCCTGTAACGTATCATCACGGGTCCGATACAGCGGTAATAATTAAAGAATATAGTAAAGTCATAGAAAATATGAGAGCTAGAAATAATGGAGTCAGACACATTTCATGGTAGCATACTCACCTCAGCTTCGCTTGGTGGTCCACATGGAGAGAGAGAGTGCAGGTGGAGGAGAGGATGTGGGGAAAAGGAACAGGGAGGAGAGGAGAGGAGGTGGGGGAGAGACATTCTTTATTCTGACCAGGCTTATATATCTTTGGGGACATACAAACCGGTAAGGACATCTGTGACAAGAAAGGGTTATGCTATAGATAATACAGTAATGGAAGGGACTATCTAGGGACATACACATAATAGGAAAGGATGGTATTGGGGTCCCACATATGAGAAGGGTGGACCCCAGACTCCTGGAAGTGACTGAACAGGTTTGACTTGTTCTCTGGCTTTTCAGAGACCATTTACAATAGGGTGTGAACTCTGCCTACTGGGACCAGACTACTGGAACCAGACTGGCAGAATTAATCTATTGTGATATAACAGCAGGGATGAGTCCTGCAGCCAGCAGTCTGGCAGGCTGGAAGCTTCAGGGAGAATATCTCTAAGTATCTGACTTCCCACCAACTGCTGGCAAACAGCTTCTAATATTTGGATATTTTGGAGGAGATATAATGCAAAAGTCTTATATTTATCCTATAGTTGACCTTGATAAGAAGTATTCAAAAAATATTATTGCCTTTGAGATCAGGACAAATGTCTCCACTATGGAATCTATACCAAATCTTTAATTATGCACACAAATATAGACACATGTTTATACATATATACATTATATACATATACATATACACACACACAAATCCCAATAACTAATGAAGAGCCCTACAGTACAATTTTAAAATCAACATATTAAGCATTATTTAAAGGAGAGAAAGAGAAGGGAAAAAGTAATAGAGAGCTCAGAACCCAGCAGAAAGTATATTGATTATTATATAATGACCTCAGCTAAATTAAAATCTTGAAGCTGAGCAAAAAAAATCTTCAAAGGAAGTAGAAAAAAGAGCTTATTACATTTTTAGTTACTATAATTATATATGTATATAATTATATAGAGAGTTTACTACATTTTTGAGATACTTTAATTATGCAGGTAAGCATTTGAAATATAAAACACCCAGGGGAATAGGCAAGAGAACATTATCATTATTACCAAATTGACCTCATAAAAGAAAAATATCCTCTGTTGAAACTGGATCTGGGTTCCAACAGGGAGTTCTGAGCCACCGGCCCAGGCTATTTTCATGTTTCACCATGTGTATGTCACTCTGCTATAATGTGGTGGATTGTGTGTTGCTGTGATGCTGGGAGCTTTGCTCCCTTTATTTCAGATACCTCAGGGTCATCCAAGGTGAAGAGGTTTCAATGGAACTTCCAGACTAAGAACAGGTTATGAAAAAGGGAAAAGCTGTCTTCTGAGAGATTTCCCACTGAAAATTTCCTGAAGCGCAGTAGGATAACATCAAGTATACTGAAAACCTCATGAATAACAGCAGAACATTGTCAGATATAATACAAGAAGATGAGCTCCTCAGGTCAAAAGTCCCTCAAAATACAGCTAAGGTAGATTGGCCTTCTCAAAATAGAGTCAATCAAAGTGACGTGGATGGGCAAAACCTGCAAGACCTTCATTTTCTGAGAGGGCACAACTCATGATTAGAAGAAACAGCTGTAAACAACTCTTACTAATTAGAAGGTGAAATGTATGAAGTATGAGTAAAGGAAAATTTGGAGCAATCAAAAATGAATTGGAAAGCGTAAAGATGGATATTCTTTATAGCAGTGAACTAAAATGGATTGTAATTAGCCATTTTAAATCAGATATTCAAATGGTTTGCTATGCCAGAATGACAAATTCATAAAGGTGTGGTATACATTTTCAAAAAGAATATTTCAAGATTTATTTTGAAGTACAATGCAATCTGTGATAATATCTATGTACATATAAGGAAATCCAATTCATACAATTATTATTCAAATTTTTATACCACCCTCTAAGCTTGTGATTGAAAAGTTGAAGAATGATGCCAACTTCTTCTTCTTAAAATTAATCAAACATGAAATCATGATATATTGATAATTTATTGGAGATTAGGATATAAAAATTGGAAACAAAGAAGAGATAGAAATGAAGCTGGAGATCATGGGAGAAGGAGAAAGGAAATTGGTGTTAACAAACCCAGGGACAAGGGAACGACAAGTGATCCAAAACTGATGGCAAGGAAGGTGTAGGAGGCCTGGGAGGGCTTGATCAAAGGCAATGTAACCAAGAGGAATTATAAAAACCCAGATGAAGGCTGAACATGATGGTGGGACAAGAGGAAAGGAAATAGAGAAAAGAACCAGGAGGCAAAGGGCATCTAGAGAGGTCTAAATACAGACATGTACATATGTAAATATATTTATATATGACAATGAGTAAATAGACCTATGTGCATATATTTATAGGTGTAATATTAAGGGATCAGATGGACATTGGGACTCTACTCAAGTACTCTCTCAATACAAGAACACTTTGTTCTATTAAACTGGCATTCCATGATGCTCACCTTACCAACACAATCACTAAAGACTAAGCAGATGCATGAACAAATGTGGTAAAGAAAGCTGATGGTGCCCAGCTATCAAAAGATATAGCATCTGGGGTCTTAAAAGCTTAAAGATAAACAAGCAGCCATCTAGTTGAGAAGCAACAAAACCCACATGGAAGAAGTACACCAGCCTGTGTGAACACAGGGTGTTGATAGGATCAGGTATCAGGCATCAAAGAACAAAAAAGTCAAATCATTGTGACTGAGAGGGAGTGTGTAATGGACACCTAAAGTCCATCTTGGATAACTGGGTATCTCCTTAAAGAAGGGTCTCAGGAAGAATATAAGCCAGTCAGGGTGCAGTATAGCACTGATGAAATATACAACTTTCCTCTAGTTTTTTAATGCTTCTCCCCCCACACCCTACACACACTATCATGATCCCAATTCAACCTTACAATTCCGGCCAGACCAGAAAATGTGCTCTGGAAAGACAGGGAATTCAGGACAAGTAGACACCCCTCCCCACCCCACCAATAATGAGAGTATGGATACCAGGAGGATAAAGGGAAGGTGGGGGAGAAAGGGGAAACCAATTACCATGACCTACATATAATTCCCTCCCTGGGGGACGGACAACAGAAAAGTGGATGAGAGGATATGTCAGACAATATAAGACATGCCAAAATAATAATAATTTATAAGTTATCAAGGGTTTGGGAGGAGGGGAATGAAGAGCTGATACCTAAGACTCACGTAGAAAGAAAATATTTTGAGAATGATGATGGCAACAAATATACAAATGCGCTTGACACCATACATGGATGTATGGATTGTTTAAGAGTTGTACGAGCCCCAGTAAAATGATTTTTTTAAGTGCTTAAGAGTAAGGATAGCACTTCGAGGTCGAAGGTACAGCTGACCCAGGAAAGGATATTTTTAACCATTTTATATGCATGTGAAAGTTGGGCATTGACGACAGAAGACTGCAGCATACATGAGGGAAGAGAATCCTTAAAGTAGCATGGACTGCCAGAAGAATAAACAAATCTGTTTTCATAGAAGTACAACCAGAATACTCCTTAACAGCTAGGATTGTGAAATTTTGCCTTAAATGCTTTGGACATGTTATTAGGAGAGACATGTCCCTGGAACAGGACTTCATATTTGGTGAAGTAAAGGGGCACTGAGGACGAGTAGGTATCTCGATGGCCTGGATTGACAGGATCTGTCGCAGTGGGCTCAAATTGTGACTGTGGTACAAGCCTAGTCGGTTTCTTCTTCTGTTGCACATAGCGTCACTATGAATCAAAATTAATTTGTCAGGACCTAATAAGAACAGCAGAAATTTTCAATACTCTGCTATAGCATTTTTAGGCATAGTATTGAGAACCATTCATACTTTGTCTTCATCTGGAAAATGGGATTAATTTATAATTTATAATACTTTACACCTTACATAGGGAATATTTTCCCTGGGTGACACAAGCAATGAAGTGCTAGCCTAGTAATAGAAATTGGGTGGTTTGTGCCTCCCAGAGGGGCCTTGGAAGAAAGGGCTGTGTGATTTAAGAGTACTTCTAAATATGCAATCAACTGTAACCCTTATGGAACCCAGCTCTCCTATGATACAGATGGGGTCCCTAAGATTCAGAATCTACTAGGTGAGTTTTTTTGGGGGGGTAGGGGGGTGTATTTTAAGGACTACTAATAAAGTCACTGCTGTCAAGTCAATCCCAATTCACAATGATGCTGTAGAATAGGGTCGAGCTGTCCCATAAGGTTTCCAAAGGTATTTTTACTGAAATTGACGATCACATCTTCTCCTGCAGAGAACTTGGTTGGTTTCACCTGCTGACCTTTCAGCTGGCAGCCTCGCACTTGAGCACTGAGCCACCAGGGCTCCTTGGAGCACTAGCAAAGTGTTTAATCCCTAGGCAAGGCTAGAAGTACTTTTTCCTGAGGGATGTGATGTTGCCGTCTTCAGCTTTCCAACAGAGTTCAATGAAAGCTGTAATTACTCCTTGATTCCTGTTGTATTTACTTGTATTTTCTTTTGTGCTTCTCAGTTCTGATTGCTCTTTTGAGAGAAGGAGAGAGCCTGGAGGATCTGATGAAGCTTTCCCCTGAGGAGCTCCTGCTGAGATGGGCAAACTACCATTTGGAAAATGCAGGCTGTAACAAAATCAACAACTTCAGTACTGACATCAAGGTAGGAGGCGTGTGCTGGGGACATGTGACTTACTGTGGCCGTGACAGGGAATCTGGGCATGGATGGAAAAAAGGCTGGTGTGCGGTGCTATTTGGGAGCGCCTCCTTATTCTATTCAGTCTATTGCCCGAGTGCTTAGGTGGCCACCCAGGCCTGTTCCACGCCCTAGCAGAGACTCCGCTGGATTGACAGGATCTGTCACAGTGGGCTCAAATTGTGACTGTGGTACAAGCCTAGTCAGTTTCTTCTTCTGTTGCACATAGCATCACTATGAATCAAAATTAATTTGTCAGGACCTAATAAGAACAGCAGAAATTTTCAGTACTCTGCTATAGCATTTTTAGGCATAGTATTGAGAACCATTCATACTTTGTCTTCATCTGGAAAATGGGATTAATTTATAATTTATAATACTTTACACCTTACATAGGGAATATTTTCCCTGGGTGACACAAGCAATGAAGTGCAGCAAAGGAAGATCAGTCTCCCTTGGAGTATCATTATCAGGAAACGGAAGGACAAGAGCAAGAATTTTAAAAGGGCAGGACCTTCCTGTGCTTGCTGTCTGTCTCAAGGAAAAGGGAGTCCCGGGGGCTCTGTTAACACTGTAATGCTAACCAAATGGTTGGTGATTCAAACCCATCAACCTCCCTTAGGAGAAAGAGGGAGCTATCTGCTCCTATACTAAGGTGACCCGACGTCCCGTTTTTTAAAACAATTTAACAACATCCCGTAGCATTTTAAAATTAAATATAT